>CM037920.1:16557305-16960187 GCA_021346845.1 Apeltes quadracus | reverse complement strand
CAACAGTTGGCCAATAGCGTTAGCCACGCCTTGACTACCTGGCCTGCCAGAACTGACGCTGAATTTAATTTATGAATCGGGTCGTCAGTTTTTTTCTAATACCCTACAGTGGTTTTAGTTAAAGAATCATTGTACAGCAGTCTCTATCATGTCTCATTTTTCTAATATACACTGTTTACAACGTCGAGCAGCACAAGAAATTAGTGACACTGCAACAGGGAACCAATTCAGGCAACAAAACCATAACCGCTAAATAGAGACATGACTTGTAAGATACCCTTTTTAAGAATAAAATTAAAATTGTACAATTTCAGCTACACTTCAGCTCCTCCTTTTACGTACACACTAGGTAATGTTAGCTGCACAAACTAGGCTAATTTTTGGCTTGGCTGAGTTGGCTGAAATTGGGAGTCGCGGGAGAGGATAGGGACAGAGAGAGACGAGGAATCCGAGGCGATGGAAACAGAGTTATTACTCGCTAACGTTACCTCTCTCTCTTTCACTGTAGCCTGAGCCCTGTGTTGCGTGTGGAATCCTCAGATGGACTCTTCCCTTATGATTCTGAGCATATGCATGCCACTATTTGTTCTTTACATGTTAAGTAATTTAAAATTCCTCTACCTCCGATGATCAGTTGTGATGTGTAACTTTTAGTGACGTGTCGGTCGGCTGAGAGCCGGCTCTTTGACGTGAACGACAGGAGTCGGCTGCTGATTGGGGGAGCCGCTTTTTTTCTTTCTCTCTCCGTTCCTCTCTCTAGCAGCATTTGATTAGTCAATGTGTGGTGGCTTCTCTGTGCCTGCGCCGAGCACAGGGGGGAGGGGCGGGAGTTACATGACCAGCAGCACAGCACACAGCAAGCACACAAACAAGAGAGAGAGAGGCGAGTCACAAGAGAGAAAGAGACCAACGGACTGGAAAAGTAGAAAAAGAAAGTTAAGAGCTAAAATCTCCTATCGAGCTGCTCCACAAACAACCTGCGCAGGCACATGAGAACTGTCCATCCTTTATCCTTTTGTTTTACACATTTTAATTTATATTTTGTTGTGTGATTCTGTAAGCTTCTATATGCTATTTCACTTTAAAGTTGTTAAGTATTAAAAAGTTAAGTTCATTTGTAAATAGTTAAACGTTTGCACTTTCAAATTGTTATCACTCTGTAGAGTGTATAAATAAAAGTATTTATATAAAAACATTTTATAGTGTTTTTTTTTACATTAGTAATTCATATTGCGCATAATTTCACATTATTTTTGGTGATAAATTAATTTAAGCACCAAAAAATCAGAAGAGCCATTTGGGAGCTGAAAGAGCCGGCTCTTTTTAGTGAGCCGAGCGAAAAGAGCCGGTTCTCTAAAAAGAGCCGGAATTCCCATCACTGGTAACTTTACAATTTAAATTTTAAATAATTTAGCCACTTTTTATGGTTAATTATAAATGGAATATGATGCCATCAGCCTGTGTGTGTGTCCTCGTCCTTCCTAGTGCTCCTTCAAAGTGACGTAAATGGAATTCATTTAAACTTTGTTGCAGTGTAGTTTTTTTGTTCTGATTCAGAATTAATTAATTAATACAATGTTGCCCCCTTGTTCACAGTGCAACATTTTACAGCAGACTAAATATTGTAAACAAACACCACACTGTAATGGTAAAATATGTTATAGCATAGACTTATATTAACAAAGTGATTATTGTCTCTATTGAACTAACGTGTGAAAGCAGGGTGATTCAAAGTTTATCTTCTGCAGCTGTGGAAGGAAGGATGAGTCAACTCCCTACGCAAAGGCTTGAACAAAGGAGCTGTGTTACCCCATTTTTAACTATGTTTCTTATCTCAACTTGGGTTGCCATATTTCATTTGTGCCACGGAGAATGTCCTTCACATGTGTGTGTATAAAAGCTCAGTGTTCTGACCGCTCGAAGATGCCATTTTCACAGAGCACCTGATACGTGCTTGTGTATTTGGCCTCCTGCTTGCAAGCAAATAAATGGACTTTTACAACTTTGATCATCATCAAGACCCTGTTTTTCTTATTAGACAATCAAAACAAGTCATTCTCTTCTACCGAGCTCTTATTGAAATATTCCACAACAACACGTAAGCAAACTATTCTGTTATTGGTTCAACTTTCTTTTTAAGTGTGGGGGTTTGCGGGTGTGTGATGTAGAAGGGGTGCGTGGGCTAAACAATTTGGGAACCGCTGTAGTAGTGGATGTCAATTATGTAACAAAAGGACAAAGGAGGACCTTTCATTCCCTGGCCGCCGGTATCCCGGGTAAAAGCCTTGTGATGGAGCATTCCTTACACCCTGACATGTTGCCTATGCATATTTGATTGATCTTTATACTTGGTCACACATGCTTCTTAGAGGCCTGCATTGTATGGCTCATAAAAACATGGGTTTTAAACAATTCATGGTTCATATATTAGTATCTGTGCGCAGCCTGGACGAGAACAGCCTGTTTCAGCTATTAGAAATAGCAGAAGTATAATGGGTTCAATGTTGTGTGTTCCTCACCGAAGAGATTGTCTGTTCCAGGAAACCCTTGTGCTGAACTGAATAATTGATCAGTGATCTCTGCTTTTCTTACGGGACCTGTCTACCTTTAACTCCACTCTTGAGTCTCCATGGAAGGGGTAAAATCAAACAGTTTTATGGTTAGCTTTTTAAAAGCTGTTGTGTTTGAAGGTGACGATGAATCTGATTTGTGACTATTAATGAACCTGCAGCCGTACCAAATAATACCTTTGTATTTTTTCCTAAGTCCGCCTTTGTTTGGCCGATTTGCTTGTTTTAACCACATTTTCAAATGGTCGGATACTATTGAATCCAACTAAACCCCACTGGAAAAAGAGCAAGAGTTCCCTAAACCACTCCAAAGCCAAAATGGGTAGAGTGTAAAGTGACGCTGGATAGTGAAATAAAAAGAACTTTACCAGTAAAACTTGGAAGGCGCTGAAATTGCTTGTGATGCGAATACAATTGCAGGATGGACAGTCCATGGAAAGTCTATAAATGGAATGTGTATACTTACAATACAATAAGTTAAAAACCACATGCCTCAAATGATTCATCTCATGAGTAGGAAGCACAATTATGGAGTGGATTACTACTACTAGTATATGCATTAGTGGATATGGTAGTAGACATGACTTCCTCTTTTACCCCATCATAAACTACTTAACTTGATGCCATAAGGAGTTGGAACTGTTGACCCTAAAGATGGTGTATATAAGTGATTGAAATGGTAAAACATGCAGCTAGACATGGGGATAAAAATATTGACTTGTTATTTTAATATCTAACTGTGCTTCTATTATGATGTTATTGTCTTTGAAAATCACAAAATTTACTTTATAGCTTTGCCTTGTAGATGAGCCATCACATTTTTTAACGCCCTATTCCAGGGGTCCCCTCCAGGTTCGTCAGCCCTAGCCCCCAGTCAGTCCGCCCGCCAACCGCTAGCCCCCCCCGTCTGCCCGGCACTCATCAGAGGAGGAAATAGGTTTTGTGGCCCTCACAAGAAAAGGTTTGGGGACCCCTGCTCTATTCCTATAAGAAAGGCTGAGCTATTTTGCTTCTTCTGCTAATGTTACAGTGTTTCCTTTGGGATTTTTTTTAGCAGTGGGGGCAGGTCTGTCGGAACAACCCCCACCCCAATCCGCCCGCCGCCACCCTCACCCTCCCCGGGAAAAGTTTTACGGATGAAACTGAACTGATACTTTGCTGCAACACAAATCATATATTTATATATAATATTTTTATTTATATATATAATATATATATATATATATATATATATATATATATAAAATTGAGGCACATCTACAAATCCTTCATAATGAAACAAATTCATTTAAAAATAAGTCCATGGCTCGGTCATAGGGGAATTCAGAAAGAGGTGGCCCATTGATGCAGAGTACCATCTATGCTGCTGGATGGTCCCCCTGCAGCCTGTTCCTCAAGTCTTTTTCACCTATAAAGGATTTTTTTTAAAATGGAGTGATATTGATAGCCAGACGTGAAAAAACGTATCGTTCCAGCGCTTCTTCTCAACGAGCAGCCGGTACTGTCGTGAACCACCTCCTTTCCAAAGCACTGACAAGCGGCCGAGTACTCCCGCAGCAGTCCCTTCCACCTGCAGTCAGTGCAGGAGATGTTTACCGCGCCACGTCGAGACTGCAAATCAATTGCGCATGCGCGAATGTAAATGGAAAATGATCTCTGACAAATGATCTTTGTCTAAAATAAATCACTAACCAAGAAATAAAAACGACATTACTATACCGCCTTTACTCACCAATCATAGCCTTTGTCACGCACTTACCTCGTTGACGCCGGTGTATGCGCTTCTGTTAAACAAGCTAAACATGTCAGTCTAAACTGTACGCCCAAAAATACAGAAAGGAATGGGAGTCGAACGCCGAATACAAAGGCTGGTTAAAGCCATTTATTGGTATTGATACGCGGGCATACTGCCTGTATTGTAAGACGGATTTCTATGCGAAACTTGGTAATATTACAAAACACATGACAACTCAAAAGGCAAAGCCTTATAACAATTCCAACCCAAACAAGCTATGATTTATGGTTAAAAAATGTGACTCTGCAAACAAGGCTGAGGCTATAATGGCATTATCAATCGCTGAGCACTGTTCCGTGATACCACAATCACAATTGAATGTAAAAGGCTATGCAAATTAGGTGATGACGTCATCTAGCGACTTTTAGGACAGCCAATAGCTACTTTCCTTACTGAGGGGTTGGCAACACTGGGGGTAGATTTGACACCACTCAACGTTAGGGTTGGGTACCGAGAACCGGTACCAATACAGCACCGGTTCCTACACGACCGGTATCTACCGTACTGAAACACAACGCAGATTTCGGATTTCGGTGCCTGAGTCGATTTAAAAACTTTATTTACACTACTGTGATGACTATCCCCGCAACAGCTTACCGTTTGTGTAGCAACAGCAGCTAGCTAACCATCTACCTTATATTTATTTAAGTCAGTGTTTTCGGTGCGCGCGGCACTACCGCCCCGACGGACACAGGCTTTCAACAACAGACTCACTTAATTACATTATCTTAATGCATTGTAACTACTTCAGCATGTAAATTATGCACCTAAAAAACAAGCGTGAGGAAGGGCTTTCAGCAATCACTATTATATCAATCAACAGCCACGTGCAATTTAGCTAGCAGGTGAAGAATACAAACGAAAATCACCCGTTAATTTAAATTAGCAAGAATTATAGACTAATGCGATATCAGGCTTAAATTAACTGACATCATCAGTTATATCCAGGAGGTTCAGCACCCTCCCTTCGTCGGCGCCGCCGCCCCCGGCAGAAGAGGAGGAAAAGTTTTGGGACCCCCGGCTCTATATCGTAGTTTTTATTTCTTGGTGGTACTACAATATACAGTGAAACCTGGCCGAATCGCGGTTCACCTTTCGCGGTCTCGCTGCTTCGCGGATTTGCATCGTGCATTGTGTTCTGCATTCTGATTGGCTAAACAGTCTCTCCGCTTCTTCTGTACGTGTGTGTCTATAACGTTGCAGTTTAATATGTACACATACGTAAAACAGAAGAAAAAAGAACGGCAACAATTACCGATAACAATGTTCTTCTCTCGAAAAAACACACCTGCATGTCATGGTTGGCTTTATGTATTTTGCCCACATGCAGAAGCACACTCGGGAGAAACAGGTGAAGTTTAAAGGTTTTATTTAAGAACCAGGTAACAGGAGGATTCTGCCTCACCGGAGGCAGCGTCAGGTAACGGTCAGGGAGCAGGAAACCAGGTCGACCACACCTGATGGACAGAAGGCCGACCGGGGAGGAAGCAGTGGGGAGGAAGCGCTAGCCGTGCGATGGTGGCCACAGGTGTCCGGGAGACCAGTGGGTCGAAGGCGGGGTCGAAGGCGGGGTCGGGTCCGAGCGGCACCGGGGAATCCAGACGTCCAGAACAGCGATAGAAACCAGGTGACTTTCCGGAGATGGCAGGGGTCCAGGGGATGGGAACCGACTCAGGAGGAACCAGGAGGTTTGCAGGAGAGACCAGCACCAGACGGAGGATGACGGTGCTTGGAGCTCCTGCCACGGGAGACTTCACAGGGTCACGAGAGGAAGAAAGCTGACACGAGGAGGTACCTGGGAGACACAGAGGTGAATGATTAGTTCCTCTGGGAAACACAGAGAACGGGAGGCCAAGGCTTGTCTGCATACCACGACGGTATCACTCATCCACATCCTCTCGCTGTCTGCGTGGTGTTTAAGTAGTGCCTCCCGATGCCGCTCAACCGCCCGCAGGTGTGTGGGCTCCGCCCACCAGTCAACCCCGAACACCTGTGGAAAGAGTCAGAGGCAGCTGCACGGCCCAGCTGGCTGAGTCCTGACACCGCACCGCGGGCTTTAGAAAAAAAAAAGCGGAGTCAGGATGCAGCGGCTCAGTCAGAAGAGCAGTGAAATGTACGTGAGTCACTATTTGTCCTACTGTACAGTACTTTTTTTTCAGTGTACAGTACAGTGTTTTTTTTCTCCCGTTCTAATCAGATGACTCGGGTTGCGGTGGGGTGGTGCTGATCTCCTCAACTTGAAGCCTTCCGTTCGTGTTGATGATTAAAATTATTATTTTAGTTATTTGTAAAAATAAAAACCATTTATACAGTACTTTTATTTGTCCTTGTTCTTGTTTTGTTCTTTGGTTTCAATGTATTTCATTGTATAATAATTGTAAAAAAAAATAAAGGTTTCTACTTTGCAGATTTCGCCTATCGCGGGTCCTTTTTGGAACGTAACCCCCGCGAAAAACGAGGGTTTACTGTACACCGACTCACGTTCTTCTCCAGAAAGCTGTGGTCTCTCTTTTTGTCCTTTCTCTCCCTTGTCAGCCGGGTGGTGCGCGTGCCTGCTCGCGGTGTGAAGCGCGTGTCTCCGACAGGCCGATAGACGGCTTTTCGCTTTTGTACTGTACGACCCTATTCTGATACTGTGGCGGCAGAAATTTAGCCGTGGTGGGCCGCCACTACCAAATCAACGTAGAGGAAACACTGTGTTAGTAGCCTTTTTGGATAATGTTATAACACCATGTGCTGAGCCAGCTCACTTATTAAGTCCATCACAATCCCTGCTGAGGCAGTGGGCATCAGATTTTGACCCGTATAAGGATGTGAGTCACATGGACACTTTGAGTAATGGCTGTTTGCGTAGGCCCGTGGGGTGTGTGAGCATGTCTCTACGAAGCTTGACGTGTCTGGGACTGTATGCAGGGGACGCGTCGCAGAATAAATATTTAGTTGTGGGTGCAGTCGGTGCCATGGCATCATGGCGACACAGAATGCTGTTTACTATATCAATCTATACATATACAGGTTAGAGCAATTGCCTGCCAATAACCACATACATACACACTCATAGGCTAAAACTGAGTGAGGAAAACCCCACGTGGGTCCTCCGAGGCCTTACCATCAAGACTTTTGGTATGTTTGGGAGCCGTGTACTGTGATTAAGGCATGACCCACAGCCAAGGCCCTATCTGTGATTGTCTGCCTAAATGGAATTAGGGAAAAGACGGTCTTCATTTTAACAAGCACAGTATCAGAATAACAGCACACACAGTTATTGAGTTAATAGCAACATACCCGTTCATAAGCCAAATGACGATCAGTTTCTTTACCTCACTTCATTATTCAATATTTTCCTATTTACCAGTTCAACAGTAGTTTATGAATCTCCACCCCAAAACCAAGAAAGTCGGTCAAGAGATTCGACACAGTTTGTGTCCCAACTGGTAGTTTGTATACATTTTGAGCCTCCTACTGGAGCTGAATCATGGTTGGACTTTCCCTTCACAAAAAGAGGGATCAATCCCTGCCTGGCCGTACCTTCTGTTCGGAGTTTGCATGCAAGTGCAAGTCTGGGTTTTCTTCCAAAGACATTCAACAAAGACGTGCATCAAAGACATGCAGCACTAGGTTTGTAATTGACAGTGTACGAGTGGATGTTTGTCTGTGTCTGTTCCTCTCCAGTGTGGTGTCGCAACGTATCATGGTGAACACTTCCTTCACCCAATGTCAGCAGGGATCGTCTCTGGTGTTTCGAAAGTAATATTGCGTATATTGAGGCAATAACAGAAATGCAGGTGATTCTCTTATAAAGGGCAGAAACTTGATGCCATGACAAACATTCCTCTGAGCTTGTGCTCCCATCAATAGATACTTTTCCGATAGTCACTGTGTAGAAGCCTTGATCTACTGCTAAACAAATCTGTACAGATGGAGAGATGACGGAGGTGGCCGATGTGTCATTAATCCTGTGTTTCACTTTCTGGACTTTGGGTCCCCAAACACTATTTATCCCAATTCAACAGAGACTTTAATACATTAAGTTACATTATCATTCCTACTGCAGTAGGATTTTTTTTTGATCAAGTAACAATCTACCCTATTCTGAGAATAAAGGTAACATTAGTTTATTCAATTTAAAATGTTAGTGGGAGGAGGATGAAAGTGACACAAACTTATGTTTCAGGTATATGTATGGTTATTTTATCACTTTGTCGGCCCTATATTCATGTCAATGGATGGGGAAGGCTATGAAAAAAATCCACATGTCACCTATTGTATAGTAAATGATCAAATAGCTGATGGGGCCTTCAAAAACACATACTCGCTATCTATAAGTGAAACAGAAAGAGAATGCACTGGTCTTATCAAAAGACATCAAGTCTGTGACTCAGTGGGTCTCCTTCCTCGCCTACCTTGTGCCAGAGACACACACTTCACTGCAAAAAACAGATACATTTTCATACTCTGGTCATAGAGCTCCTTGAATGAGCCATAATGGTGCACTGAGTAAGAAGTCCCTTGAATATTATTTAGAGCAATGGTTTCCGAACTGGCAGTCAAGGAGGTTTGCGGCTTCATCACCTACCCTAACACACATTAACGGAGAAAAAAAAATACAAGCGAAACTGACATGAGGACTTGAAGTAAGTTGCGTTTGAACCCCGCCCTCCAGAACGTCTCAGGTTACAAGCCAACGAGCGCAGCAAAGAGGCAGAGAGTGAGGGATAGAAGAGGGAGAGAGACACAGCATCAGAAAGACAAAGAACAAGACAAGATGCGACACAGAAAAAGGGGTTTCTAACCCTAACTCTTCCTTTCAAATACACATTTTCACACTGCTCCTCAGGTACAGGATAAAAAGAAAATCAACTTCAAATTTAATATTTGATGTATTTTTCAAACGTAATAAAACTCTAAAAAAGTAAAGCGATTGAGTTTATATTTATTTATTTCGGTTTGAGGGTCTTACAATTTCCCTATATCCTCAAAGAGGGCCCTGACAGAAAAATGTTTAGGAACCACTGAATTAGAGCAATGATTTAAAACCTTGAGGATCAGAAACTAAATACAAATAATTGACATGGCAGTTGGTGCATAACATTAGACAATGGACAAAAAGACAAATAACAGTGCCTGACGAATTATATGTTCAATTAACATTGAATTAACAAAAAAATAGCACAGACAAACCGAATCTGCAACCTGCAGCGCCATCTTGGATCATCTTTAAATTTACATACCATTGTTATTCAAATTAAATTTTCATTGATTGATAAAGAATGGACATTCTAACTTCTCTTTTAATAAACATTAATATACAGGAAAAGGCTGTAAAGGCGACATGACAGTGTTTAGCAGGTCTATTGAGCTGCAGAAGGCACTAATGAATTGGGTTGGAGAACAAAACATTAAGTTCTTTCTAGCTTGTACAAACCACAGATCTTATTTCAGGCATCTGACCAGAAACACCTTAAAAAATCTATGTACAAAAAATTCATTTGAAAAGTTTTGTTTTTTCCTTTTTTATTATTGAATCACAAATTAAGAATGTATTATTTGATGATCCCATCAAAGATAACAATTAAATTGAATGTCTTAATATGTCTGTATTAAGTGTCAAATTGTCCTATCCAATTAGGTGATTCAAATTACATAATTTATTTCGATAATGTTCAGCCTGGATCTAATTTTGAACTTTATTTCAAATGAGTCAAATGTGTGTAATACATATCAGAATAAAATAATTCCATGTCGCCTTGCTGATAACTGATGTCTCTATAAAAGAAGGGTGAGTGTATTAAGCTGGCAATTAGGATTTCATTAAAATCTATAAATGGAGATTCATTTATAGTGGATGAATTATCAGACATCTTTGCACACTGTCTCCGGGGCAGATCGGGATGTCTGATGATCTAGCTATCTATATCTCTCTCTCGCTCTCTCTTTCTCTCACGCACACACACACACACACACACACACACACACACACACACACACACACACACACACACACACACACACAAACACACACACACACAAACACACACCACAGTTTCAGAACTGATCAGTTTACTCATCATATTGAACCAAATCTACCTTGGCGCCATGTGCTTCTTGGAAACCCAGCTGCACCTTCCAGGATGGAAAAAAGCCATTTTATTTGTGTACTGTTAGATATATGAATACTTCTATTTCACCACTTCCCTTCATCTTCATTGACCACCACATACCAGAAATGATTTGAATGACTTCAAACTAATGTTTGTCTGGATCCTGGATAGACCTGTCGGGGGTATATAATTTAAGTCTTTTATGAAAGTAACAATGCATGCAATAATGTTTTTTCTAAAGTTTAAACAATGTACAGTATCCTGTTGGTGGAATAGTGTTCAGACTTACAGAGTCGTTTGATAGATAAAAATTGATCATTTCACCATTCATTCTTAAGTATAAAATAAGCAGGTGATTTACCTTGTTTGTCAGTCTACCATGTAAACGTTTGCAAAAACAGTACACTTCAGACTGATGAATGCCATTGTTTCCAGGGGAATTTAGTTGTCAACTGAATAACTGAAATAACATTTTGAATTTAGAAGAACGTGCATATCTACTGAATACATCTAGTGCCAAGTTACTGCAGTACATCCTCAAACTATGTTGATTTGTGTTTATTTATTCCCATTAACACGTGCTGAATGTGTTACCTGGTGGTAATTGATGATACGATGCGTTATGTACTGAAAGGAGGTTTCTTGTCGGTGAGGAGACATTCTCACCTAGTCAGATTTGCGTCTTGCATCTAACAAACACACATAACCACTTCCCACTCTAGACATTTGCTACTTATGACACAAACTTCCCACTAGCAACTGCATGTAGAAATGTTTGAGGATACGGATCTCCTATCGTGCCTGTTGGACAGGGGAATGGAAGGTTGGGTTAGCTCTGCAGCTTTCTTAATATTCACTGTTAAATATCAGTAAACACATATTTTCATGTTTGCTGAAAGGTTTCAGGTTTGGAAGATGAAAAACAGACATATTCTATTGGTTGTAAGGGAAAGGAGGATTTCAGTCTTGTATAGGTACAATCTGTTCTAATCATTAAAATATTTTAATCCTAAATACACAGAGCAGGAAATATAAACCATTAACGTACTAGTCATACATATTTACTAGGGCTGTTAAAAATAGTGCATTAACGGCGTTAATTAGATGTTTGTCGTTAATTACATCCATTTTTTAACGCATTTCACGCATGTGCAGTGTGACAAATTATTCAGGTCAGGAATGTGTCTGAAATGCGGTTGTGGTTGGACTATTATGACAAACAAATCCTCCTGGAGACTTTTGTGTCAAAAGCAACTAGAGACAAATCTAGTGACATGTATACAGCATATTTCTCATAATTTAAACAAGTCTCCAGAAGAGAAACGGTATCGCTCTCTCCCCCTTCCGCCTGCTGCGCTGTGGACGTGTGTGTGAGTGTGAGAGAGAGAGAGAGACAAGGGGGGTCAGGACCCCCCCATCTAAGGGTTGTTCCCCCCTAGAAATGTCATTAAAACAATGTTGTGTATTTTAAATAACAATGATATATGATGTATACTTAGAATATCTGTGTAAGAAGTAAAACAATACAAACCCCAAAAATGCTTTTTAAGTTTTGAAAAATTCTGAGTCCCCCCTCCCTTGCCTCACAGTGGTTTGGTCCGCTGCCTGCTGCGCGTTTAGGATCTAGCGCGATCTGCACTCGACTCTGAGTAACATGGGTAGTGACAGGAACGTGGTAAGTAGGCGGTCTAAGGCTATTTTATTCACATCAAACATCGGATGAAGTTTTTATTTTCTCAAATACAAATGATGCTGAGTAATTAATGAATTCGGCATGACAAAAAAGTCTGCTATGCTAGTGTAATATAATGTAGTGTTACCCAGCTTGTTTAATAGCTTGTTGGATATGCCCCTACTACAACTAGCTAACGTTATTATTTGTGTCCCCTTCAAAAATTGCTCTTCAGAAATGTTATGTTTATTGTCCCCCCCTACTGTTAGATCAGATTTACGCCCATGGAGAGCGAGAGAGGCAGACCGCTCAGCGCATTTTTTTTTGGAGTTTTACCTGCCAACGCTCCCGTTTTTTACCCCTACCACCCGGACACCTCCCGGTTTGTTATTCCTCCCGGGAAACGTCGCATATGTGGATTAATCATGATTAATCCACTAATCATTATTAATCCACTAATCATGATTAATCCACTGAAAACTCTTAAAATTTTTAATCAAATTAATCAATTTGACAGCCCTAATATTTACATTATCTTTCATCTAAAAAATGTATTTAGTAACGTATGGTATGAGCTTCAGCTAATCTTGCAGCCCAGAAACTTTCTCTCTTCAACTCAAAGTATGTTAGTAAAATTGACGCGTGTCCATGTGAAAAGTTATATTAAATATGTATTATTATTGAAATATGCTTCAGCTCAAGTGGCTCTCAACCTCAATTGCATGTAATTAAGGGTTTGAAATAAAGTCTTGAATGTGGATTTGTAAAGTCTGCAGATATGCATTCGCCTGCCGTCTTCTGAGTCATCATCCAAAACGGGGGTGTCGCCATTTGTCGCAAGAAAGAGGCACACTTAGGCGGAGGATATCAAACTGCTTTTTGTAATGTCTGAATTTGCCATTTACAAGGATCGTAGGGTGGGGAATGAAACAAAAATAAAGAGCAGACAAATAAAAATAGATTAGGAAAGCATAGATGTTGAGAGACAGACACAAGCCAGGGTTTGTGCTCCTCTATTGAAGGCGGAAGGAAGTCCAAACACTGAGAATCACCACAGTCGTATTCTGTGAATTAGGCATTCTGCACTCAACCTTTTACCCGAAGATCTTTATGAAACACACGGACACACATGAACACATTCAGGGACAACCCAGAGGCACTCAGACACCCACTAGAAAACAAAAGACAGAAAAGCACTCAAACAAAACATTGCGTCAAATCTCAGATGACACAATGGAATGCAACATTTATGACGGAGGAGAGGAAAACTTGTGGATGGAGAAGTAAGCAGATTAGAACAGCACAGCTATACCTTCTTGTAAGAGTGGGGCCAGAAACAAATAAGACTCATGACATGTCAAATCCCAGTGTTTCTTCAGTCCAGCCATACTGGAAACACTGTCATTTGCATTTTGTAGCAGCATATGAAGGGACTTACCACCACTGTGTATAGAGATCTTTTCAGGATATCAGGGCTGTGCTGATCTTGGGTAATGAACTACAGTCCTCTTAAAAACAAACATTTAACATACAGCTTCACTGCTTTGTCTAATTGCGTCTGTAAATTCCCCTTAAATTCACAAAAATGTAGCATTAGATCAGTGGTTCCCAAACCTTTTAGGCCACGCACACCTTCTACATTACCAATTGGGTTCATGCACCATAGCCCCACACTTAAAATGAAAAGGTCTAGTTATAGCATGCATTCAAATTGGACCAATGACAGAATAGTTTGCTTACGCGTGGTGTTTGTTTACAATATTTAGTCCGCTGTTAAATGTTGCAGTGTGAGCACAGACCAAACTATGGAAGCCCATTGGCCCACAAAAAAATGAGGGTTAGAAAGTTGAAATTATGATTTAAGCAATCTGATCCTTCTCTACCATACGTTATCTAATCTGCTCCATATTTCTCATATAGCATGAACTTCTCATGTAGGCATCCATATGATAATTCTTAACCTTAGTCATAGCACCACCTGGGGTAACAGGAAGTTGAAGTTGAATGTTTTTTACTTTACACCTTGCTCCTCACAGGTTAATCTGATCCCTCTCAAAAGTTGTTAGAAAAGAGTTAAGACCTTAATGCTTCACTGTGAATATTATAGGAATCCGATAATCGGTGGTGAAAGGAGCATCGGCATGGTCGATCTTTTGCCAAGAACAAATAAACCTTTCTAAGTCTAATCCATCCATCCATGATCAGATCCTTTCCAATTTACACATGTTTGATGAGAATCTGGGCCTGAAGACATGTAAAGTGTAATCAAAGTCATAGCGCCACCTACTCGTAACAAGAAGTCACATTTTCTAGTATCCGGTAAACCACAAAGGTGCTTTTGAGATACAAAAAATGCTAAATGGTTATTCGGCTCAATAACGCCCTCTACAAATATTCATGTGAACAGGCCCAGCGCTACGTTTGACTTACATATTCCTACCAAGTTTGAAAGACTTGTAAGACAAGTAAACTGAAAAAGAAGTCTCCTGGGACCATGCTCAAAACCGTACCGAAACTAGGCCATTTTGTGCAACATTAACTAACAATCCCTCAGTTTTTTTGCCTTTTTCCTATCATTTTCCAAAAGTTGTTCAATTTGATTGTCAAATCTTTCACTACTCCTGATATGCCTTTGTCGGGGTCCCGCAATTAGGTATAGAGAAATGTCTCTGTAGCGCCCCCTGGAAAACTTAAGTACCAAAGTAACCCAGTTTTTTTCCCTTGATGCCCATTTAACTATAAATGGAAAATTGCTAATCATGTGCTCATGGTTATGCTCTACAAAAAAATGAATCATGGAATTTAAATGTGGCTACTTAATTTTGTAAAAAAACTAACTTTTTGTAAACTCCTAAATGCTTATTCTGATACTTGGGTAATTATTAGTTCAATGTGATCAGAAATCATATAAAGCTTGTTGATATCTCATTGTTTTTCGAAGGTATGGAACAATACATTGCAAGGGGTGTGGCTTAATCTGGCAGGACACATTACTGCAAAATGACTTGGCCTGCCCTCACCACAATTGGAACATATGTAAACATGGCACCCCTAAAATCTAATTTTTCTATAATATTTGAAGACTAGTGGGGGGTGCAGTTAATTGAATATCTGCATTATAGTCTATTTTTAGCTCATATTCATTGTTTTTTGTGATGTTGTGAAAAGACCGAAATCCTCCCAGATTAATTCTGATTCTTTTCAAATTTGGCCAGTGTGATCTTGAGACTGTTGCCTTTAAAAATTGCATAACACTTGTTGTTAAGCGTGTTAACCATCTCAGCGTGATGCTTTGGCCAAATACCACAATCGGCATGAGAATGGAAGCTGTTTAATTCCGACCCCCCCTCAAGGATCCATCACTGTTACAATGACATCCTTACCCCGTTCCTTGCTAATTAAACAGAAAAGGCCTAAGACCTTGATAATGTAAAAAATAAAGTTTGGAAAGCATCATTGAGGTCTTGGTCCTGATGGACCTCAGCCTGCTGCCAGGGGGAAGAGGCTCAAAGAGTTTGTGTCCGGGGTGAAAGGGGTCGACTACAATCTTTCTTGCCCAACTCAGAGTTCTGGAGGCAAACAAGTTTTGTGAAACATGTCTTGGAGGGACGGCAGATTGCAGCCGATCTCCCTCTCTGCAGAGCGGATGTCACGCTGCAGCCTGCCCTTGTCCTTGGCTGTGGCAGCAGTGTACCAGACGGTGATTGAGGAGCAGAGGATGGACTCAAAGCTGTGTAAACATGCACCATCATTGGCTTTGACAGGTTGAATTTCTTTCAGCTATCTCAGGAAGTACATACTCTGCTGCACTTTCTTGGTAATGGAGCTGATGATCAGCTCCATTACCAGCTTGGAATATAAAGGAGCCCAGGAAACGGAAGGACTCCACAGTGGTGATGGAGGAATCACACAGGGTGTGATTCCTCCATCACCACTGACCTTGTGAAGAGCGAAGGCACAAAGCACAAAGACCTTGGGGATGAAGCTAAGTTAGTGATGTGCATTAATGAGATGGGAAAGAAAGAAAAGAGTCCCACAGCAGGCCAGGCCTACAGCAGCATATTTAGGGGCTGTTCCATGCTGAACCTGGGCCAAAATATCTAACTATTTAAACAAATTAAAGTAAAGATGATGAGTTAAATTTAAAAGTCAAATCTAGTTTTATAGTGACCTATGACTAATCATGATACTAAAAGATGCTCTCCTAATCATTAGTCATCTCTCAAAAGTGGTCGATAACAGGTTGGCTCAAGCTGTTTTAGTGCCAAATATTGTTTGATTCATGGACATTTCTCATTTATTCCATGAATCTCTTTCTTCAAAACCTAAAATTTAAAAGAGTTTAACCTCACCCCTTTGTACCCCCAAATTCAGTTGGTAAAACCATGTTCAGAGATTTGAGATTTCGCTTGGTTCTGTGGTTTACGAAAGTGAAGCTCTGGCCTGGAAGACAGACCTTTATTCATATGAAAGATTTACTAATCTGTGCAATAGTCCAAGAGGAGAATTAGATGCCATGGGGATTGATTTCTTCCTTTTGTCTGCTCATCTCAATTATTGCTGTTGGAACGGGTCTGTGTATATATGTGTGACTTCTGAGTGTGTATTAAAACTCTGCATGGCAATATGTTATGTGTAAATGTCCTTGGCCACAATCTAATTGGACCTCTTAAAATCCATTTAATTCATTGTGTTTTTATTTCTGCCCCTGGTTGCTCGCGTAATGTTTTCAGTGAGACTAATTCATTTGGTAAGAATGTCAGTATTCCAACATCGGAGACCGTGACCATGTTAAAACTAGCGGTCAGGATGAAAAATGAATACAACACTCCATTCCAATATGATTATATAAATCAAGGGATTGCTAAGCATACAGATCGATAAAAGCTACTATCTCTATCCATTGACATAGCATTGAGATTTTTTGTATGTGCGTGGAAAACTTTTACTTTGTCTCAGGGAGTAATTAGTCAATCATCATAATTAATTAGTAATTATTAAATCATCATAGTTAGATTTGATTTATTGTGTTGTTCAAGATACATTCAATAAAAATGTAAATGTATTATCATAATGTGTTCAAATTTCAATCTACAGTTGTTTGAAGGAGACAAACATAAATCAGTATTGGAATGATACCCTTTTTAGCTCTAAGCAGCTTAGAATACACAATGAATCTACTCATTTAAAGATGGTTTTATCACCACTACAGATGACGAACAAAATAAAAGGATATTGAGGATGGAGATGATGAATATTTCAGTTCACTCATATGCCATATCAGAAATGGACTGAAGTGAGATGAACAGAGGATGTAAGGAATTCATGATATCAAAAGATGTTTATTTTAAAATCAAACCCAGTGGAGTCACAGTGTCAGGAATGCTACCAACAGTTTGGATGAGATCACAGAATCTGTGTACCATCAGGCACCAGGCTGAGTTTTAACTACGACAAACCCTGGTTTACAGCGGAACCCAGAACGCTACGAATCCAGAAGGATCAGGCATTTAGGAGTTGGGACAGAGACTTTTAAATCAAAATACAGGTTTAGCAAGGCGGTGAGAGACGCTAAACGACTGTACGGTTTGGAGAGGCTTTAAACACCTCTTAAACTATAAGCCAAAACCCCTCCATTCCATGAATGACCTCCGCCTCACAGACGAGCCGAATGAGTTCTACTGTAGATTTGATAGACAATGGGACAGTCCTGACGTTATCTTCCACAGCTCTATCAACCTGCCTCAGATCCCCAACCCTCCCTTCCCTAGCCCATTAGGGGCTCACGCCTCTGAACCACCCTTCCCTCCCCAACACCCCTCACCAGTAACAGGCTCTTTAAAAAACAAAACCTCCACCCGGACTTGCTGCAGGACAAACTCTCCCAGCTGCACGTGTCCGACTCCACCTGCAAGTGGATCACAGACATCCTGTCTGCCCGGAAGCAGCACATGCTGGGGAAACATGTCCTCTTGGTCCATCAGCACCGGATGCCCCCAAGGCTGCGTTTTTTCCCCTCAACTCTTACCTCTGTAAACTAACAGCTGCACCTGCAGCCACCAGTCCGCCAAGCTCCTGAAGTTTGCGACACCACCCTCATTGGACTGACCTCTGGTGTTCCTTCGGAAATTCACAAAATGATCCAGTGAGGTCACAGAGTGGCCAGTCTTCAGACCTAATCACATAGAAACTCTGAGGAGAGAGCAGCAGCCTTGTGTTTCCAAGCAACAGCCTAAAAACTAGTATTTGGAGCACATTTGCTAAGGTCTCCTCTGCAGTGGAGGGCAGCATTTCAAATTGTAACTTTTAGAGCTTCTCAAGTGCTATTTACAAATCTAAACCTTACAACACTGCAGTAAAAGCAATCAAATCTTTTATAATGTTTTCGGCTCAGTGCTGATGTCACACACAACAGTAAACTCTGAACTTCTTCAACATCAACAGGCAATTAAAAAGACAATTTAGAAAAAATAACGTATCAACTAAACAACATGTGTGTTTTCAAGGGGCATTTGCTCCTTCCATATAATTGTAAAATACATTTTACGTTGCATAGCATTATATATCCGTGTTCAGATATGGCCAAATGTGTTAATGCAAGCATTCTTACCTTTTCTAATTCATATAGAAGACCATACATTTTGGACTTTATATCCAGGGTCAGGGTCTTGGTGCTGGCTACCAATGGCGAAAAAGAGACTCTGTTGCAAGGTGCAGAGCTCTCTACTTCCCAAAGGAGCTCAGAAGATGGATCTTTCTCCAACGCTGTAGGCCGCGCTGGAGTAGCGCTCTAGTTAGTGTCACGGTTTGGGTTCACTTCCGTTTTGTTTTGTTCACTTCCTGCCTTGTCCTGTCTTCCCCTGTGATTGTCTGATGCATTCTACCTGTGTCGAATCACCTGCACCTCCCCTGTGAGTTCAAGCCATGTGTGTCTCTTGTTCCGTGCGGGGTCATTGTTGGATGTACTTGGTCATTGTTAGATGTCCCTTGTTGGTTCTCACCGTTCCTGGTCCTGTTCTGCGTTTTGGTTTTTTAACTATTAAAGATTTTTGTTTTTGGAACTTTGCGCATGCGTCCTGCAGCTCCCTGCACGCACCACAACGACCAGCCTCCTGACAGAATGACGCGACCAAGAAAGAAGGCAGCCGAGTTCTTGGAAAACTCGTTCCTGGGAACCCACCTGGCCCTGGGTGGACCTCGGCTGAGGTGGCCGGCTACCCGAGGGGGTTCCCCTGCATAGGGACCAGGTGATGTGGCTGGCTGCCTGCTTTCAGGCCTCCTATCGGCAATGCATACCCATTATTAAAAGAGTATATCTGTAATCACAAGGTCTATTTGAATCATTTTTGTGATTGTTATAGATGGTGACACCTACGTGATTTGTTTATGTGGGGTTAATATTAGTGTATGTGTTACTGGTTAAAAGTAAATGAAAATGGTACAGCAGAAATAAAAAGTTTCAGGTTTGCCAAAAAACGCTCCATCTCACAAATCATAGCTCCATACGTGGAGATTCTCTCTGCAAAGTTTGTTGATTTAAGTGAACAAAATTAGGGAGTTGTTACTCCAGAGGAGGTTGGTGTTATAATATGTTAGGCCCGGTGCAGTCTTCTCTCTGTGTGTCTTCCTTGTGCTACAAAGTGCATCTCCTCCAACTGCCTCTGATGGCTTTAATACCATGGAGCTTCACTCAAACTATATACTATAAACTCCACCACAGCTAAGAACAGGATGCATCGCTTCAGTCTCACAAGACTCATGTGCAGGCTGCTTTGAGAGAAGCCCCTCAATCCTCATCCGAAAGACTATTCTTCCAACCTGGCGACCCTGGATCTAACAGCCCTCCTCCCCCCACACACGCGCATACACACTGATATACACTCTCGGACACAGCTTCCACAACCCCCTACTGGCACTTAAGATCCTCTGCATTCACCAGAGCTGCAAATAAAGAGACATGATCTCTTTTTAATTCAGCCAAGCCTTCATAGCTTCTAAATGCCTTTCAACTGCTGCTACTGTTTTCTCCTGTTTGCCGCTTGTTTGACCTTTTTAAGATTGTTGCCATTGGGCTCCATTTTAATTTAGTACTGGCTGCCAGAAAGCTTTGCTGTTGTGTGGGTAGAAATTAAGTTCTGAGGAGGCATGTGTGTATGCCTGTCTGGACACACCTTTTGAGCTGTGGTACTCGACTTAATCTCTGAATGTAAGCAGCTAATGATTCATAATGTTAGGTGCTGACTCCATCACTGCTAATGGTTTTCCTGTGATTCTAAAATTATATGAGAGAATAATTACATGAATGCAAGCAGAAAGATGTGAAAAACACTATGCAGCTTTAATTGTACAAAAGCAAATTAATTATATGCATTCTCAATCATAAGGTACAACTGCACACTTACAAATTGCACAAGCAAATTAGCATAATACTTCCCCCTCTGGCCATATGGAGGATTTCCCCACACCCTGAGGCTCTGTCAGCATGCAGGTCAAGCTGCCAGGAGATTATCGGAAGAAGGAAGGTGTAAGAGAGCCCAGAAGGCAGAGACAGAACGTTAAGAGTGAGGATTGATAATGATAGAAACATTTTATTAAATAGATGGGCCTAATATAATCTGTATCTCTTTCCTTACAGTATGTCTGAAATGAGCCAATCGTGAATTGATACAGGGGTTCGTAAAAGAAGGGAAGGGGTATTTGAGCAGACATTGGGTAAGGCAGTTTACCCTTGCACCACACCATCTCTAGAAAAGAAAAACTAAAACTTAGTCAACTAGCATCACAGGTTAAAAGCAGAATAAATTAGGTTTGAGTGTTGAGTTTGTGACATGTTATACTGGCCCTAGGCTAGTGTAGGGCTATTCCAAAATTGAATCTATTTCAGGACGCTGAAATTATGTTACTTATTCATCTTTAATCAGTGATTAAATATATTTGATTATTTATTTATTTAATAAATTATATATAAATAAATAATCAATTTTTCCGCCGGACCAGCAGCTCGTCTCCGTCCCTCCTCCGCGCTTAGGATGCCAGACAGACGCCTCACTCGGCCCCGGTAGTAGTGCTCCCTCCTTCCCGGCTGATCTTTAGGAGTAACTTCCTCAGTCTGTAGACCTCCTGCTGGGTGAATTATCCAGCGCCCTTCTTCGTGCTTCCACGTCTGGCGGTGCGAGCAAACTTCTCAATGTCAGAGAAATATTCCTCCAACTTCACTCCCCTCTCGTTCACCTGCCCCACGCCGTACCTGCTGGTGGCCGTCCCGCCAGAGAAGACGCTGACTGCAGAGCCTCTCCCCGAATAGGACTCGGACTCTCCACCTCCCGCCTCCCCAATGCTTGACGCCCCCCCCCCCCCCTTTTTGCCTGAGAGCCTCCTCTGCTACTCCTTGTTTTTCTCTTTCTGTGGGGGACCTAAAGCTCCCCCCCCCCCCCCTCCTCTCCCATCTCCTCACTATCAGAGACGTCCATCCCACTAATGAGCTCCCCACAAACTCCTTCACCATCATTCCCCATGTTCACCCGATGCACACCACTCATCCGCTCATTCACTCCGTCACATACACTTGCCCGCTGGGCTACATTCAACCCCCATCCACTCCTACACTCACACCCTCCCCCCCTTGAATGACCGGGTGGGTCTCACTCACCTCCTCACCGACCTGCTGGGCCCACGAGCCCCCTCTTCCTCCCTGACCCCCCCAGCAGCCTCATGGATTTGGCGCTGACTGGAGATCTTCTTTCCCTGACATGCTCTCGCCAGGTGTCCGTCTCCGCCACATCGGAAGAACCTCCCGCCATCCACTGTAGCAAACGTCACATAGTCGACCCCCTCGATCCTCACCTTAATCACCAGATTCGGGGCCTTGTCCTTGGTGAGGACCATGTGCACCTGCCTCCTGTGTGACACCACGTGTTTTAACAAGGATGACCTGCACTCTGAGGACACCTTTGTCATTTTGGACACCAATTTCCCGTGCTTCGCCAACTCACCGAGCAGCGCAAAGTCCGGCACGAACAGCGGAACGTTCGCCACCGTGACTCTGACAGCCGGCTCGGCGAGAGGCAGCACGGGCACGTGCAAGGAAATCTTGGAGAAACAACTGGATTTAATTCGCTTCTTCTTCGATCTCAGGAAATGAGGAAAACGTAAGTTAATACACTGCGTGAAAAGTGGGATCGCGCCGCGCACGCCGCGTTCGCCTATCCCGGAAATTGTCGGAAACAGACTCTGACGTAGGTGGCGATCAGCTGGCGGAGGTGTGAATGGCTCTAATTAGCATATGAATGCAGCGAAACCGCGGGTGGCCGAGCGGAGCGGGCTGAATATCCTTACTCCTTATTGGATGAAACCACAACTTTCAAACAAGTAAAATCACTCGTGATTGGCAGTAAAACCACACCTGGGCAGGCCTGGCTTGAGTTTCCTTACTCCTCATTGGATGAAATCACAACTTTCAAACAACAAAAATCACTCGTGATTGGTTGGCAGATCTGTCGCTATTGGCCACCCAGCCTCATAAATAATTTATATATAATTTATTCATATTGTACTGTATATTCATGTCATTGTTATCCTATGTAGGCTACTAAACCATTATTAGACTACCACCAAGGACATTAATGAATTTATTTGGCCGACTTCCAGAGTTCCACCGCGTCATCTGCGAGCACACGGTGTCTCCATTCCAGCAGCTGTAAAAAACAAAACAATGAATCAATACTGTGCGATGCGTATGGACACAACACATCTATCAATGCTCGTGAAAAATAGTCACCAAGTAAACTCTTACCCGCTTTCTTCTCGCGCGGAACTCTTCGCTCTTCCGCCCGCAGTGACTTTTTCTGGCACGATTCTGAAGCTCCGACGTGCCGTCTCGTAATACGTCTTACAGGCGGCTGGAAAACAATTAAATGGAAGTGGTATGAATAAAAAATCAACACGCAAGTCACTGTAACATTAAACAAGGAAGGAGAAACAGTTTAAAAAAAGTCACTTACAGATGTTGCTCCGAGCAAATAGGAGGTCAGCGCCTCATTGTGAGGAGAAACTAGTCTGTGAAAACAAAATGTACAGTTATGATCGGTATCTATTCTATGGTATCTATTTCCTTATACCTCAGAATGAAAGCATGCTCTTTAAATCTTATACACTTTGATAAAGCGGGTTTTGCTCACTAGTTCTTTTGTAAGGCTACTCTTAGCTTTGGTTTTAGGCTAAGCTACTTTTAGCTTAGCTAGCAGTCATCAAACATATTCTTACCTTGGGATTTCATGCGGCCGTCTCTTCTTCTTTGAGTCAGTCTCTCCCGCTCGTTCATATCGGCAGGATGGTGATTCAGCTGACGGGACAGTCCGCTGATAGCAAACAGCAGTTTCTTCTCGACTGGCTGAAAGCTGTTGATCGCGTCCAAAAGGAGCTGAACGCGAGTTGAAGGTCCGGATCCTCCAATAAGATACAAGGTATTTGTTACATGGAAGGACTCGCGAGACCAGACCGCGGTGCCTGTGAAGCACCATGTCTGCGAGATGTAGTGGTTAATACGTCCTCTGTGCATTTAAGTAAGACTAAAGAAAAGGTCACTGTATTCCTGCCACTATGCACATTAGTTGAGCTCTAGGAGAATGTGATCTCTGCAGAGCCTTCATTCTGATTCTAATGTTGTTTGCATGGAATGGCCATTTTACCTTGCTGATTCAGATTGAAACTAATTTTTTAAATAATTTAGTGTATCTTTTTTACATAACATTTGCCATAGCTAATGGCATACACAGTAATCTAGCATACTTAAATTAAAGAAATCAATACAAGCTAAAATGTAGGAGTCTATAATTAGGCCTGATCTATTTGTACCAGAGATTTTCTTACCTTTTAAAAAAATGTCACCTGGGCTAAAACTCCCTCTGCAGCCCTGATTTGCATTTGTATAGCTCACAGCATTTACATGTCAAAGCCTCCCCTAGAATTAGGAGGAGGGGAGTCATGGGGGGCCAACTGCCAAGGGAGGCCCACGTCAATTTCCGACAATTTCCGGCAGTTTTCGGCTTTGCCCGGAAATTGCCGAAAATTGCCGTAGACCTGAAATTCCACGACAATTTACGGTGCCGGAAATTGTCGGAAATCCCACTTTTCATGCAGTGGAGGAGGTCAGCAGTGTTTCTTCTGCAAGTCTCTCAAGCCAGGAAATGGACATGGACACACCTATGGATGAGACCAGTGACTCCTGCAGCGAGGAACACAACCCACAAGGTTCACTCAGGAGCTTCTTACAACAGTGGGCCTTAAACCACCATGTTCAACACTCTGCTCTTGATGGTCTTTTTGTGGGACTGAAAGCCAATGGACATCCAGAGTTGCCGTCAACTGCCAGAACGCTTTTATCAACCCCCGAGAGATATCCGTTCAACCACAATATCGGGAATGGAGTATGTCCACTTTGGTTTAAGGAGAACTCTTGAAACACAGCTCAACCAGTACCCACATGCGGCTTTGAAAAAGATTGAGACACTGGAGTTCTCTCTCAACATTGACGGACTTCCGCTATTCAAAAGTAGCAAGATCTGTCTGTGGCCTGTCTTGTGTGCCATCCATCTGACTCCAACTCAAGTTTTTCCTGTAGCTCTCACTTCTTGTCCCTCAAAACCTAAGGATTCGGATTTTCTCAATGATGTGGTTGCAGAAGTGCAGGATCTGCTTGAAAATGGAATCCAAGGAAAGACGGTTTTGTTGCGCTGTGTTGTATGTGATGCTCCAGCCAAGGCAATGGTCAAAGTAATCAAACTGTGCACCGGATACAATGGATGTGACAAATGTACCCAGCGAGGGCAATGGGAGGATGGCCGTGTAACATACCCCGAGGTTCAAAACACCCTGCGAACCAACGAGACGTTCAGAAGAGAGATGGCTACAAAGGAAACTGAGGGGCTTAGGGTTTCCCCGTTTCTCCAACTTCCTATGGATATGGTGAAAAAGTTTCCCATTGAATACATGCACCAAGCTTGTTTAGGTGTGATGAGGAAACTGTTGGTGGAATGGGTGAGGGGAGAAAGGCGAGTCAGACTGTCTGCTGGACAAGTTCAAGAGGTCAGCAGAAGACCCAGTGGTTTGAGAAAATCCATTCCAGGTTGCTTTGCCAGGAAGCCACGTAACTTGGATGAAGTGGACCGATGGAAGGCTACAGAGCTGCGTCAGTTTCATGAAAGGTGGTGCTCAAGGACATTCTGTCTAGCCCACTGTATAAGCATTTCATGGCTTTCAGCGTGGCACTGAATATTTTGGTTTCACCTAATCTGGCACGCACACACGCCGACTACAGCAGAAGTCTGATGGTGTACTTTGTGTCAAAGACTGCAGAGATGTATGGCAGGCACTTCATGGTGTATAATGTCCATGTCATGCTTCATTTAACAGATGAAGCAGAAACTTTTGGATGCCTGGATGCATGCAGTGCCTTTCGGTTTGAGAACTACTTGGGTAAACTGAAACGTCTGGTTCGATCGGGAAGAAGACCACTAATTCAAGTGGACCATCGGCTCTCAGAGATTGAACAGTGTCCGAGACGCACCGTTCCAGCACAAGGAAGGAAAATCTCAAGACCAAATAACGCATACATCTTGGAAGGTGACAAATGCTGTGAGGCCATTGAGGATCTGATGGACATGGTTGTGTGCCATGTGTTTGAGAAGGTGGAGCCTCTTTTCACAGATCCTTGTGATTCAAGGGTCATTGGGTGCTTCAGGGTAAAGAAGAGGGACTGTCTTGTGAAGCCCGTGCCAGCATGTGAACTCACAAGACAGGCGATTATGATTGAGCAGCCACAGACCAACATTTTCTTGCTAGTTCTGCATGATTTTTAGAAGACATGCAAAAAACTTCAAGACTTTTTTTTCTTCCCATTTCTTTTTTTCCCATGGGCTGTATTTTCTGTGTACACTTCATTACAGTACAATTCATCTGTACTCAGCTGAGATTTGATATCTGTATTTGAGCAATGTGTCATCCTTTTTCAAAACTGTAATTGTAGTTAATTGTTCAAATAATTGTTGTAGGATTCTCTGAAAGTATTACTCTTAATACCTCAGCATTAGCAGTTCCATTATATTCACCATGTTAATTGTAACATTAAACTAATAAAACACTGTTCTTGTTAATAAATTTTATAGTTTGTCAGCAGAATATTGCAAAAATCCTAAACAGCAGCAGCAGTAGTACAATTTCAACCTGTTTTGGGATTGTTTTGTTCAGCCCCCAGACACACTCGCCTGAATGAATGTTTGTATCTTGTCCTCTTGTGCCCAGAGACTGGCACAGCCCCCCCCCCCCCCCCTCCGCCCCCAGGTCCTCTGGGATTACTTTAATCCATAATCTGGCACGGCTCGTGCCTCTGTCAATGAATTGCCATTTGACTGAACTAAGATGCATTCCTCAATATCGAGGTTGAGGGGCACTTTGATAATTGCAGTGGTGAAATTGGTACGCAGAGCTGATTGTCTGTGTGAACATGTGCAGCGCGCACTCCCTGGCATTGTTACTTACGCGGTTAAGACAAGCTCCCCCCCTGAGCTCCAGGGGCCTGCCCTTACCACCAGGTCAGGCAATCAGGACAATGGTCCTGCCATTAGGAATATTAATGAACTTCACTTAAAGGTCGTAAAATGAAAGAATTAAAAACACACAAGCATAAGTGCTGTTGTCATGGCAGGGAATGCTTTATTTTTTATCCTTCAAAACACATTGGCTTTTCAATCATAAAATAAGTCTGGTGATTTAGACTTTGACTTTGCGGTGCAAAATCATGATGATAATGTTTTTGTTATTTTGTTATTGACTTGTATTCAAAGCTAATCGGTTTTCTTTCTCACTTCACTAGAACAACATCCACTTAGTTAGAGTAAAAACATTTTTCATGTAACCATTCAAGGAGACGCGTTTCCTGGGAAAAGTTTACTTCTGCTCCTCTGCTAGACACAACATCTTCAAATGTGCTTTCACGAAAACAAACTGGACACCAATATATCTTGATATTTGTAACCACAGAACACAAGTTACATTTTGTATAAAAATGCATGTGAAGGAATACAAAAGTTACAAATGATGTAGCTCATTAGCAAACAGAACATGTCCATTGAGGTCGTTTTACATCAGCAGACAAGTATTTAAAAGAATGTTTTCATCAGTTTGCCATCACCTGAAAAGAAGAAACATTGTGGTGTTGTTGTTACCTCAGAACTAGCATTTCATTCCCTACACTGTACATTCTCACCACTCAACTGCCTCTCTTCTGCCTCATTGCAAACTTTCATCTTTTTCTGTCGCTTCACCACTCAGTACCCACTACGCGCAAACACATGTAATAACACAGCTACAGACGCACTGTGCCTGCTCTTACATAAACTATCTCTGGATAGGGCAATGTGTTTTTTGTTCCATTGGCTATCACTGGCGCTTGGCAAAAAGTACAGTAGTTTGCTGTATGTGCACACTCACTTGCATACACAGAGATAACATTCATTATCATGTGCATGGTCTCGATTTCCTCTCCGGTCATTCTCTCCAGATGACAATTACAGACTTTAGTTACGCCTAATCACTAGATTATGGCAAATAGCCTTTAGTTTAGGTTAATCAGTCTGCACAGCAGGAGAGTTTTTTAACATTGTGAATGCAGTTGCTGTCTGAAAACTAATTTTGCGTCAAGCTTATTGCCAATACATAAACTGTAACAGTGTAACCTAGACTACCGGACACATTGTTTTATCAGAACAATATTATTCAAAGTACAACCCAAATATCCTGTGTTTAATAATGTCTAGGTAGCTCATGTAGACTACATTGTAAATGGCGTTTGAGATATATATATATGTTTCTCAATATTGTGTTGTCTACGACATCTGTTTAATATTGAGCAGTAATTTTTGTAGTATAGAGTTGATTATCAGGATCATCAGATCCTCCTATTCAAATAACACACAGGATTCTGTTATTCTTACAAACAAACTTCTCTTTGAAGTTCCAGATTGTAGCTCACTGTAGCTAACAAACTGAGCAAAGATTAGCAAATGATGACATTCACAGAGTCGCTGGCAAAATATACGGAATAGCATGCATCCCCACACACACAAGCACACATCTAATGAATGCATCTTTTGTGTTGCCTGGTAGTGAAGGGCAGCAGAATCAGGCACAAACATCCCCTCTGATCCCCCTTGTTGCCTAATCCACCATTACCATAATGAAAGCCCATCTAATCAAATCAGAAGGCTCTTCTTAAAAGGATCATACACGGATGACAGATTATTAAAGAAATAGACAGAGGGTAGAATAAGGGGGAATACATCCAACACAAACCTAAATAGATTGTTGCAATTATTTGGGTCATGAGGAATCACAGTGGGAATGAGATATGGGTGGTGGGGATGAGTTCTTAGGGGGAGTTTTAAAGCTTCATGGGCCCCAGAAACAGGACTTGATGCAGCTAAAGCTGACTCCATAACATTACAATCTCATCTGATTACAAAGTCAAACAAGCACCAGTTAGCTTGAAGCAATCAAAATCCTTTTACATACTAAATATCACTGGTTCATCAATGGAACATGGCCAAAGCTGATGGGTTATATGCCATTCTTAAGCCATTTCATGGAGATTAATTTAGAACAATAATAAATGGTGATCACAAAAAAGGAACATATAGGAGGGTTATGCAGAATGATAACGTCAGTACTGTGCTGTGATTTGGAAGATAATGGGTGCCTCTACTTCCTGTGTGTTGTTACTATTATCAGCAGTCGTTAATGTATCGTAAATATCTCCACTGAATAAAATACACAACGAAATATGAAGTTTGGGGTTTCTCTCCTGGGAAGTTTTTGACTTAAAAACCATATGTGAAGTGACGATATTCAAGAAATGGACGAGTGAGGCGCTGGAGGATCTTCGAGCGTGTTTGGACTGTGCAGACTGGGATGTCTTTAGGACTGCGTCAAGCGATCTGGATGAGTTCACAGAGGCCGTAACTTCCTACATCGGCTTCTGTGAGGACAGCTGTGTACCATCAGGCACCAGTGTGACTTTTAACAACGACAAACCCTGGTTCACAGCGGAACTCAGGAAGCTACGCCTGCAGAAGGATCAGGCAGTTAGGAGTCGGGACAAGGACTTGTACACAAAGTCTAAATACAGGTTTAGCAAGGCGGTGAGAGACGCTAAACACCTGTATGCTGAGAAACTGCAACACCAATTCTCAGCTATCGACTCTGCCTCGGTTTGGAGAGGCTTTAAACACCTTACCAACTACAAGCCAAAGACCCCCCACTCCATGAATGACCTCCGCCTGGCAGACGAGCTGAATGAGTTCTGCTGCAGATTTGAAAAACAATGTCCTGATTCCATCCCCGACAGCACCCACCCCTCCCCCGGCCCATCAGGGGCTCACACCTCTGTATCACCGTCCCCTCCCCCACCACCCTCACCTGCATTGACCCTCTCTATTCTGGAGAGGGACGTTAACCGGCTCTTTAAAAAACAAAACCCTCGGAAAGCTGCCGGCCCGGATTCCGTCTCCCCCCGCACCCTGAAGCATTGTGCTGACCAGCTGCCTCAGGTGTTCACTTCCATCTTTAACACCTCTCTGGAGACATGCCATGTTCCAGCCTGCTTCAAAGCCTCCAGCATCATACCTGTCCCCAAGAAGCCCCTTATTACAGGATTCAATGACTACAGACCCGTCGCTCACACCTCTGTAGTCATGAAGTCCTTTGAACGGCTAGTCCTGTCTCACCTGAAGACCCTCACGACTCCCTCCTCGACCGGCTGCAGTTCGCCTACAGAGCCAACCGGTCTGTAGACGATGCTGTCAACATGGCCCTCAACCTCATCCTCCAGCATCTCGACTCCCCAGGAACCTACGCAAGGATCCTGTTTGTGGACTTCAGCTCTGCTTTTAATACCATCATCCCGTCTCTGCTGCAGGACAAACTCTCCTAGCTGCACGTGCCCGACTCCACCTGCAAGTGGATCACAGACTTCCTGTTGGACATTAAGCAGCACGTGAAGCTGGGGAAACACGTCTCAGGCTCTCGGACCATCAGCACCGGTTCCCCTCAAGGCTGCGTTCTTTCCCCTCTGCTCTTCTCCCTGTATACCAACAGCTGCAACTCCAGTCACCAGTCCGTCAAGCTCCTGAAGTTTGCGGATGACACCACCCTCATTGGACTGATCTCTGGTGGGGAAGAGTCTGCCTACAGGTGCAGCTGTACGTGGTGCAGCCAGAACAGCCTGGAGCTCAACGCTCGGTGGACTTTAGGAAGAACGCAGTCCCACCCTCCCCCATCACCCTGTGTGACTCCCCCGTCACCGCTGTGGATTCCTTCCGTTTCCTGGGCTGCATCATCACCCAGGACCTCAAGTTGGAGCTGAACATCAGCTCCATCATCAAAAAGGCTCAGCAGAGGATGTTCTTCCTGAGGCAGCTGAAGAAACTCCTGCCAAAGACTATGATGGTGCACTTCTACACGGCCATCTTCGAGTCCATCCTCTGCTCCTCCATCACCGTCTGGTTTGCTGCAGCCACAGCCAAGGGCAGGTTGCAGCGCGTCATCCGCTCGGCAGAGAGGGTGATCGGCTGCAATCTGCCCCTTCCATCTGGCAGGAGGCTGAGGTCCATCAGGACCAAGACCTCCCGCCACACAAACAGTTTCTTCCCGTCGGCAGTGGGGCTCATCAACAGAGCCCGTGTCCCCCACTGATTGTGCATGTGCAGTGAAAAGGGACCGGGCAAACACTTTCACTTGTCGTTTCATGTTTACTGGTGCACTTTAGATCTTATTTTATTTTAGAACTTTATTCTACTTTTTATATACTAACCCCTTTAGCTACTAACCCATATCACGGTATTATATTATATATTATAATTTTTTATTTTTCCTTGCACTATGTTGTCCGTTGGCTTTTCCTCCTCTGTTGTCTGTTGTAATGCACAAAACGCCATGTCAAATTACTGGTATGTCCAATCATACCCTGGCAATAAATGTTTTCTGATTCTGATATGCAATTCTACTTCTTCATTTTTCACCATTGTTAGATTACATTCCATGTCATTTAGCTGACGCTTTTATCCAAAGGGACTTACATATCATTTCCCTATCAGGGAACTTCGAGCTGAAGCGCTATGGGAACGCCAATACCCACTCCGCCATACGAGCCAGTGTCAGTCGTGTGAAATCGAAAGCACACGTTCTGACGAAAGCACCTGCGCTCCTGGCGTGGAGCTAAGGTCAAGGTGATAAATCTCACGAACGTGTGCGGAGAGGCCAGCCTGCCGCAATACAACGTCATGCAGCGCTACAAGAGGGCTATCGCCATACCCGTGGTAGAGTGAGATGGTCTCAACCACCCACAAGCTTATCCTCAATCTAGACACAGGACCCCCGATGTTGGGTGGTCCGAAGTACATGAACAGCTGTTTGGAACGTCTACACAGGGCAGTTCTGTGGACGTAAGCGTCTAAGGCCCTAACCGGGCAGAGGAGCTTCATCTGGTCCGGCGTCAGAAAGGAGGAGGACAGAAGACCTGCAGCAAGATAGATCCGACAGTATTAGTAGGAACCTTAGGAATATAACCAGGAGAAGGTAGTAAGAATGCCTTCATCATACCGGGTGAGAATTCCAAGCACAAAGGAGATACAGAAAGGGCTTGCAGATCTCCAGTTCTCTATCAGGAAAAAATATTGCAAGCAGAAAGGTCGTCTTAAGAGCCGCCTCTGCGACCACCTAAACCAACGTCTCTTGTTACGTATGTAACCTTAGTTCCCTGAGGGGAACCAGACGCTGCGTGTTTATGCCATACTCCCGGCATGCCCGTGGCTAGTAGGGGTGACATGGTACATGAAGAAACATCCGAACCGTTCGGTTCGCGTGTCTCGGTTCGGTTCGTGTGCGTCGCACGGTTCAACGCATGCGCAATGGAAGCTCTTGTCCGTTTTTCACCTCAGACAGAGAGTTTCCTTTTCGCGCGAAATAAGAGTTGTGTGGACTCGCAAATAAATATTAAAAGTGGCGTAAGGAGTGCTGCAGCTCACGTCACGTGTAGAAATGGCGAGTGAGAGAGATAAAGGAAGGCTGTGCGGAGTTGGGGGATGCGCCAGTGTCGTATAAGTCCGGTGTGTGGGAACATTTTGGATTTCTTGTTACCTACGATGACAATGGAAATAAAACCGTTGATAGTGTGTGCAAGCATTGTGCAAAATGCTTTCAATATGCTTATGGAACACGTCTAACATGTCAGTTCATATGAGACATGACGCCAATGTGTCGGTAGACAGCGTCAGCAGGAGAGAGCCAGTTAGGAAACAACTTCTAATGTCCGCAGCATTAAGCAACCTCTCAGTGATAAGTCGGACTGATAACTAAAGCAACGAGGATGTTTATAGCCAAAGATATGCAACCTTACAGCGTTATTGAGTGTGAAGGGTTTCGTCAGCTGATGAAAGTACTCGAGCTGCGTTATAATATTCCGTTTCTGCACCGCTGCAATTCCAAAACTGTATTACGAGACACGATGAGAAATCGTTAAAGAATTGTCCAACACAGCCCACGTAGCTCTTATTTAAAAGAAAGAGCTTTAAGAGTTCCTCTTTTTCTTCTAAAAGATACCAAGATACCATTTTTGTAAGAGCTACACTGAAGTTGGCAGTTTGATTAAGTTACTTTTAATCTTAGTGTGCTTAGTGTGTTCTTGCTGTATCAAAATCTCATCTAGTTTCCCTCAGAGATGGTCTCAATAATGCGCTGGAAGTCAAGTCAAATTCAGTTTGTACATAATTGCAAGATATAACAATTTCTTAGATAAAATAAAAATACCGTACAGAACCGAAAACCGTGACCCTAAAACCGTGGTACGAACCGTGGGTTTTGTGAACCGTGCCACCCCTAGTGGGTAGGGATGTGCAAAGCAGCTGGTATTTGTATATGTATTTGTATTAAAGTTCTAACTCGATTCTAATCGTTTTTTTGCGTGGCCCCCCCAAAGCTGGTTTATGGTAATCGGGGCTAGATAGATAAATAATAGCCCCCAGGGCTATTATTTTAGGCCCAAACATTAATTATTATTTTTATCCTCAGTAGCGGTAGGGAAGGCTATTATCATTACTAGGCTATAACAATTGGGAATTGGCACCAGACCTCTGATATGAATGTATTATCGTCATTTTTTACAGAAACTTTTAAAGAAACTGCCTTGCGAAGGATCCTCAATTCTTGGTGCAATGTCTGATAAACATCAAATCATCCTTGATTTGCACCTGATCGCGGTATTTCGTTTTGAGTGCAGTCATTTTTGAGAATCCTTGTATTTCTCACGCAGAGAAATTGACCTTGGTCCGAGTCGCGTAGGTTCCTCTTCCAACCGTCGGCCGTAGCTTCCGCCCACAGTCAACCATATCACCCCCCACCCCCCCGGCGGCCGTAGCGTCGCGCGCCTCCCACCTTATTAATCACAAAATCACTTCTGACAACATTTTAGGAGTTGACTATTCGCTTAAAGATTTCATTCGACATTTATTTGTTACGCATTTAGCAGACACTCTTATCCAGAGCGACGTACAATAAGTGCAGACATTTCACATTGAGCTAAACACGCATCAAAAAGCAAAGCGTTGTTCCCGAGTGAGTGCAGGCAGAAGTGCCAGGGTGAGGGATGATTCCATTTTCGGACTTGAGAAGCTCCATGAAGCGATGCGACCAGCTGGAGCTGCCTGGGCCGCTGTGCTCGTCAGGCGGACAGTCTTGCGCAGAGACCTCGCTGTAAGCTGGAGGTCTCTCACGCGGCTCTCGTTAATACAAGGCTTTTATTTTGCCGTTGATGGTTCGTTTGTTTATATCGCAACACATGCCCATCATAAGATCAACGGGAACCTGTGGTTAACTTTGGTTAACTTTTCAGAGTTAAACCAAACCTGCCAACACAAAAATACGGGAGATCCGAGTCCATGAATTGTGGACGAGGGGGGGCTGACATTTTTCTTGCTCGCTTTCTGGTCTGAATTGTGGACGGACGGGGAGGAGGGGGGGGCGCATATGCAACGTTTCCCGGGAGAAATAACAAACCGGGTGTCCGGGTGATAAGATATAAAACGGGAAACTCTGTAGTGTTGGCAGGTAAAACTCCAAAAAACCTTGATGAGTTGTCTCTCTCCCCCACACACACCCACACGTCTACAGCGCAGCAGGTGCAGAGGGGAGACAGCGATACCGTTTCTCTCCAGGAGACTTGTTTAACTGATGAGAAATATGCTTTATTTGTTACTAGATTTGTCTCGAGTCGCTTTTGACACAAAAGTCGCCAGGAGGAGGATTTTCTTGTTATAATAGTCCAACCACAACCGCATTTCAATATTTGTGAATTTCCGTGATTTTTTTTTTCTCCCATCCTCTAGCCAACTCGCGCCCCCGTGGGAAAGTGTCCGCGCCCCACCGGTTGAGAACCACTGGTCTAAATGACCGGAGCTGCGTAAACGGCGCGAATATGAGAGCACCCGACTGCAGACGTCAATAACGCAGCGTAATGGAATAATCTCCCGATCAAACTCCGCTTCCCGAAAGTTATAACTGCCTCCGGAACCCAGTTAATGTACAAAAAAATCTATTCAACAAAAATAGTGATGCAGGCAAGTGTTTTTTCGCTCAGCCGATCCCTCTCTTACCCCTTTTACCGTGAGACAAGAGAAACTTGTGACCGCCATTTTTAAAAATCAGTCAATCAATCTGTCTACGAGCCGTGCGAACACGTTGGATCCGCCGTGTCTGGATGCCGATGTCGGTTCGCAAAGCCATGAACATCAATAGCAAAGCAATGTCTGCCATTGTTGATAATGTGTTTGTGTTTGGCGCCGCCGCGCTAACGTTGCGGGGAAAGATGAGACGTAACAGCAGCGGTGAAAGTAAGCCGGTACTGTACCGGAAAGAGAACTGTACGTCTCAACTGCCATTTAACTACTAACGGCGCGTATATCCCCAGTAGTTTCAGCCCGCCCCGTACCACCAGGAAATAAAAACTACTCCCCCCTCACCTCCCCGCGTAACAGTGACGTACGACCTGGCTCTGCGCTGGCTCTTTAGCCTGTGGAAAAGCAACCGGTTCTTTGGAGGCTCCTCAGTTGAACCAACTTTGAACCGGCACTAGCTCTGGCTCCGAGCCAGCACTTGGTTCTTGTTGGTGGAAAAGCAGCCTATCTAAGGCTGCTCTAAGGTTACATACGAGACGTTTTAACCCACTGCTTATACATTTTGCCCGGGGAGCAATTAGGGGTTAGATATCTTGCTCAGGACACATCAATATGGCACATGCATGGGGCAGTCAGAATTCGAACTACCAACCCTGTGGTTCCTAACACACCCTCTCTACTCCATGCGCCATTACTTGACAACACTCTGCTTAAAGGACAATTCTTAGTACAGTTAGAATCACATTATTTACACATGTCACAGTATTCTTCAGATCATTGTCTGTAAATTAAAAATGTTGAATTTATTAATATTTGTTCACAAAGGAATAAGTCACTTATTGCTAACAACAAAAGGAATGTGCACATGGTGATAACAGCAACATTTAACCAGGGGCCTGTACCATCAAGCTGGTTGAACAAACTCAGGGTTCCAGAATTGGTTCAGAATTAACAAAACCAAACCGAACCAATCAGGCTTTATTGGTACCATGATGCCGCTCATCAACTTACTTTGTCAACCCAGGCTTTGATCCTCAAACTCTGATTACTCCGCTCGCGTGCACATAAAAGAGTGACGGAGGGAGAGAGAGAGAGAGAGAGAGAGAGAGAAAAATATATTTTTCCGTGGAAGAGCAAGACATTATTCTTCAGAAATATGAAGAATGTACATGTTTTTCAAGCACAAAGTAACACCGTCTCTGCTGCCAAAAAATGAGAACAATATTAGAGGAACATTGCTGATAGCGTTAATGCGTAACAAATATATATAAATATATAATTCCAACCATTTGCGGTACAGTAAGTAAATGTGTTATTTGCGGCTCAACGAGTTCGCAAAGATAAGTTATTCCTTCCGCGGAATATCTGTATCTTACATACAAGGAAGTATCAGAAAAGTCAAGGGGGTTTTGTCCCCAAAAACTCTACGAAGTGCTCTTCTAACAATTTGCGCTGAGATGTCCACAGGATTTGGAAGAAAAGGTGAAGCCGCAATGATCGCAACAGAGAACAGAAGCTAGGAAGGAATGACGTCACCTATCTAGTTCTTTGCTCACCGCTGATTAGTCAAACTTCTGACTGAGAGCTCAAATCCAGAACATAACCTGCCCCGGAGCAGGTTAGCCGTGCAGCTTAAGTTACCATGGCAACGAATACCGATTGAAGCCGAGCCACTTTCATGGTACCGAAAACCCGGGGTTGGTGGAAAGTAAGCTCAAACTTAGCTGGCTAGCCACCTAAACCAGCTTCATGGTACAGCCCCCAGGTAATAAACCTGGAATAACAAGAAATTTCAATTTGCACGTGCATACTACAACCAACACAGCTCCCCAGTTCTTTACCTCAATAGCCCAATAACATTAAATAACATTCAAAATACAAATAAATAATAATATTGTTAATATACTATAAGAAACAAAATCATAATTATCATCATTGTCATCGTCGTTTCATAATTTGCATGTACCTTCAAAACATTGTGCACCATATTCAAGCCCACCAAAAGCCTATTCAAAATGCATGCAGTCTTTTCTATAAGCAGGAAACTACAACTCCCAAAATACCCCACGGCAAACCAGGAAGTACTACCTACCAATCCGCGATTCATTTTTCAAACATATAAAGCAAGTTAGTAAGTAGACACGAATGGACACGTATGGTACAGCAATGTTTTAAGTCTAAATGTTAGCTGTATGTCAACAACGTGGAGCAGGGAATTGCACTTCACAAACTTCATCTTATACATTAGCAGGCCCCAGGGCTTCTATATTAACATGTTAAACCAATGTAATAGAATCACAATCATAACCTTGGTCTTATGCTCCACAGAGAGGTCTCAGCAATGCAGAATTAGCCACTATTTAAATGAAATCGTACATATGTATTGAAAGTAATTTTATGAACAGTACAATTTCTATTGACATGCTAGACTGTACAATGCGGAATCACATTTCTACAGTTTGACACTGTTGATCAGATCCCTAAAAGTACAGTCTTAACTCTGAAGGAATCACGTCTGCTATAAGACTGAGAAGCGTGATACTTTCTGTCGCGGTGCAGAAATAACACCGAATTACCCACAATGCCTAAATGACAGCTGCCATGGATTGAGCCGTGACCCGCTCACGTGACGTGATGTGCTGCTAGCAGCCCTAGTATGTGTACACACACACACAAATTGATTGACACACAAATTGATTATATTTATATATATATATATATAATCAATTTGTGTGTGTGTGTACACATACTAGGGCTGCTAGCAGTATCAAAAGTATCATATATATATATATATATATATATATATATATATATACATGTGGATGTCTACAGGGTGAAAAGTTCCTGAAATCTGAGACATATGGAGCAGATTAGATAAAATATGGTCAAGTTACAACAACTTCAATTTTTACGCCAAATGGTGGTTCTTAAAAAATGCTCCGTACACATAGTTTGGAAATTCTCCCGCCAAAATATGATTCTTAGAGCCCAAGGTCTTAAGAACACAATGCCGCATCAGTTAAAAGTATCAGGTTTAATCCCTAGAAGGAGATGTTTTTTTTACAACCCAAGAAATCATGAAAATAGGCCAAAAATGGCCCAAATATTCCCAAAAAATTAGGGTGTGTTCAGAGGTTCAATGTCTACATATGTTACATATTCTGGTGTGGGCAGGCTAAGTAATTTGGAAATTAGGAATCTTGCCAGATTAAGCCACTCCCATTGCGAAGTTCATTGGCCAATATCGTCTAGAAAACATTGAGACACGATTTGGGGTGAATCAGGGGGACATTGAACCAATAATGATTTGTGGAAGGTTTCGTCCAAATCCGACAGAGCGTTTAGGAGAAATGGCCAAAAACGTGTTTTTCACAAAATTCAAAATGGCGGAAAATCTAGTTAGGCGCATTTGCAGAGGAAGAGCACATGTTTGCCAATTTTCAAGTCGATCGGACATTCGGGGCGGAAACTGGCCTAGTAGGGTACTTTTCACATTTCTAGGGGGCGCTATAGAGACATGTCTTTACACCCAAAAGAGGAGACCCCAAAATTATCACATTTTTTAAGTCTTTATCTTCACGCCAAATGTAACATCTTTTTGAACATGATAAAGCTTAAAGTGTGAGAAGTATAACAATAATAATAATTCCATCAAATACAATAGGTTCCTCTCCGACTTTGTCGGACCCTAATAGTATTATTATTATTATTATTAATTTATTTATATGAACAAAAATGAACACAAGATAAGGTATATGATACAAAATAGGTTGAACTGTTCTGATGCGTTTGCCCACACACGGTACAAACCAACTGGCGCCAGCAGGAGAGAGAGCCACCTCGAGCTGGCCCACAACTGGGCTTTTCAAAGACCCCAGCCAGCCAACCACTGATGAGTGGGTGGAGCTCCAGGTCCCAATCAGCCACCGGAACACGGATGACGCTCCACCTGGGAAAAAAACAATTTACCAAACGAACCCAGAACACTGGGGATGTAACATAAGTGCATCAACGTGCTGCCGTTTAATAGTGTGAAAAACTCAGGAATTAATTTCATTATGACAATGGTAAAACTACATATTTTGGATTTAATTGTTATCCAATGTGCTTGATCCTGGGAATGAATGGACCTATTATTTATACATAACATGTAGTCTTACATTTGCATAATGTAAATATGGCTGCATTCATTGAAAGTGTAATCATATACATTATACATAAATCAATACACATCTCCGGCTGTGTGTCCTTCACTGCCTACACCATAATGTGATGCATCTCCATCTATATGGTTTTCCATCGCGACCTTAAGTTTGGACGGACAGAGCCTCACTAACAGCCTTTTAATTGCAGAAACAGTGTAATAATACTGGCAGCAGTCCCATTATATTGTTACGTGCCGATGCTACTTACCAGAAGACAATAGCAGCAGCAGAGCCAGGTTAATCAGCAAGAATAAATACACAAGAGGTGAAGTGACAAGAGAAGGAGTGACCATTTAGACATTTCTTTCAATTGTGCGGTATTTACCTTCCATAATTGTATTTTTTTTTCTTAGTGAACATGGCTTACCATATTACCATGGTAATCCCCAATTACTGGCGAAGGAAGAACTTTGTGTGTGTGTCTCACACATAAACACAAGGAGGTGAGGTGTGCTATTTTCTCATGGTTGTGTGGAGAGGAGAGCCAATTAGTGAGCATCCAGATGCTATTTAGTTAATCCCTGCTCTGGAGGAGAGTTTACACATACAAACAAACTTGTATACGAGTGTGTCAATCAAGCTTCTACAGAGGTTACAATCACACACATGCATGTAAATACCTCCTTGAGAAGTCATTCAATGTGTATGAAATATGCACAAAAGCATGTGTAGCAGTGCATTATTTATCATGTTAATTAGAATGGCATTGATCTGCTTAGTGAGTTTTAGATAGTCTAGCTGTTAGAGACAACATTGTATCCATGCACCGATGACGTGATACATAGTTTTACCTGAGGTTGACACTATTCCGCTGATCTATATGCAGCAAAGACAGGGAAGACTGCAACCTAAATGCTAGATTTAACGAAAAACTGGCCAAAACAATTCTCCAAGGGTTTCCACCCATTGAACCCTGCACTCAGTAACAAGCCCTCCAGTGGTGTGTTTTTACACTCTGAGATGTCTTTAGTGTCCCCTACTGGTGGCAGGACAGCATCACGTCCTTGTTTTTCATTTTTCTTTGTCTTTCTCTCTGTTCACTGGAATATTGGTTTGGTTTTATTGGTTTTGTTTGATTGTGTGATTATGTAGAATTTACATTCCCTACCTTATTATAACATTGTTTTCTCTTACATTTCTCTTTCTTATTCTTGTCCATACCACTTTTCTACCTATAGGTGTCAGTAAAGAAACAGTATTGAATGGGAACTATTCCAACATGTGTGAATAAGCATTACTCATCTCTGATGTGTATGATATATATACATATATATAAAATCATACACTGCAGCGAGCATCTCTGCTCTGGCTGAACCTCTCCAAATACACACACACACACACACACACACGCTGTGCTTGAATGAGAAGGGCCAGGTAGCGGTTGTGATGATCGCAACCTATCGTTTATGGGGGACAAGTTAATTTATATTGACTTGAATTTTCTATTTGAAATGGTAGCTTTTGAGTTACAGGCATTTGTATCCGATCGGTCAGCCGGACAGTTAGATAAATGCAGATCCCTTTTCTTACACTTAATTGCTGGGCATTATAATATAGTGGTAGCCTGGGTGCCATTCCGAACTTAGTCTCGCCCACAACATTCTTTTGGTCGAGAAGTTCGGTCTGGCATTGCTTCATAGTGGCGCGAGCATTGCTCGCCCGAAATCAGGCGGGCCAATCAAATTGTCAGGGCGGGCTTTATACTGATGATGGACAGATGATCAACAGTAACGTAATCAACCACGTCATCAAAGAGCGCTTGGGTTGAATCTGGAGAATTGAGGTGTGTAGATTCTGCTATCAGGTCTGTTCTGAAAGATATCAACAGCGAATTAATTTTAAGAGGAACAGAGAAACGCAATCAGGGCATTTGTTGATAAGAACGATTAATTTTTTGGCGTCCTTACTACAGGATTCGGCAACTAGGCGTCGCTTAACATATGTCACACACTCTGTTTTCCTGGTTCGTTTGAAACATGCCCTATAATCACAGCTCAATGGAGCAGTATCAGACTTCAATTCTGACTAGAATTGAGTAAGACTACGTCAGGCTAATATAGTGGTGTCATCCTCACTCCGTAATGATCAGCTCTAGGGTGCTGTTCTAGAAGGTCTGGTCAGTCAGGGAGTGTTGCTAGCGCCTGGCCAAGAGAGCAGCTCCGATACTGAAGGGGCAGGTAAAGGGGTTAATCCTAGGCAGGCAGTTAATGTTACCTCAGGGCAGCCACATGAGGGAACAGCGGGGAAACCTATTACTCTTTCTCCTCAGAATATTCTCCTGGTTCAAAGTTAGATGTTCGAATGAAGGTGCGATGGAAAGAAAGGAACGAGAACGGGAGTTCCAGCTTTGTCGTGAGCTGGAGTTGAAGAAACTTGAAGCGGAGACCGCTATAAAGATGCGCGAGGTAGAACTCCAGGCAAAGTCAAGAGGCCAGAATGACGCTCCTGGCAGACCAATCACTTCCTGTATGGAGCCCGTGAGGTGACATGAAAAAAAAAATACTGACAAAAGGTATGTACTTGGCACAAACACTGACTAGGTTTACGAGGTCTTGAGTTTGTTTGCAAGATCTCGCAAATCCATATGAGAACCACAAATAGTTCCGGAGAGCTTCTGGCTTCTGTCTTATTTTGCCAGGATGAGTCGAACAAGAACAAAACTAACGGGCTTGTGTCATTGTCGTAAAATCACTGCAAGAGACCTCAGAAGCAAACTTGTTAGCAACGGATCGGTAGATACAGCTTTATTTTGAGATGAGGCTGAAATATAGTGAAATTCAGTCAGGCCTTTCTCACGCTTCCTAGCTGACGCCTCCCTCACGCTTAACCAAGCAAAATGTGAATTTGGGAAAGCAACCGTCATGTACCTAGGCAAACAGGTTGGTCAAGGACAAGTTCGACCAATAGACGCTAAAGTTGAGGTCGTTGTGTCTTTTTCCAACCTCTACTGCTAGGCGAGAACTTAGATGTTTTCAGGGCATGGTGGGCTATTATTACATGTGGTTCAAAGAAGCCTCAAAGAAGGAATGTAACATATAGTACACAGTTTGTCTTCATCTTATAAGTACACTTCAATTACAACACATCAGATTGCAGTTCTTATGGTGCAAGACTCAACACGGTTGCTTTTTCTAATACCTCACACTGAGAAAAAACTCCCAAAAAACCCTCTCTGGGAAAAATTGGGAGAAATCCATGAAAAGACTGCATTTGACATCCGTCCCCAGGTTTTAACATTACATTGTGACAGGATGTTAATGTGTACAGTATTTGTTTACATGACTATAATTTGTTGTTTAATTATATTGTATTCACTTCATCTAGCATTCAGATGTAATAACTTATCTAACATTACACAGCTACAATTATAAACTAAACATTTCTACATGTATTACAATTCCCACAGCTAGGTGTGCACATCTACTTAAATCCCCAACATGATCAGCTGCAGGTATCAATCTCGCAGCTGTGGCTGGTTGCTGGTAATCAGCTACAGGGATAAAGCTCTCGCGTATGGAGTGGAGAGGGGAAGAGGAGTCTGATTTTGTTGGGGTCGTGGCTGCGTGTGTTGAGCTGTGATCGAATGTCAAATCGTGTGGGCAGCGTGTCACTGTGTATCTTGTGTTGCTGCAATCTACGGTGGAAGCCGCAAATGTCGCAGGTGTTATTCCCACATCCCCTGGATGCCATTGGGACATAACACATGCAAACACAGGGAGCCAAGTCAGCGAACATGAGATCAAAGCAGTTGTGTTGGCGACGTCAAGTCAACTTCCACATGTTGTAATTTAAAAAACTCCAGAACTCTATCAATATATCTGCTTAACAAGCATAAACATGTGCTATAGATCTGTTACTTCTGTAGTCTCACAACCACCACCACGTTTAAAAAAGCACAGCACAATGTCTGTAGTCTGCCTGTATTCTGTAGTACTAATATATATTTGGTTACAAAAAAACAAGATGGTATATATAGAACCAATTTCATGGTGAGTATCACTAGTAGTGGAAGTATCCGTCGTCTGTCACAGTGAGGCTGTGCCTCCTGCCGGTATCATTTGGAGGGGCGTGGCTCCAAACTGAAGCTCATTCTGACACCTGCTCAGGGAGCCAAGCCGCCTTCAATCTACCAATCACCTGGCAATGCATCTACCCTGGTTCTTCAGCCAACCGTCGCCAGATCATTGTTTCAACTAACCTGGTAGTGACTACGTGTGGCTGATTGGTGTTTCAGAGATATTGTATTCTGTGTCCTAGCAGTCATCCATCCTCCCGATTCTCCTGTCTGTCTGCCGTTTCCCTGCCTGGATTTCCCTGCCATTCCCCCATCTGGGAATTTGGATTAAAATTAGGGCTGTCAAACAAGCAGTGCACTAACGGCGTAAATTAGATGTTTGTCGTTAATTACGTAATTTTTTTTTAACGCATTTTTCGCATGCGCAGTGTGACAAATTTTTCAGGTCAGGAATGTGTCCAAAATGCGGTTGTGGTTGGACTATTATAACAAACAAATCCTCCTCCTGGCGACTTTTGTGTCAAAAGCGACTAGAGACAAATCTAGTGACATGTATACAGCATATTTATCATAATTTAAACAAGTCTCCTGAAGAGAAACGGTATCGCTCTCCCCCCCTTCCGCCTGCTGCGCTGTGGACGCGTGTGTGTGAGAGAAAGACAAGGGCGTAAATCCCAGGGGGGTCAGGACCCCCCCCCCCCATCTAAGGGTTGTGAAGTCAAGGCGCACATACTGACGAGAGCACCTGCGCTCCACGCGTGGAGTTAAGGTCAAGACGAGGGCCCCCGATGGGTGGGCCGAAGCATACGAACAGCTGTTCGGAATGTCGACACAGGGCCGTTCTGTGTACATAAGCGTCCAGGGCCCTAACTGGGCAGAGGAGTTTCAGCTTGGACTGGTCCAACGACAGGAAAGAGGACAGAAGGCCTGCAGCATGATAGGCCCGACAATATTAGTGGGGACCTTAGGAACATACCCGGGATATGGTAGTAAGAACGCCTTCACCATACCGGGAGAGAATTCCAAGCACGACGGCGACACCGAGAGGGCTTGCAGATCTCCAATTCTTTTTAAGACGATTTTTCTGCTTGCTATTTCTTCCTTAAGAGCCACAAACTTCTCTGCGACCTCCTCGATGGGCTCGAACGGAGGCCGGGAGAAGCCATCTAGTACGATGGCCAGGTCCCATGATGGTACTCTCGTGCGGGCTGCTGGCCTAAGCCTCCGAGTGCCACGGAGGAAGCGAGATATCAGCGGCTGCCTACCCAACGGGGCGCCATCCAGCCAGGAATGGGACGCTGATAACGCCGCCACGTACACTTTTAGTGTAGAAGGTGATAACCCGGAGGAAAATCGCTCCTGCAGGAACTCCAGTACTGCAAACACTGGGCAGTTAACTGGGTCCAGCGGGCGGGGCACACACCAGGAGGTGAAGAGTTTCCACCTGGCGGCGTACGCTTTCCTTGTGTCTGGAGCTCTGGAGTGGAGGATGGTCTCAACAGCCTCGGCCGAGAGACCAGATCCTAGGAGGCGGGCCCCCTCCACAGTTTCCATAGCTCCGGGCGGGGGTAAATGATCGACCCGGCCGCCTGCGAGAGCAAGTCCCTCCTGATCGGGATCTCCAAGGGAGGACCGGCGAGGAGAGAAACTAGGTCTGCAAACCACATTCGGGCCGGCCAGTACGGGGCTACTAGCAGTAGGCTGACACCGTCCTGGCGGACCCTCTCCAGAACTCCTGGGAGCAGAACAACCGGGGAAAGGCGTACAGGCGAGACCTCGGCCAAGCCTGTACCATAGCATCCAACCCCAAGGGGGCCGGATGGGTCAGGGAGAACCACAGAGGACAGTGAGTCGACTCTCTGGATGCAAACAAGTCTACCTTGGCACGACCAAAGCGTCTCCAAAGGAGCTCCAGCACCTCGGGGTGGAGTCTCCACTCCCCGGGCCTCGGCCCCTGCCTCGACAGGGCGTCTGCTCCCTGATTCAGGTACCCCGGGATGTAGACTTCTCTCAACGAGAGGAACTTCCCGAGGGACCACAGGAGGATCTGGCGAGCCAGCTTGTACAGCGAGCGTGACCGCAGACCACGCCTGATGATTGATGTAGGAGACCACCGATGTGTTGTCTGAGCGGACAAGGACATGGTGGCCCATCAATGCTGGGCAGAAGTGTTTCAGAGCCTGAAACCCAGCCAACATCTCTAGGCAGTTTATGTGCCATGAGCGATGATGGTCTAGCCACAGCCCCCAGGCTGAGCGACCACTCATGATCGCTCCCCAGCCCGTGAGGGAGGCATCTGTCGTAAGCGTGACACAACGAAAGGTTGCTCCCAGCGTGGGCCCCTGGGATAAGAACCGGGGGTCCTTCCAAATGGCCAGGGCATGCAGGCACCGCCTCGTGACCCTGATTGGGCGACCCGGGTTCCCCCTCGGGGAGAACCCCTTGGTTCTGAGCCACCACTGAAGCGGTCTCATGTACAGCAGGCCGCACAGAACTATGTTCGATGCGGCTGCCAGCAGACCTAACAGTCTCTGAAACTGTTTGACCGTGAGTGATAGACACATGGAAGTACGCGTCCTTCAGATCTATCGTGATAAACCAGTCCTCGGATCTGATTTGTGACACAATCTGTTTGAGCGTGAGCATCTTGAAGCCGAGCTTTGCTACTGCGCGATTCAACAGCCTTAGATCCAGTATGGGACACAGCCCCCTATCCCTCTTCGGGACGAGGAAGTACCGGCTGTAATAGCCAGAGTTCCTGCAAGGGGGCAGAACTCGTTCTATAGCCCCCTTTTCCTGCAGAGACTGTACCTCCTGCTCCAACGCCAAAGCCTGCTCGGGGCCCACCACCACCAGGACCCCTCTGAATCGAGGTGGGCGAGCCCTGAATTAAATGGCGTAGCCCCTGTCGATTGTACGCAGGACCCATAGAGATATATTGGGGAGGGCTCGCCACTCCGCCACAAACTCTAGCCTAGTACCAGCCTTTCGAGACCGGCCTTTGGGATAACCGGGCCTGCAGACACAGTGCCCTGCAACAGCACACTGGCAGGGAAACTCTGGTCTGACAGCCCTAGGCTCCTCCTCAGAGGAGGCGAGCGGCCCTCGGGCCCACGCTCGCTGGAACTGGCTACGTAGCTCTGGCCTGGCAGCCCTAGGCTCCTTGTCAGAGGAGACGAGCGCCCTCGGGCTCAAGCTCGCTGGAACAGGCTGCATAACAGCCGAGCAGCCCTCGGGCCCACGCTCGCTGAGACCGGCTACGCAGCTCTGCGGAGGGGGCGAGCGGCCCTCGGACCCACGCTCGCCTCTCTTTTGTGTCTGTAGTCCTCTTCCTCCTTGACGAAAACGAGCGGACCTCGGGCCCACGCTCGCTGAGACTGGCTACGTAGCTGTGGTCTGACAGCCCCGGAATGGGAGGCGAGCGGCCCTCGGGCACGTGCTCGCTGGGGCTGGCTACGTAGCCCTGAGGAGGAGGCGAACGGCCCTCGGGCAGACGCTCGCTTGGGATGGCTGCGCCCCGAGCTAGTGGCGGGGACAGCAGCCTCCCCCCTTCGATGGGGACCGACCTAACCGCCGTAGCGTCAGGGTCTCTTCGTCAGAGCCTTCTTGGAGGCAGCGGCCGTCCTCGGCCCTGCTCCTAGAGGCCCTAGCGTGAGAGCGCCTCGCCTTGGCCCAGTCTCAACGAGGGGGAGCCCGTGACGCTCTCCTGCTTCGCCAGCTGAGCCGCGCTTTTCGACGGCCGGGGCCGCCCCTCAGCAGCCCCGGGGACGTGGCTCCGACGGAGGAGAAATTTGTCAAACGCCGCCGCCTGCCTCTTCTCCTCGTGAAAACGGTCTATGACCACGTGGATGGCATCTCCGAAGAGAGCTGCTGGGGCAAGCGGCGCGTCGAGGAGGAAGGATTTGTCCTTCTCCCGCATGTTCGACTGGCTGAGCCACAGGTGCCTCTCCGTGGCCACCTGGGCTCCCATGGATCGGCCAACCAATTTGGCGGTCTCCTTCGTGGCCCGCAGAGCCAGATCGGCAGTCTGACGCAGCTCTCGAACTACGTCAGCTGCTAGCTCTCTCCCCTCGGCCACGTCAGACAGCAGCTCCGTCTGGTACGCCTGCAGCAGCGCCATTGTGTGCAGGCAGGACGCCGCCTGTCCTGCCGCTGCGTATGCTTTGCCCACCAAAGCCGAGGTGGTTCTCAGAGGCTTGGTGGGCAACGCCGCTGTCCTAAATGACGGCGCCGCGGGAGATAAATGGCTCGCCAGTACCTCCTCCGCGACGGGCAAACTTGGGTACCCGCACCTTTTGGCGCCGGCCACTGCTGAATACGGCGGCGTGCGCGAGTTAAAAATGCAAGCAGACACCGGCTGATCCCAGGACGCCGACACCTCAGTGTGGAGGTCCGGGAAGAAAGGCAGACGCCGGCACGGAGGTAAGACACGGGAGGGCAGGAAACGCTCGTGCAATTTACTCGTTGCTACGGGCTCCTGCCTGTCGACCGGCCAGCTGATATCGAGCCTCTCCACGGCTCGAGTCAATACCTCCGTGAGCTCCTTGGCCACGGGTGACTGAAGCGGCAAATCTTCAGCCTCCGCAGCCGCGACGCTAGCCATCTCCACCTCCTCAGAGCTGGTTAGGCGCGTCGGTGATGCCTCCTCCGTGATGGAAGAAACCGCTCCGCGTGCTTCCAAGTCCCGGTAAGAGGCACTGGATGTCCCGGGAAGAGGCTGAGGAAATGCCGAAGCCGCCTCAGAGTCCTCCGAGATATCCACCTGCGATCCCCACAAAGACAGCCGCCGCCTCGCCTCGGCGAAAGCGGGGCCTGAGCCGCGGGGAGCGCGAATCGAGCCGTCCGGCTCGAAGAGCGCCCGGCGGGAGCGCAGCCTCCGTATGGAGAGCCGCTCGCAATGCACACAGCTGGCTCCCTCGAGAGCCGGGCATGCTCCGCTCCCAGGCAGACAACGCACAGAGGGTGCGTATCCCCTCCCGTAATGAACCGGGGACAGGGAGGCGCTCACTGCGCAAACCGTTGCCTCTCGCTCGCCATCGCTCTCTTGATTCACACACACGATGATGAAGGCACAGAGATGAATGAAGTTGTGGCCAAGGTTCCTTTATGCTTGCTGGTCTCGACGTCACCCACCTTTTGACGTGCCGTCTCGCCATTGGTCGGATTTCACACATGCTTCATGATGCGGTCACGCAGGCCGTTCCCACAGCGTTTCACGCAGCTCGAAGTTCCCTGATAGGAAACTGTTTTTGTGATACGAGGTCTTGGTTTTGATGGACGTCTGCATTCTGCCAGATGAAAGGAGCACAAACAGTTTTTGTCCAGGGTAAGAGAGGTCTGCAAGAATCTTACTAGCTCGCTTCAGGTAAGCGAACAAGTCCTGGAGAGACGGCAAATTGCAGCCGATCACCAGAGCGGATGACACGCTGCAGCCTGCCTTTGTCCTTGGCTGTGGCTGCAGCGAACCAGACGGTGATGGAGGAGCATGAACTTGATGGCCGTGTAGAAGTGCACCATCATCGTCTTTGACAGATTTAATGTCTTTGGCTGCCTCAGGAAGAACATCCTCTGATGAGCCTTCTTAGTGATGGAGCTGATGTTCTGGCTACATCACATCACCAGATTATCGACTCCCACCTGTAGGTGGACTCATCCCCCACCAGAGATCAGTCCAGTGAGGGTGGTGTCATCCACAGACTTAAGGAGCTTGATGAACTGGTGGCTAGATGTGCAGCTGTTCGTGTACAGGGAGAAGAGCAGAGGGGAAAGAACGCAGCCTTGGGGTGAACCGGTGCTGATGGTCCGAGAGACATGTTTCCCCAGCTTCATGTGCTCAATCCCATCACAAGAACTGACAGAGCTTTGAAAATGAGTGTTGACCAGTGAGCTACTGTAATTATCACAGAAAGTGATATTCCAGTGGAACAGCTGTTATGCTAACGCTGGCTGTCAGTTACCGTGAATGACAGGGCTGTTGCCTTTTTTTCTATTCCATCTAAAAAAGGTGCCTGTTAAGATGTCGCGCATGACTCCAATTCCCAGCATGCCGAGCTGCGCATGAAAGCGGCCACAGCCTGCGCGTCGGGGGCTGCTTCCTCTGCTTCCCATTCCAAACCTGTGCAAATGGGAGTAGTGCTTAAGCCAGCAGTGTGAGGGACTGCAAATGCTCAGCACGAGACTTGCGTCACGTTTTCAGCACTTTATTTAAAAGGGACTGAACCTTTGTTTTGTTTTCTCAATTTTTGTAACATCAAATAAATCTTTTGAAGACAATTTTCCATGTCTGACCTCTGAATCCACTACAAGGGCCTTGTCATGAAAACAAGCATCAGCCATTACAATTTCAAATGCTAAAAGCTTTTTTTTTAATGAGCGGCATATGGTAAAATAGTCCACTGAGTGGGGAGTAAATCTCAACAGCATCACTTTTAAATGACTAATTTGGGGCAAAGTGAAAATATGGTTCAACTTATAAAACAGCGACACTGATGCTTTAATTATTCTACAATATAGATTCTTATCCTGAATTTTTACTATGGCATCAGGATTAAGAGACCAATATTCAAACGCACCACACTCAGAATGTATGGATCCCAACATTGAGAAGGCTGTCAACTTCTACTTCATATGACACTTTTTATGAAATAGCTGACTATATTTAGACATCCAGAAGTATTTCAACAAGTACTCTCTCTTTAAACTGTTTTTAAAAGTAATTGTATTAGCAATTTTAATAATGGAAAAAACCCCACATGAATAGGAGTGACAGTGTAAAAATAGGAGAACCAAGTAGGAATGGCCAGTTCCCGATCCGAGCCAAAGAGCTATCAAACGGGCTAACGACAAGCACCATGTACCCAGACGCAGTTCCTGTAGAGGTCTGTGAAATTTACCAAGCCTTCTGCACCTACGGATGGTATTTAGTACAAAAACTCAGTTTGAAGGTCCGACTTAAGTAGGACTTCCTCAACAAGTACAGAGTTGCTATATCTTCCAGGGTTGATGTGGAGGAAAAACAATGGCGGAAAGTTGAACAGTTTCATGGTGATAAACCACACCCCCTTTCTGTCCTGTCGGGCACAAATACAAGATACATGCAAATTGACCACAAATACATATAAACGCTTGATAGGGCCCGGAGGGTGGAAAGTATGCTTTAATTTATTAAAGTGGTGTTGGTCAATCCTGTTGAAGTTGCTGAGCAGTTAATGTCATTACAAAGACAATAGGAAGAAACCCCCGCTGAACCTTCTGTTTGACCGCCTGATCAATCACTAACGTAACAGATGGGATTCATGATACAGGTCAATAAAAGTATCTCTGAAATCTCTTTGTTTAGATAGGATTCCCCCGGGACTCGGACAAGTAGCCGGTTTCAAAGGTCACTATGTTAAGTTCCGGAATGGCCCACAGTAACAATTGTCTTTGAATTAAGCCGGGATATTCAGGTTATCCTAGAGGAATTTAGCTTGGACTTGGTTGCAGGAAAGCAGGTTGAATTAAACCTGGCCAAGTAACCATAGTGATTTATTCTTTGAAGCCAGACCAAGACTAATCCTGCAGTCTCATGTGTCAAATCAGCTGCCGCTCTGATCCCAAGCAAACGTGTTTGACAGTTACTCCGTTGGTTTTCTGAAGGTGTTTGGATTTATTTTAATTAACAGGCATTAATTGTCAATAACGATGTCACGAGTTTGGTTTTAAATCCTACTATTGCAGTTGATTAGATCAGTGGTCCCCCAACCTGTTATGGCACTGCGCTTTTTATATGCCGACACTGTAAATTAATGCACTATGTGCAGTACTTTCATAAGTCCTTGGCACACATCTTTACACCTTCCCTTGCCACAGAAGAATGTGTTACATCAAGAGGATTTCCACATATGCCCCAATAAATGGTGGTTGGGCTTTATGTGCACTACTGGAAAGAAGAGGGTAGTTTCTGCAGGCAGAACAGAATAAACTGCCCCACCCTGAATCCCTTCCATCACAGGACTTTTTTGGTTCATGCCTCCATGGTGCTGGCACCCCCCATTGCCGGACAAATTTGCCTTTTTTACCTGCTGAAATAAGTTTAGATACATGATGCCTGCTCACATATTTTAAGTAATTTCTACACCATTTGCAAACTGTTGAGGGACATTTAGAATTAGACACAGCTTATAGAGATTTGTGCATATGGTGGTAAAACATATTCTCGCATTGTGAATATGGGTTTAAAATGAGGCCTAGTCTTTAACCCTCCTGCTGTCTTCGGGTCAAAATGACCCGACACGGTGTTAAAAACCCCCAAAAATCCCCCTTAACAATATTTTTTTCACTTAAAATTTTATGACTTTGCCTAGATTGGCTCCAACAGTAGAAAAAGTGAAATGTTGCTTTTATTCACATTTCCATGTAAGCTGTACAAAAAAAGTTACAAAGGTGGTCTTCGGGTCAAAATGACCCAATAGAGTTGAAATCAAGGTCACAGAGTTATTTACACAACACAGAATGTTACAATGTTTTAGTTGTGTCTCAGATCAATCAACCCTGAAGATGAAGGAGAGACTTACCTTTCAAAAAATGGCAAAATAACATGGTCCTCAGCAGCCTGTGAGCAACACGGCAGGCATGCAGAACAAATAGTCAGATAAGATGATCCCAGGACCCACAAGGTCCTGGGGGTCAAGTGAAAAGGGAAAACTCAAGTAGTCACACATTTTGTAGTGAATGACAAGTTGTTTCTTCAAGCAAGATGAAATTTGGTTGAAAAAAATTCAATGAAGCTGCTTATATGGGGGGTTTAGTGAAGACGGGTCATTTTGACCCGGAGGACACGGGGTGTATACAGAAAATGAGGACAACAGGAGGGTTAAGGTAAATTTCCAGACATTCCCTCTGCTCACTTTTAAGTTTAGGCTAAATAATAATACCTTTTATTTAGGCCTTTACATGTAAGGCTACTCAAATGAACTTTAACGTAAAACCAACGCATTTAGCACATAAACACAGATACAGCAATAAAACCAACACATGAAACAATCATATTAAAAGCAATTTAAACAGTGAACAAGCTTAGTACCTAGTAAGTAGATATTTTTATATCCCTTCTGCATTCAGCGATTGTCTGCCAGGATTTTTCTCTGTTTAATTACAGCTGCCGTATTTCTTTTTTTCTACATATTGCATATTTTATGCTTCACCTCCTCATATTTTCACGATCAGTTGCTGCTCAGTGGGTGAGAAATATCCTGCATGCGGCATATTCTCCATTTCTGCATCAGTAAATCTGTGATCGATACCGTGGCCTACTTAGGAAAGCCGTGAACGCGCTATTATCTCAGCTATGTGCACCTGGATTGACTTAGCTCCACCTTCTAAGCCGCAACAAGCAGAAGTGATAATGTATTTTATTAAAAGGGCATCCTGTGGAACTCTTCTTTAGTGTCTCTCACTGGTTTGTGTCCAGGGAACAAAATACTTTAAAAGACGTTTCAGAGCAAGGCACTTTTCTCACGGCTCGCAATACAGTAGCTTACTAATATTCTCCCAAAAAATACTACAAAGAATCCGCTCGGATGTGAGATCATGTCCACGATGGTTGAGTTATATGGTTTTTTGAGGACGGGTAAGGTTATTTACATATTTGATAACAAGTAGTTATCTGGAAATGACTATCTAATAGGGGCCTCAACATTCTCTCCCGACGTATGGTTAACACCCTGCGAAGTAAAACCACGTTTTCATCAACAGGATCGTCCAGGAAAGGACATCTTATTTTGTTCATATGCGGAAACTGCGCTTGTTAAACTAAGATAAATTACGTGGACCCAAGCGCAGAACACAGGAGTCACGGAGGAGGTTTCTTAGGGAAAAAGTTGATTTTTTTCACACACACAAGAAAAGTGCAGAGGGCTGGGTTGAGTCTGGGGTGGCTAAAGGCCTTGGAGAGCCAGCCAACAGACAAGTAGGGAGCCCGGAACACTATGACAAAAAGACAGGACAAGTTGAGCAAAAGACAGCGTCTAATCCACACTAATAACCAGATGGTCTGCATTCATAACTACCACTCTGAAGACAGAACGATCTGGCGATGAATGGCAGGAAGACTCAGGTTGAAGTAGGGCAGTGGCCTGATGGCAGTTTGCGTCAGCTGTTTAAGCCACACCCTCAGAGAAACAGGAGAAGGCCACACCTTCTTGCTGACAGACATGGTAAACAAAAGCAGACAAAAACACAAGGGGGCTGCTGGACTAACAGTTGACAGCATGACAGCATTCAAATCCGCCTGATGCAGTAATGAGTAATTGAATGAATGTGGAAGCGCTGTGGCTGAGCGCAGAGTGGAAGCGCAGCGTTTCCCTCATCTCAGGGTTAAACAACAGAGTTTTCACTAAACCCGCTTCTTGAAACAGACCCCTGTTTGGAATGGATCAATTAGCCACGGATATCAGGCGTTCAGAGGCCTTCATTGTTTTTACCCTGCAGTTAACAAATCAAGTGCAATACTGTTGATTTCGTGGTTCTGGGTTTCTTCAATAAGGATAGAACTGTAAATAAAACAGACCAAGACGGTAATCAATTGTTTCTCATCTTAGCATGTTTTTTCCTACCCCTATCCATGGAAACAGGGCAATCGTCACTTTTTGGTCGTCCCACCGGGAGTGTCAAATACGCATTGTTACCACACAGCCACCACCCCCCTTGGGTCATATAGGTGCCATTTAAGGGGCCGTTCAGTTTAACTGGGGCCCCTTCCCCATGCACTGAGGTCTGAGCGCAGTTAGTCGCGTTTCCCATGTATATGGTACCTTGTTCTTGCTCGTAACACTGCAGATGTGGGCTGCTATCGATGACCACTGATTGGGGAATTGATTTGCCTTTTACTGTGTAGTTCCAGGACACCCAAAACGCCTCTTTCTAATCTATACTAACCTTTCTAATCTATACTAACCCCTATGCCCTATGGGGCATAGGGGTTAGTATCATTCAAAGCATTTAGCCTGATCCTTACTCATCCTAGTAGCATGCAATGTAACGTGATCTGAGGTGTAGGGCGTTTTAGAGCATACATAACGTTCTGTTTTGTTGTAGCTGCGAGACAAAGTTTTTACATATTTAAACCATTTGTTTTTCAATCTGGGTTGTTTTTCCTCCGTTTTCTGGTCTCCCCATGGGTCGTCTTTCAGGTGCGTCCACTTTTTTAGACGCAGCTGTGGGCCTTGGGTGTCTCTTGTGGATGACTCTGGATCTTCCACTGTCGACATCTGTAATTTCACGTCCTGCAACAGAAACAGCACCAGGACCAAAGCTCCTGTGGCTCTGCATGTGTTGAGGAAGCTGCGATGCCAGTACTTAACTCGAGGCTGTAGGGGTGTGTCCCCTCGCTGGTCTCTCACCTCTCCGTCATGGCTTCAGGCTCCATCCCTCGGTCTGACCTCTAATGAGCAGGGATCACTGATTTCTTCACTGACGTTGAGACGGCCGCCTTCTAAACAGGCTTTCCCCTTTGAAGTCAGATTTCCCCTCTACTCGTGGTCGTCATAAGTTCAGGGCACTGATCCTGGTTGTTTAGGGGAAAGAGTTTACAATGAGAGAGATGTATTCAGGTGGTTCTTTCAGCTATCTTTACAGCTGTTGCAGTCGTCAGCAGGACTTGGAACGGTCCTTCCCAGCGAGCGTCGCTCCACGTCTTTCTTTTAATCAGACGGATGAACACCCAGTCGCCAACCTGCTCATAGACGGTAGAAGAGACAGGTGAATCTGGCAACACATTTGCTTCCCTTACCCCTCTCCCAGTTAGGGTCTTTTTCATACTACTAGCGTTTCTTCTTCATCCACTTTCTTTAAGTCTGGATGCGTTAGTGGGAGGCGGTACGGGCACCCATGGATTAGTTCGAAAGGTGTGGGGCCTGTTTGGGTCGGAACTATGCGCATGTATGTTTTGACTATATCAATGCAGTCCAGCCATGGTTTGCCTGTTTCTGTAATGCATTTCTTTAGTCTGCTTTTTACTATTCAGTTTGTTCTTTCTACCAGTCCAGCGCTCTGGGGATGGTAGGCACAATGCTTTTTTAATTCAATGTTCATAATGACGCTTAGTTTTTTTTTACTATTTAGTTCACAAAATGGGAGCCATTGTCACTGTATAAGCGCCACGGGTGGGCAGGATGTATTTACAAATGGCTTTTACCACTGCCTCTGCATCTGCTTTTGATGTGGGTGCAATTTCCACCCATTTGGAAAACACGTTGACCATCACCAAGCAGTATTTGTAGTGACCACATGGGTTCAGTTCAATAAAATCCATGTGCATTATCTGAAACAGATATTCCGGGGTTGGGAACCTCCCGCTCTTCGGGCGTAGGTTCCCCTGTGGATTGTGCTTAATGCACATTACACATGACCTACAAAAATTTAAGAAGTTTTGAATGTTGTAAAAGTGTCGTTGTATTATGCTGACCATCCCTCCTGTTGAGACATTGCACAGCCCATGGCTCATAAGGGCGGCAGCTCTAAAAAAGCTCTTTGGGAGAACCGGCTTTCCTTCGACGCACAGGAGGCCGTTCAACTTTGTGGCTCCTCTTGTTATTCAGGAAGCCCTCTCTTGGGCTGGGGCGCCTGCTTGCGCATCTTTTAATACATCTGCATCGAGTGGGTGTGATGGTGACGCGTTCAGTGCGTTTGTTTGCAGTTGTTTTGCAGCTTGTTTTGCCTCTTCATCTGCCCTTGCGTTTAACCTGTGTCACCGCATCGGTCCCTTTTATGTGGGCTCTGCATTTTACTACTGCTTACGCTTTTGGTAGTTTTATGGCTGCCAGGAGAGCTGTGAGAAGGGCGGCATGTATTACTGGTCTCCCGGTGGTTGTAACCATTCCCCTTTGTTCTCACATTTTGGCAAAAATGAACAAGGTGGAGTGTGCATATTGGCTGTCAGTGTAAACAGTTAGATGTAACCCCTCCCCTTTTTACACGCCTCAGTCAGTGCAATTAGTTCAGCAGCTTGAGCAGAATATGTGGGGGGAAGTGCACCTGCAATTGCCACCTCCCCGTTCTGTTTCACTACTGCATAACCCACTTGGTTCTTCCCATAGTTGTCTTTTTGTGCCGACCCATCTACGAACCAGACGTCTCCTCCTTCCAGAGCCGTGTCTTTTAAATCTGTCCTCGGTAGCGTAACTGTGTCGGCTGTCTGCACACAATCATGTGGTGTCCCGTCTGTTGGCACTGGCACAAAAGTAGCTGAGTTCACTGTAATACATCTCTGAATAGGGTTATGGGCTTGACCCAAAAGGACCGCGGTGTAATGCAACTGTCTTGCTGGCGACAGAAAGGTGAGCTTAGCCTGCAGTAATAGCGCGCTGACTGCATGTGTGACCAGTAAGGTGGTCGGATGAAACAAGATGATATCAGCCGTTAGCTCAACTGCCATTGCAGCAGCAGCTATTGATTGCACACATTCGGGCATAGCCTGAGCCACCGTGTCTAAACGTTTTGAGTGAAATGCCACCGGTCTCATTTTTTCTCCAGATTTTCGTAGTAGAACCGACGTCATGTACCCAGCTTTACAATTTACTGCTAAGGAAAAGCGTTTTCCATAGTCGGGGTGTGCAAGGACGGTGCTTTCGCAAATGCAGCTGTTAAATTTTTACGAAGGCCTCGTTTGCTTCCGCTGTCCAGGTTAATTTGTTGTTCAAGGCGAGGGGTTTGTCATAAGCCAAAGCCAACAAAGGCGGCGTTATGAACGTGCAACAATAATTACACAATCCTAAGAACGACAACATTTGTTTTTTGGTCTCAGGCTTTGGTGCGGTAGAAACCGCCTTTTGGTCGATAGTCACTCTTTTCCCCTCTCCGTTAATTTCATGCCCAAATAGATCACCTCTGCTTTTGCAGCCTGCAGTTTCTCCCTTTTTACTTTACAACCGTGTTTACCCAACTGCCTTTCCCTCAGTTACCTGAGGTAACTGAGGGAAAGGCACTTGTGAACATGAAAAACACAATAGTGAGGCACAGCACACCAGGGGAGGAATACCACCACCCGGACACCACCCCACCACAGTCGGCGTTCAGTCCGAAGAAATCCACCCCACCACAGTCGGCGTTCAGTCCGAAGAAATAAAACAAAAAAAACACAATACAAAACAACAATAGCACGACCAACTCCACTAGGGTATTCCGGGGGCCGTCTAAAGAAAACCAAAGAAAACAAAGTTGGAACGATACAACAAAGAAAGAAAATAACTACTGACCCAATAAATCCGGGAGAAGGGGGACAGTGAATGTTATCTAAAATAGTTCCATCCGGGTAAAACGGCGCAGGGGGGTGCGGCCGGAAACACTCCGGGCAGAAACAGTCCAGATGCAAAACAGTGTGTGTGGTCAAAAACCGTGTTTAATAGAAAACAGCAGCTGGTTGGACTGCTAAGGTGGCCACGATCCTCCGGTATAACCCGCAGTTCAGATTGCACACGTTTATTGACGCCGCCGTTAGGGAGACAGGGAGGCAACCACACCGCTCGAGAAGCTTCGTGGTCGCTCTATTTCAGTGCTGGAAGTGGCGCGGATATGCCAGCCGGGGATCTACGGGGATTACGAAGGGGGAAATCACGCAGCCGACAGCAATATCGAAAGTTTGTGTGCGCAGACAGCCAATCCACCACCTTACCTGCAGCGACGCAGAGCAGCCATACAAGAGTGACGCGCTTCCGTCGCCCGGTCGAGAGAGAGATCGACAGGGGGAGACTTCCGTTGGTTATTATACCCTCCCACGCGCTCTGATTGGTCCCGCGGCACCCGGTAATTACCAGTCTACTCCTACTGCTACACTTATAATTAGATAGGCTATTACTATATATCTATGAATGCAATGTGGTGTAGTGGGGGTGGGGCCGGGAAGGGGGGCCCCGATTACTATGAACCAGCTTTGGGGAGGCCCAGCTTGCAAAAGGTTGAGAACTCCTGCTCTAAAAAATGTGTCCTTCGCTTTATCAAAATCAACCTTGACAGAGAAAATTAGCATATTGTGCTATGACCTGGTCGAGATTTATAGCTATAATGGCCTCATTCCACTAGATAATAATCATGAGCTTCTTGTTTTAGGCAAACCTGACACTTTTTTATTTGTGCAGTGGACCATATTTATTTACCCTTAACCAGCAGCATACAGTCCCCTCCAGAAGTATTGGAACGGTAAGGCAAATTCCTTTATTTTTGTTCACTGAAGACATTTGGGTTTAAGATCAAAAGATGAGTATGAGACAAGAGTTCAGAATTTCAGCTTTCATTTCCCTGTATTCACATCTAGATGTGTTAAACAACTCACAACATACCACCCTTTGTTTGAACCCATCCATTTTTCAAGTGAGCAAAAGTATTGGAACAAATAATCCTAAAGTAAATAACATTTAATATTTGGTGGCATAACCCTTGCTTGCAATAACTGCCCCAAGCCTGCGACCCATCGACATCACCAAACTGTTGTGAGCAAAGTGAGCAAAAGTATTACATGTGACTGACAGGTGTTTCTTGTTGCCCAGGTGTTGCCTTAGGTTCATTGTCCAAACATTCAATAGCTCTGCCTGACAAGTCTAAGTTTTCACCCTTGGTTCAAACCTATCAAGACTACATTTCCTGTGAAAGAGGATAAACCAACATAAAGACCAGAGAGCTGTCCATAGGAGAAAACCAAGCCATTGTCAAGCTGAGAAAAGAAGAAAAGTCTTTGGACAAACATTGGGCATAGCAAGCATAACAATTTGGAATGTCCTGAAAAAGAAAGAAACTACTGGTGTACTGAGTAACATATGTTGAACAGGTCGGCCAAGGAAAAAAACAGTAGTTGATGAAGTATTGTGAGAGCTGTGAAGAAAACCCCCAAAACATCAGTAAGTGACATCACCAACGACTTCCACAGTGCAGGGGTGAAGGTATCACAATCCACTGGTCGAAGAAGACTCAGAGAGCAGAAATATAGGGGCCACACCACAAGATGCAAACCACTCATCAGCAGTAAGAATCGGAAGGTCCGATTGGAATTGGAGAGATGAGCCGCAAACGTTCTGCAACACAATCTTATGGACTGATGAGACCAAGATTAATCTCTACCAAAGTGATGGAAAGGCCAAAGTGTGAAAAAAGAAAGGAACTGCTTATGATCCGAAGCATACAAGCTCATCTGTGAAGCATGGTGGAGGTAATGTCATGGCTTGGGAGTGCATGGCTGCTCCTGGAACAGGCTCATTGATATTTATTGACGATCTAACTGATGATGGTAGCAGCAGAATGAATTCAGAAGTGTACAGAATCATTTTGTCTGCCAATGTACAGAGAAATGCATTGAAAGTCATTGGGAGTTTATCATGCAGTACAATGATCCAAAGCACACTGCCAACAAAACAAAAAAAAGTGGAAGGTTTTAAAGTCATTCACCTGACCTTAACCCAATAGAGCATGCATTTCACCAAGAGGAGACTGAAGGAAAAAACTACGGAGCCCGGGAGGTGACATGAAAAAAAAAATAAGAAAAATGTACTTGGGACTAGAAACAAGATTTTGAGTCTCGAGTTTATTTTGCTGCACGGGCTACCGGTCCATCGGCGAGTGAGCCTCCGTCCGCGGAGCCACGCCACAACTCATCCGACTACGACCTCAGATCAGTCGAGATAACCAGCTGAATTTAAGCATATTACTAAGCAAAGAAACTAACAAGGATTTCCTCAGTAGCGGCGAGCAGGAGGAAAGAGCCCAGTGCCGAATCCCCGGGCCGGCAGTCGGGCGTGGGTACGGTTGCAAACTCTCCCAACCCCAAATCAGGGACACTTTATGCGGACCGCCGCATAAGCTCGCGCGTGTCCATATGGTCGCGCATAAAGTCCGCAGGCTGCGGCGGGCTGTGATTGGAAAACGGGACTGGAGCTGTCTCGGACGGGACAAATCAAAATTGCACATCATTCGGGATGTCCCGGGTAATACGGAACGGTTGGCAACCCTAGGCGTGGGAAATGTGGCGTACGGAAGTCCGCTTGCCCGGTGTCGGCTGGGGGTCTGAGTCCTTCTGATAGAGGCTCAACCCGACCGCCGGGCGGGGATTCGGCGCTGAAAATAACATGTGAAATGATATAATAATGCGTTCATAATTTCACACATAAATCGCTCCAGATTATAAATCGAACGCCCGGCCAAACTATCTTCCCAACCACTATAACTTCCCATCTCCACATGCCTTCAAATCATGTTTTGGATTCCTGACCCGGCAAATAGGACACTCTAATGAACCTGAATACTACTTAATTTGAAAAAATAACAATAGCCAGTGGTTTGTGAGAGATTGGGGCTGTAGGTGAAAGGCCAGTGAGGGGGAAGGAAACCTGCACTCCCTCTTTTGCCGCCATGTGTTTTGCCAGGAGGAATATCACACATGATTTAACTCCTAAAGCAGTGGGAGGAAAGTCTGAACCGGGGGGGAACATTTTGTGTGCGTGTGTTGATGTCTGTGGATAAAATCACGTTCACAGAGACGTTATGTCAGCCCTGTTTCATGCTTTAATCCTCTGACAGGCGGTGTGTAAATACCACTGCCGTTTAGAGTAGTTGGAGACGGCTATGTGTCGAGTTGAATCCTTAGCAGAGAGGTGGTATGTAGGCCATGAAGGATAACAAGCTAGCTCTACGCTGACTCAAACTCAGAGGGCAGAGGTCACAATGCCACAGAGTAAAAAGCCATTTATGAAATATACGGTGATATACAAAAGGCTTCTATTCCTTTATTTGTGTTCATTAGTAATGTTAGCTGAGTATCACAAAGACATCCCGAGTTCTTCAAGAAAACACTTGGTGGACGTCAATTGCCACTTAATAGATAAATATTTATTAATGTTCTCCCAAGCCAGTAAAAGCGCACAGGTGCCAAAGTACAAACAAATAAATAAAAATAAAGACAACTTCAATCTACAAAAAGTAAACCCTGCATCAGGTCCAATACTGCAATCCGAGCACTCCGCTGCTGGTTGAGAACAGTAACTGCAGAGTGAAACGAGCTCTCGAGTCTCCAAACATCACAAAACATTTTCCGCCATTTTATTAATCACTAAACTCACTTCTGAAAACGTTTTAGGAAGTGACTATTTGCTTCACGTTTTCATTCATTTACGTTTCACGCACTTAGCAGGCGCTCTTATTCAGAGCGACGTACAAAAGTGCAGACATTTCACATGGAGCTAAACACGCATCAAAAAAGCAATTGTACGTTGTTCCCGAGTGAGTGCAGGCAGAAGTGCCAGGGAAAGAAGAGGTGCTGGGGCGGGAGAAAAAGGATGATTCCATTACCGGACTTGAGAAGCTCCATGAAGCGATGCGACGGCCAGCTGAGCTCGTCGGGCGGACCGACTTACGCAGAGACCTCCCTCTACGCTGGAGGTCACTTTGACCGCCCTTGTTTATTTATATCTCAACACGTATGTCCATCATAAGATCAACGGGAACCTGTGGTTAACTAGTCTTTTCGGTGTTAAACCAAACCTGCCAACACATTAGGTTACGAAAATACGGGAGATCCGAGTGCGGGAATTGTCATCGAAGGGGGGCTGACATGTTCCTCGCTCGCTTTCTGGTTTGAATTATCGGCGAATCAACTACGCTACTTTGCATAGATTCTTTTAAAGAAGTTTGGGGAATCCATAACATTTCCGGGAGAAATAACAAACCAGGAGGTGTCCGGGTGATAGATAAAACTCCCCAAAAGTGCCCTGCAGGCTTTACAGCCTGGCTGAGCTGCTCTCTCTCTCTCTCTCACACAGACGTCCACAGCACAGCAGGCGGAGGGGGAGAGAGTGATACCGTTTCTCTCCAGGAGACTATGAGAAATATGCTGTATACATGTCACTAGATTTGTCTCTAGTCGCTTTTGACAAAAAAGTCGCCAGGAGGAGGATTTGTTTGTTATAATAGTCCAACCACAACCGCATTTCAACATTTGGGGATTTTCTGATTTTTTTTTTCTCCCATCCTGTAGCCAACTCGCGCCCCCCCAGGAAAGTGTCTGCGCCCCACCGGTTGAGAACCACTGTTATAGATCAAGTAACCCCCCGTTCCCTCTGTAGACCGATTTAAATAGCACAGTACAAACTTCAGCAATAATTAGCAATCAAACCTCACTAACCTTTTTTCCCACCATACTTGGTTTCTCCCACTACCCATGATGCAACAGCACAGGTATAAACATACTGAGAAAAGTCCAGTCCCATCTTTTACTCTGGTCAAGATGGTCGCCAGCATGTAGTTTCGTGTTTCGCCAATCCATCCCTCCCACCGCTGGTACCTCAAGGTAAATAAAGAGTCAGTATGTGTTCATGGTTTGGGTGAGAGAGGTAACAAGGGGTCACAGGGCACAGCGGGTAGCTCTGACACTATTAGTATTGCAGCATTCAGTTATGCTTGCACTTTACCTCTTACAGATTTAAACACTGCATGAAAAGTGGGATTTTCGACAATTTCCGGCACCGTAAATTGTCGTGGAATTTCAGGTTTACGGCAATTTGCGGGCAAATCCGAAAACTGCCGGAAATTGACGTGGGCCTCCCTTGGCAGTTGGCCCCCCATGACTCCCCTCCTCCTAATTCTAGGGGAGGCTTTGACATGTAAATGAACCCGCTTTATTGAAGTGTATAAGATTTAAAGAGCATGCTTTCATTCTGCGGTATAAGGAAATAGATACCATAGAATAGATACCGATCATAACTGTACATTTTGTTTTCACAGACTAGTTTCTCCTCACAATGAGGCGCTGACCTCCTATTTGCTCGGAGCAACATCTGTAAGTGACTTTTTTTTTAACTGTTTCTCCTTCCTTGTTTAATGTTACGGTGACTTGCGTGTTGATTTTTATTCATACCACTTTCATTTAATTGTTTTCCAGCCGCCTGTAAGACGTATTACGAGACGGCACGTCGGAGCTTCAGAATCGCGCCAGAAAAAGTCACTGCGGGCGGAAGAGCGAAGAGTTCAGCGCGAGAAGAAAGCGAGTAAGAGTTTATTTGGTGACTATTTTTCACGAGCATTGATAGATGTGTTGTGTCCATACGCATCGCACAGTATTGATTCATTTTGTTTTTTACAGCTGCTGGAATGGAGACAGCGTGTGCTCGCAGATGACGCGGTGGAACTCTGGAAGTCCGCCAGCGAAGACCTCATGTCTGCCGAAGAAGAGGGCATGTTGGCGGGGTCTCTGGGTGGATCGTACGGTCGCCGTCATTTCGTAGGACGGAGCTCTCTGAACTCTGTGCGAAGCTGCAGTCCCGGTGAGAGGCGACTCCAAAGTACAGAGCCACGCACAATGTGCGTCTGCGCAACGGACCTGCCTCGGAAAGAACGCCGCCAGTTACCTACAACCCCGAGGAGGCAAACGGACAGTTGTAGTTTTTGGATCATCCTCTACCCATGTGTGCGCAGATAGTCGCTTTGTATATAATTGTTTGTTTTAATAAAGCTCTTTTGGCATAAACATGTTCCTGGCAAATGTTCATTTCCTCTATAAATTCATTAATGTCCTTGGTGGTAGTCTAATAATTGTTTAGTAGCCTACATAGGATAACAATGACATGAATATACAGTACAATATGAATAAATAATATATTGTATATATAAATTATTGTTGGCCCTGGCCAATAGCGACAGATCTGCCAACCAATCACGAGTGATTTTACTTGTTTGAAAGTTGTGGTTTCATCCAATAAGGAGTAAGGATATTCAGCCCGCTCCGCTCGGCCACCCGCGGTTTCGCTGCATTTATATGCTAATTAGGACCATTCGCACCTCCGCCAGCTGATCGCCACCTACGTCAGAGTCTGTTTCCGACAATTTCCGGGACAGGCCAACGCGGCGTGCGCGGCCTGTAAATTGTCAGAAATTAGGGAGATTTTCGGGCGTTTACGGGGACGAAAATCCCACTTTTCATGCAGTGGTAACTCTAACATTCCGCAATCAATCAAATGTCCCATCGGACCTTCTGCGTTACCGCAATCCTGTCGGATCCCCTCACCGATGGCTTTTGGTGCATGCTGCAATGACAACTGACAGCAAAGAGAACAGTCTTTTAAAGTTTGCAGGCAACTATGCAATTGGTTCACGGAACCGTCACCCACGCCTGGTTGGTATTACTCGACCCCGCCCCTAATCAGCTGGCCGTGTGCCTCCAGGGACCGCCACAGCCTGTCGAGTCTTCCTGACTGAATTTTCGCTTAAGCTGCATTTAATAAAACCATTAAACTATGTTCTGCTATTTATATTATATTCTGGCACTCATATTTCTCTGCTACACTCCCGACGTCCAGTGTCCAGCCTCGGGTCTCACCTCGTCAAAGTAGTCCTCCAGCTTGATTCTCGGAAATGAGCTGTCTAACTTATCTACTCCTGTATTGAGCCTGTCACACAGTCAAGCCTGCCTTCCTGTCTGCCTTCTAGCCGCGTACGCGGCAAATCCACCTTCCAATTAGGACCAGAGCGGGGCGCACAGGCATGCCTATGTCATCACGTGACTGTTTCCTGCCAGGGTTAGGGCGCTCTCTTTCTGTAGTACCTGGGGGTAAGAGAAGGGACAAATGGCCATCACAAATCCCTAGCCACTTCAGAATCTGACTTTATTGTCTCATGCGGAGGAATGAAACAGCAAACATCCCTGTTTTATCAAGAAAGATCTTTTCCTGCGTCTGTGTTTGCGTACACACCATAACAGAGTGTAATGTTGTACTTTGCAGAATCCCACCACTGTTAGTCAAAATCCTGTTTACTCAAACATAAAAAACATCCTTAAAAACATCATCTAAAAAGGAGCCCTGTGCTCCTTGATTTGAAGTTATTCATAAAAACTTTCAAATAACCAGAGAGTGATCAGTGAAACCCACAGGCACCATGCTGCACATAGACCTTTGACTGCTTCTCCCTTTTGATCTAGTGGTGTAAACTGGCTTTCAATACAAATCAGTCTTTAATTTATTGACTTGTCCCCCACCTCAGATACATAGGTTTTGTCACTTACATCTGAGAAAATGATTGTTTACCTGCCCAGTCAGCTCATGTGAGGCTCCTTTTAAACTTAATTCGTCCAAGCTGCACATATTCTTCAAAAAAGCTGAATGAATCCCAGGATTCATGGGTCAGCTTATTGCCTACACCTTCCTGGAACGCTTTCCTGACAAGGATTGCCCTTTTCTGTCCAAGCCAACTGGGTCGTACAGCTGTTTGGCTTACGAGTCTCCTCCTAGTCAGCGGGCTAGGTGTCCCTGGTCTTACTTCCTCCTTCAAAAATGTATTATTATAAAGTTTGTACTTTATAAAGTACAAACTTTAAAAGTTGGTTCCATTGGTACCCAATGGGGTACCCAGGGCTTTGTTATCTTCATCTATCGTTTGATTTGAATTTGCACTGCAGCTTTGTTGTTGGGGAGTGAGGTTGGATCTTTAATAAATGGCTATCTTGTGTCCCAGTGTGGGGATGTTATGTGAGCATCCTCTCTGATGAAGGACTCTGCCCAGGTTCTCTCTTTTTGCTTTTACGGACCTGACCTCCGGCGCCATGTCTTGCATTGTCTTAACTTAGGAAGTGCTTAGGGAGGTTCATTATATTACAGCGATGGCTATATGGCTGTGATATACAGTTTGACATGGAAGAACACCCTTTCCCCCCTACCAACACCCCAAAGAATTTAAATCTCTTTTAAATCAAAGTATAACAGCTGCAGAGGAGCCCAAAGCCGTGCTAATACATTATAAAGCCCAGAAAGCCTGTGCTTAACAATGAGTTGAAGTGAGTAGCATTTAGCTTTAATGTGTTTGAGTGCTGACGACTCTCACAGCCCTAGGAAATAGTTGATACTGTTTGACTCCCACTCGGTGACGGGGCAAATCGGTGTCGGTTTAATTTCTGGTGTTCATAGAGGACTTGGCTTGAGACTGAGCAGACATGGCGTGTGTCAATGCTATCGCCATGCCACCAAGAACAAAACAAGCTAAAGCAGCGAGCATAACAGAGAGGTATTATTTCTTATTACAGAAGGAACTGGGTCATCTCCAGTGTGTTTTTCTTCTTCTTTTTTTAGGGTACTCGCTACAAATAGTTGTAGAGGAACCTATCGCATTTCAAGGATTTTTTATTTTGTCGGCTTTATCATATTCAAAAAATTGTTACATTTGGCATGCATAGGGCAGTTGGTGAAAAATTGGATATTTTTGGGGTCTTGCATTTGGTTATAAAAAGTCTATAGCTTTTTTTTTTTTTTCTATAGCTATATTCTTTTCAAATTTGGCCAGTGTGATCTTTAGACCTTGGGCTCTAAAAATTGCATTTTGCCAAAGGACATATTAAATTATATGCGCGCAGAGCATTAGAAAAAAAAAAAACACCATTCGCCATAACAATTGTTAAAGTTGTTTTAACTCGACCACACATCATCTAATCTGCTCCATATTTTTCATATGATATGACCTTCTCAGCTCTGTAGATATCCATATGTTCATTTTAAACTTTAGTCACTTGGACGTTTTTTACTCTACGTCAGGCTCCTCACAGGTTAATCTGATGCCTCTCAAAAGATGTCAGAAAAGACTTTGATAAACAGCGCCGAAAGGGAGCATCGGCAAAGTTGATCCTTCGCCAGAACAAATAAACCGATGTAACTACTATACATGATCAGATCCTTTCCAATTTAGACATGTTTGATGAGTTGATGTAAAGTGGAATCAAAGTCATAGCGCCACTTACTGGTAACAGGAAGTCAAATTTTCTAATATCCAATAATAATAACGGTGCTTTTGAGGTACTAAACATGCTGATCTTGTAACTAAATATGGCACACACATTTAGAGTAGTTATTGATATCATTTTGATGATCCAAAATAGAAATTCGGCTCAATAGAGCCCTGTACAAATATTCATTTAAACAGCCCAAGCACTACGTTTGACCTACAAGTTTGAAACTTAGTAGGAATATGTAACACAAGTAACCTAAAAAAAAAGATGCAGAAGAATGAAAACTGTAAAATGACGCTCTTCCTCTGACCATGTTTTAACAGGTTTCTAATATCTCCCAGGAAGACTGAATTTGAGTTATTTCCGACATCATCAGTGCTTACCGGTCCTTGCAGCTAAAGTTATAAGCATCTCTCCACAACAGGAAGCAAGCCAGCCACTGAGCAGTGGGATCTGTTGCTATGCTTTCGTGTCCGCCTTGAGTAACCTACATTTACAACCCGATCATAATGCTGGAAGCATGAGACGAGTGCTAATTGAAGAATCCCATTTACGGATGAAGTTAGTATATGTGTAAGATAAGATGGGAGGTCTGAGATAAGACGGAATAGAGTTTAGGTATTTATTTCAGAAGACATGATTTTAATCTATCTATAAATTTAAGTTAAAACAGGACTAGATCTGAGAATATCTTTCTGTAATGACGCCGTAGGTCCAGATTACACAGTAGAATTTAACTAATATACCATTTACATAATTATTGTACTTGGCTTTAGTCTTTTTATAATGTTAAAAATATAGACTATACTAATTAAATGGAAACCGGCCATGTGCAGAATATGAGATTGTGGCCATATTCAATACAACACACAGAATTATGTTCAGACTGGGCTGTGGTAAAATGATGTACACTCAAACAAATGTTATGCTGACTTGATTTTTGAATGTGCTGTTGCACACTATTAAATACAGGAGCTTCGTTACACAGGAAAAAATTAACTCAAAATTTGAGACGGATTGAGAAAGAGGGCTAGGGAAATTTGCATTAAGCATGAATGGTAGTGGTATCTAAAAAAAGATTCCGCTTAGTGAAATTCCTAAACACTAAATTGTGACTGCAAACAATGACCATCAGTGTGTATAACATATTGCATATATATATGTTGGACTATTCCGTTTGTGTGCGCATTTCTCTTCCTCCCCTGCTCATCACCAACACTATCTGCCAGCCACTTGAACAGTAATCATCCTCACAATAAAGTATTCAGGAAGCCCTGAAATCTGACTCTTCTCAGCATACCCGCTCATCTATTATCCCTTCAAAACGCTCTCCCCCTGCACCCGCTTCCCACCTCATGCAAACCTTCCAGTTCAACTAAATAACCTCTTTAAAATCATCACATCGACTTACAGCCCACCCGACTAAAAAGCTTCAGCCTTTGTTCTTTTAAAAATTTCAAGAGTGCTGCTTCCCCCGTGATGTATCGCCACGCTCACCCCCACAGAGCCGGCTTAATGTGCACTTAGTATGCGGACCAGGCCCTCATTAAAATGCAAAGTGTGTTCTGGGAAAAAAGGTTGCTGCGTCGCAAACATGGAACTGTGATTTGCTACGACAAGGGCAAAGCAAAACGCTGCCAGACACTTTCTCCCTCTGTTTGTACAGTTACGGCTCAATCGTGGAGGACTCAGCAGAGCGTCTCAGGATCCAGCCTGAGGCAAAGCAGAACACAACGAGGATGGTTTTTGAATTATGCAACTTGGAGCAAAGAAGCATTGTTACACTTTTAGTCACGGATAATCCTTCCATCCCTCCCTCTCATGGTACTCTCACATGCCCACTCCCTTTGTTTTTTACTTATTTACAAACTGCAATCCTCTGCTCTGGTCCCACACTGTTAAATATGCAGAGGAATGCTGGTGTGTCGAGTGCACAACGTGCACATGTCCTAAATGGGACACTAATAGAGAGAGAGTGTACCATTTAGTGAACACAAAGCATTTGCTTTGGTAATTTATTGAAACTTCACAATAGGATGCTCTTCATTCAGCGTCTGGCAGGACACGACTACCTGTTTTTTTCTTCTCTGGTGGCCGACAGCGCTCAACAGACTGAAATTTAAAGAAAATTGCTGGCAATATTCAAATTGTTTTTCCAAAAAGATTTACTAACAAGTATTTGTGAGGATTCCCGTCTACCCTGGTGTCTTTTCCCTCTGTTTTTCCCCAAATCCTCTCCTCATGTGGATGTCATTTCCCCTGTGTGTTATTGTTTTGCCATGTGCTTGTGTTGTCATCCTCAGAGCCCCGACCGTCGCCACGCCTCGGCCTCTCAATTACAGCTGTGTCTCGTCTAGTCGTTATCCAGGTGGAGATAAATACCCCAGTTTTCCTCGTCCCAGCTGTCAGTCCGTCCGTTACCCCAACCTGCTTTCCAGAGCCTGTGAGTGCCGAGAATTCCCCGTCTGATTGAGAGAATAACCTTCCGTCTTGTTTTATTATTACCCAGTTTCGAACCTTGGAGATTCACCTGGCCGTAAAGGTCCGCCAGCTCGGTCCGCGGAGATCAACTGTGCTTTCGCCTGCCTCCTGTGTCGAGCCTCGGGCATCACACAGTTGAGCTTCCCCCCGCATACCTGCCTGCTCCCACATTGAGTTGCATTTACTTTTTCGCTGTGATTTTCCTGCTGGAGAGAATAAACCCCCTGTGTGGATTATACCCAAACCTTCAGTCGTCCGGCGTGTTGCGTTTGGATCCTCGTGCACCTCATGACAGTATTGAGTGCACCAAAGCTTGATGGTGTGATTGATGAATGGATGATCATATTCATGGATGGGTAGATGGTTGTAATGTAAAATCTGTGCTGTCCTTATGTGGGCATCTGGAGGATACCCAATCCATTCTATAAAGTTTCTTAATCAGTTGATTAAAATAATCTGTTCTTTCACACACACTTATCCGTCACTACATGTCACACAGGAAATTGCTGTGTATCAGCGGAGTTAAGGCACTGGAATCAATATTAGGATAGAAAGGTGAGAGGACTTATAACAAAAAGAAACTAGAATAATGGTCGTTAAGAATTTCCTCATGATTTTTTCTCTGAAGAACTGAGCATACAGTCAGACAGGACAGCTTTGCACCATGAGTTCCACATTGATGTCAACATACACAACATAGTGTAAATAAACATTGAGGACACAAATGCTTATGTTTGGTCCATTTTCTTCAACCGTGTGGTCTTTCTTTACCTCTGCATCTTTTTCATAGAAACTACTATAAATGAACCTAGGGAGGAACCATGTTTTTTTTTCTTCTTTTTGCATCTTTTAATAAATGTTTCTTGATGTGCCCATATTATGGAAAAATCACTTTTCTGGGATTTGGGGTGTTATTGTGTGTCTCTGGTGCTTCCACACGCATACAAACGAGTGAGATACGAGTTTCTGAATTGATCCTTCCTTCAGCCTCTGAACGAGCTGTAGGTTTGTTAAGTCTGAATCTGAATGATCCCACCCCCTCCAGTCCCATTTTCCAATCACAGCCCGCCGGCGCCGCTACCTCCCCGCCCCAGCTGCCGAGTCTACAAGCTGTGGGCGTGGCCAAATGAGCTGCAGCTCATGAGCAGCAGAAAACGGCACATTCTGAAAGGGGCTGAAACAGAGGGGAGTAGAGGGAAATAACAATAGTTTCCTCAATCTATTTGTAGCAAACAACTTCAGAAACATGTTTTATGGAACTCAAAGACCTATTTCAACTTGTTGAAAAGTAATCAAAATATGGTCCCTTTTAATAACCTTCCACTGAAGAAATCCATCGAGTAATAAATTACACAGTGGCATTGTGTTGGACAGTCTGCCATGGAAACACATTTTGATCTATAGTAGGCCTTGGTTTGATTCTGTCAGTGCCACCTCCTCTGGACCCAGGTCAAGGCTGGGTTAGATCTCCCTTGGGTGGATCTGGGGAGAGGTCGGCACCGCAACTGCATCAGATCAACAATCACCGGAGCTTAAGGAGGAGAGCCTGACAAGCAGCAGACGTCGGATCGTTACTCACGTCACGTACGTCGATCGCGATCGTGTCCTCGAGAGAAAGTCAAGCAGAGTATTGTTGCTGCTTTGTTTCCGTGCCCGTCAGGACTCTGAACTTACCCATCTCTGCACCTTCTCTGTTCCAGTGACTCCGGTGGTTTGCTGCACTGGGGATGGACCTTCACCGGGGATTCACCACCACTTCCTGCTGCGTCCGCAGCCCACCTCCCTTCACGTACTGGAATGAACAATCTTGTTCACTATCTATTCTGACTACCGTGTTGCTTCGTTCTGCGTTTGGGTCCTGCCGCACTACAACCCTGACAGATTCCTACTTTTTAAGAGCACAGTGATCTCTCAGATGTATCATAATACACAAACAACGTGTACATTTGCTCAATAGGTTTGAAATTACAAGGGAAAGAACAATGAAAGAACAAATGGACCAAAAAATAGCCTTTCTGATAGCTCACATCAAAACAAATGGGAAAAAGAAAGGATACATTTGCAATATTTAACCGTCATATGGGGTTTGACATTTTGTGTGTAGACACTGTGGCTGCTCATGCAAAAATATATTCATGCATATTTGAGAGGGATGCAAATGTGAGTGCATGATGAACAGGGCTTTTAGCTTGAAATTTAATTACACATGTATTCCCCTTTGCAAATGAGTTTACTTTTCCTCTCTGTCCGTCTCTTTCTATTTCTCTTTTTGCTCCCTTTCACTTTTCACGTCCCCTGCAACCCATTATGAGAGTACATGTCATGAATTCAAAATCTCTAGCGTGACAGCTCGAGAGGGAGAAAAGAAATCCTGTCATTTCAAACACCCATCTCATATTTTTTACAACAAGTGGCTGTTTGCAGAGAGAATAGAGAACATGCATTAGATTTACTGCTTCCATTGATTGTCTTTCCTGAGGTTAGTTCGATGTGAGCACCACACCTCAAGGGGCCTGGTTTCTCAACCACCCTTATAGCATGTGACTGCTCATTACTATGTTGTGACCAGAGCTAATGCAGGAGACTTGAACCCTGAGGCAAGGTCAAGGGCTCTTCAAAGTCCACCAAGAGCTTATATTTTTAGCTCCTCCTCTCATCCCTCTTTTCACTAAGTCCCACATATTTGTCCTCTTGATTTTCTGCAACTTCAGAATCTCCTCTTCCCCATGGAAGTGTTATTCAATGGCCTCCCCCACCACAGAGCTGGACGACATTGAATCCCTTGAAAGCTTGGTCGTCAGAGGTATTAAATTCTAAAACAAATCTAAAACAATACAACTGGACATGCACTGCATGACAAGTGGGATTTTCGGCAGTTTGCGGCACCGTAAATTGCCGTGGAATTTCTGGTTTACGGCAGTTTTTGGCAATTTGTGGGCAAGGCCGAAAATCGACGTGGGCCTCCCTTGGCAGTTGTCCCCCCATGACCTCCCTCCTCCTAATTCTAGGGGAGGCTTTGACATGTAAATGAAATGCTGTGAGCTATACAAATGCAAATCAGGGCTGCAGACAAGGCCGTTTGAAGGAATTTAGGGGCCCCAAGCAAATTGGACATGGAGGGCCTCCCCAAACCCCCGCACGCACGCAAAGCCTACATACATTATATCTATCATAATATATTGGGTATCCGGTAATAATTAAACATTTTTTGTAAACCTTTAAGAAACCATTTTTAAAACATCTATAAAGATTACATAGAAGAATAGATAAACACTGTTTAGGGTTACTAATGCTTAAAAACATCCCAAGCTAATGTTTGATGCAGGTGTAACCAGGGGTTGAAAATGCGTTACTGTTCATATGTGAATTAAAAGAAAGTTGTAACCTGTTTCCCTATTTAGCCATCTTTTCCTTAATACGCAATCTTTGTAATCCCATGCACATAGATTTAATTGGGTGATCGTCTGTCTCTCTACAGACGATCTTTGTTTTCTCTTTGCGACAGGTTTCCGTGAAGTGCGTTTAAGCAGGAAACTTTATAGAATTATAGGAAAAATAATTATAGACTCTTAAATTAAAAATTAAAAAATCAATACAAGCTAAAATGTAAGTATGCTAGATTACTGTGTATGCCGTTATGGCAAATGTTATGTAAAAAAAGTTTTAATCTGAATCAGCAAGGTAAAATGACCATTCCATGCAAACAACATTAGAATGAGAATGAAGGCTCTGCAGAGATCACATTCTCCTAGAGCTCAACTAATGTGCATAGTGGCAGGACTACAGTGACCTTTTCTTTAGTCTTACTTAAATGCACAGAGGACGTATTAACCACTACATCTCGCACACATGGTGCTTCACAGGCACCGCGGTCTGGTCTCGCGAGTCCTTCCATGTAACAATGACCTCGTATCTGATTGGAGGATCCGGACGTTCAACTCGCGTTCAGCTCCTCTTGGACGAGATCAACAACTTTCAGCCAGTCAAGAAGAAACTGCTGTTTGCTATCAGCGGTCTGTCCGTCAGCTGAATCACCATCCTGCCGATATGAACGAGCGGGAGAGACTGACTCAAAGAAGAAGAGACGGCCGCATGAAATCCCAAGGTAAGAATGTTTGATTACTGCTAGCTAAGCTAAAAGTAGCTTAGCCTAAAACCAAAGCTAAGAGTAGCCTTACAAAAGAACTAGTGAGCAGAACCCGCTTTATTGAAGTGTATTTTTGTAGTGGTATAAGATTTAAAGAGCATGCTTTCATTCTGAGGTATAAGGAAATAGATACCGATCATAACTGTACATTTTGTTTTCACAGACTAGTTTCTCCTCACAATGAGGCGCTGACCTCCTATTTGCTCTGAGCAACATCTGTAAGTGATTTTTTTTTTTACTGTTTCTTCTTTCTTGTTTAATGTTACGGTGACTTGCGTGTTGATTTTTTATTCATACCATTTTCATTTAATTGTCTTCCAGTTGCCTGTAAGACGTATTACGAGACGGCACGTCGGAGCTTTGGGTAAACCGCGCCAGAAAAACTCACTGCGGGCGGAAGAGCGAAGAGTTCCGCGCGAGAAGAAGTCAAGTAAGAGTTTATTGGTGACTATTTTTCACGAGCATTGATAGATGTGTTGTGTCCAGACGCATCGCACAGTATTGATTCATTGTTTTGTTTTTTACAGCTGCTGGAATGGAGACAGCGTGTGCTCGCAGATGACGCGGTGGAACTCTGGAAGTCCGCCAGCGGAGACCTCATGTCTGCCGAAGAAGAGGGCATGTTGGCGGGGTCTCTGGGTGGATTGTACGGTATCCATCATTTCGTAGGACGGAGCTCTCTGAACTCTGTGCGAAGCTGCAGTCCCGGTGAGAGGCGACTCCAAAGTACAGAGCCGCGCACATTGTGCGTCTGCGCAACGGACCTGCCTCGGAAAGAACGCCGCCAGTTACCTACAACCCCGAGGAGGCAAACGGACACTTGTAGTTTTTGGATCATCATCTACCCATGTGTGTGCAGATCCTCGCTTTGTATATAATTGTTTGTTTTAATAAAGCTCTTTTTGCATAAACATGTTCCTGGCAAATGTTCATTTCCTCTATAAATTCATTAATGTCCTTGGTGGTAGTCTAATAATTGTTTAGTAGCCTACATAGGATAACAATGACATGAATATACAGTATAATATGAATGAATAAATATATATTGTATATAGAAATTATTTATGAGGCCCCGGTGACCAATAGCGACAGATCTGCCAACCAATAACGAGTGATTTTTCTTATTAGAAAGTTGTGGTTTCATCCAATGAGGAGTAAGGAAACTCAAGCCAGGCCTGCCCAGGTGTGGTTTTACTGCCAATTTGGAGATTTTCGGGCGTTTACGGGGACGAAAATCCCACTTAATGCAGTGATGTCTGCTAGTGGTCACCTTTTCACCTGCCCTGTTTTGACGTGATTGTCAATCACATTCACATTCAATTTTTTCTTGCCCAGATTAACTTCCTGTTTTTGTTTTAAAATAAAAGTGAGTATTTCTGTTGAGAGAACTCCTTCATTTAATAACACAAGGATGTTATTCCTATTTGATTATAATATTTGCATGACAGGGATGTGGAAACTTCCATAGCTCCAAGTGATATACCACTAGCCCAACGTTGAGATCATTTTTCTTTAACCAGACTTGGCTCAATGGATGGTAGAATGCTAGCTGGCTAACTAACAAAAAGCACATAGAATATGTTGATGCTACTCTATAACCATAAATTTTTAATATTCAGGACCGAACTTGAAAAGCAGCAGGTCATTAGAAATAAAGAGGTAAAGCATTTGTTTCTTTATACAGTGTCCTTCAGAATTACAGGCACAATTTAGTATAAATGAGCTAGACGAGATGCGAAAACATTTTTTTAAGACCTTTCTTTGAAAATATTCTCAAAAATTGAACCTTTATCTGAAGTTCCATAATTTAAACAAATGGTAAATTCTTCTCATGAAAGAAATAATGTTAAAAAAAAGAATGTTCCACAATTATTGGTACCGATTAATTCAATATTTTGTGCAGCCTTCCATTGCTAAAATAACCACTCTAAATCTTCTTATGTGTGACAAGGTGGGTGAACACATGGCACTGAAACCATTTTTTCATGCAGAATCTCTCCACATCCTTTAGATTCCAAGGTTGACGATTGTGGACTCTCCTCTTCAGATTATCTCACAGATTTTCTATGGGATTTAGGTTGAGGGACTGTGTTGGCCATGTAAAAAGCTGATGATTCTTTCGGTTTGTGGTGTCAATGAACACACACGTCCAGGCTGAATCTTAACATCTCAAGTTGCTGTAAACTTCTTAATTATTGCCCTGATAGTTGAAATGTGTATTTCGTAACTGTAGAGATTTTCTTGTATCCATTTCCTGACTTGTGCAGTCCGCACATCTTTACTGTGTGCTTGGGTCGTTCTCATTGTGATAATGTCTAAGGCAGTTGTTCTCAAACGGTGGGGACAGGGCAGGCGATAGTAGGCTACAGGATGTTAGAAACAAAATCACAAAAAAGATGATAAAATTAAACATGTGTCTATTTCCTGCCAGGTTGATTGTGTACTGGGTTTCTTCTTATTGACCTTTGTGGATCATTGGGTGCTGTGGTGAGATAGACAAATCTATCTTTGCACTAGCATATTTATACAAAAAGCATTTGATTTAATCTCATAATGAAAAGCTTGTCAGCTGCAGATTAAACAGTCCTCCATCTTCAATGAGCATTTGGCTTGCTTGTTTCATTTATTAATAAAGATTGACCCAGACTCTCAGAATCTCAAAGTCTTTAACACCATGGCAAAGATTGACGAAGTGGATCTGGATAATCCTTAAACTCTTTTCCCTAACAATCCCCATTTCAGTTGGTTTACACGAGTGAGTGTCATGTGGGTGATTTGTTATGTTGAGTCAGGTAATAGACACTAAACCTCCTAAATGATCCTTATCATCCAGTTGCTCTATCGTGTTGTCTGTCTGGCCTCACTTAAAAGCAGTCTTTAAGTGCATTCCCGCATATACTGCTTCTTGCATGGCATTTGTCTTAAACTAATTTACCTCCTCATATGCACCCACACATCATAATATTGTCAAATTGTAATATTGCTGCTTAATTAAAAACACATAATTAAGGAATGTAGCAGAAGGAGGGAGGAAGCTCTTATTCATGCTATTAATTGTCTTCATTAGCTTGTTGATAACCATCACTGCAACTGACTGTGATAAACCTCATTTGATCTGAGCCCTCTTGTTGATTAGAAAGAAAAATGGCAGCCTGTGTCATGGTTGGCTTTATGTATTTTGCCCACATGCAAGTAAGACTTTCCGGAGATGGCTGGGTTCCAGGGGATGGGAACCGACTCAGGAGGAACCAGGAGGTTTGCAGGAGAGACCAACACCAGACGGAAGATGACGATGCTTGGAGCTCCTGCCACGGGAGACTTCACAGGGTCACGAGAGGAAGAGAGCTGACACGAGGAGGTACCTGGGAGACACAGAGGTGAGTGATTAGTTCCTCTGGGAAACACAGAGAACGAGAGGCCAAGGCTTGTCTGCATACCACGACGGTATCACTCATCCGCATCCTCTCGCTGTCTGCGTGGTGTTTAAGTAGTGCCTCCCGATGCCGCTCAACCGCCCGCAGGTGTGTGGGCTCCGCCCACCAGTCAACCCAGAACACCTGTGGAAAGAGTCAGAGGCAGCAGAGCCGGCAGCAAGCTGCACGGCCCAGCTGGCTGCGTCCCAGCCTGCGACCCAGAGGAAGACGTGGAGGGACCGGAGGCGAGGAAATCCTCAACGAGGGATCGATCGAAGCCAAGACCGCTCCTCCGGACCACAACCAACCCAATCCACGAGGTATTGGAAACCTCTACCTCGTGGACGGGTAGCCACGATCCGGAGGATCTGCCGACCATGATGGTCCTGGGAGGGTGGAGGGGGTTCGGCCGGAGGGCACAATGGGCTGGAGGTGACTGGCTTGATCTGGGAGACGTGGAACATGGGATGGACACGGTAGTGGGACGGGAGACGGACGGTGGTAGGGCTGATGACGGAGGTGATCTCATAGGGTCCAGAGAAACGGAGTGACAACTTACGGGAGGCAGCTCGGGAGGGAAGATCTCGGGTGGAGAGCCAGACTCGCTGACCGGGGTGGTAGGTGGGGGCTGGGACCCGCCTCCGGTTAGCGAATCGACGGTTCTGCTCTGCAGTGTCTTGGAGGGCTTGGATGGTCTGAGTCCAGAAATGTTTGCAACGGGTGATGTGTTCGTGGACGGAGGGAACGGCGATCTGTCGGTTGTTGTCGGGTAGGAGTGGGGGCTGATAACCTAGGGAAACCTCGAAGGGGGAAGAGTCCAGTGGCGGTAGAAACATGACTGTTATGGGCATACTCAATCCATGGGAGGTGAGGCAACGGAGGGCGGTCTCCAGCTCCTGGTTCATCCGCTCTGTCTGACCGTTGGTCTGCGGGTGGTAGCCGGAGGTCAGATAGTTTGCCGTGGCCCTTGGGGCCCGGTACTCTTTCCACACCCGCGAGATGAACTGGGACCACGGTCAGACAGAATCTCCCGGGGAATCCCGTGGAGGCGGAACACGTGTTTAACCAGGAGTTGGGCCGTGAGGAGAGCAGAGGGGAGCTTGCGGAGTGCGATGAGGTGGCAGGCCTTGGAGAATCGGTCGATGACAGTGAGGATAACTGACATGCCCTGAGACGAAGGGAGTCCAGTGACGAAGTCAATAGCAATATGTGACCAAAGGCGTCCTGGGATGGGTAGTGGTTGAAGGAGACCAGCAGGGGGTCTGTTGGAGGGTTTGTTCTGGGCGCAGGTGGGACAGGAGAGGACATATTGTTTGACCTCTTTGAACATAGATGGCCACCAGAAACTTCGGGCTAGGAGGGTTTGAGTGCGATGGATACCTGGGTGTGCGGAGAACTTTTCGGCGTGAGCCCACTGAATGACACGGGATCTGACGGCGGAAGGGACGTAGGTGCGATTAGGTGGACCGGTTCCTGGGTCTGGGTCTGGCGGGAGTGCTTGTGTGATGACATCCTGTACCTCCAACTGGAGAGCGCCGAGAACACAGGACGAGGGAATCATGGTGACTGGTTCCTTCTCTGAGTCGGGAGCGGAGTACAGGCGGGAGAGGGCGTCAGGCTTGACGTTCTTGGAACCGGGGCGGTAAGAGATGGTTATGTTGAATCAGGAGAAGAACAAGGACCAACGGGCTTGACGGGAGTTCAGTGTCTTGGCGGTTTGGATGTAGGCAAGGTTTTTATGATCGGTCCAGATGAGGATGGGCTGCTCGGACCCCTCCAACCAGTGACGCCACTTCTCCAGGGCGAGCTTGATGGCTAGTACCTCTCTGTCTCCGACATCGTAATTCCTCTCTGCCGGAGACAGCCGCCTGGAGAAGAAAGCGCACGGGTGGAGCTTTTGACCTTCCCCGGACACCTGGGACAGCACGGCTCCTACCCCTGTATCAGAGGCGTCAATCTCAACCACAAACTGTTTAGTTCGATCTGGGTAGATCAAGATCGGGGCACTGGAGAATCTGTTCTTGAGGCTGGTGAAGGCTGACTGGGCTTCGGGATTCCAGATGAAGGGGACTTTGGTGGAGGTTAGGGCATGGAGGGGGGCGGCTATCTGGCTGTACCCGCGGATGAAACGATGATAAAAGTTTGCAAATCCTAAAAATCTCTGTAGGTCTTTACGTGTGCTGAGTACAGGCCAGTCGAGCACGGCTCGAATCTTCTCCGGATCTGATCGGACCCGCCCTCCTTCCAGGATGAAACCAAGGAATGCAACAGAGGGCTTGTGGAACTCGCACTTTTGGGCTTTGACAAAAAGTTTATTTTCCTGTAGGCGCTGAAGGACGAGGCGGACATGCTTCAGGTGCTCGGAGGGACTGCAGGAGTCGATTAAGATGTCATCGAGGTAAACAAACACAAATTGGTTCAGAAAATCACGGAGGACGTCATTGACAAGGGACTGAAAGACTGCGGGGGCGTTGCATAAGCCGAATGGCATGACTAGGTACTCAAAATGACCGAGTGGAGTCTTAAACGCCGTCTTCCACTCATCTCCCAGGCGGATCCGCACCAAGTGATAAGCATTGCGTAGATCCAGCTTAGTAAAGATGGTGGCTGACTGTACTGGCTCAAGTGCGGATTAAAGGAGAGGGAGTGGATACTTATTCTTAACTGTGGTCACGTTTAAACCTCTGTAGTCGATGCACGGGCGAAGGGAACCGTCCTTCTTCCCAACGAAAAAGAAACCTGCCCCTAGGGGAGAAGACGAGGCACGGAGTCCTGCTGATAATTACTTTTTAATGTAACTCTCGAGCGCCTGGCGCTCGTTCTGCGAGATGTTATATAGGCGGCTAGATGGTAATGGGGCACCAGGTAAGAGGTCAATCGCACAGTCATAGGGACGGTGCGGCGGGAGTGAGCTGGCCTGTGCCTTACTGAAAACCTGTCCAAGGTTGTGGTAATCGGGAGGAACTAACTTTAACACCTCGGGATCAACCTGGACGCAGGTAGGTGTGGAGGAGGATGCTGTAGGTGCTGCTGATTTTAAGCAACTAGCATGACAACTGGGTGACCATGATTCAATCCGACGGTCCGTCCAGTTAATCTGGGGGTTATGATGCTGTAACCACGGCAATCCGAGCACGGTGATTTCCCGATACCAGCAACTCAAAGGGTAACGTGCGGTGCGTGATACGGGGCAGGACGTCCCCCTTTAAAGCAGAAACCTGGAGAGGCAGCTCAAGCGCCACTGTTCTTAAATTAGCCTGCTGGACTAATGAGGGGTCAATCAGGTTAAAATCACAACCGGAATTGATTAGAGCTGACACCTTGAAAGTCTCCCGGCCGGAAACGACGGCAGCGGGTAAACACAAACGAGGAGGAGATGATGGAAAGGACTCAGGATGGTCCGCCGGATCCTCCTCTACAGCTGACGGACCGGCTCTTTTGGCCGCTCCGGACAGTTCTTAATGAAATGTTCGGGCGAGGCACAATAAATGCTGCCTCTCGTCTGGCGTGAGTCTAACACGCCCCAGCTGCATTGGTTCGGGTGAAGAGGGAGGTGGCGCAGTGGATTTGGCGGAACGAGCGGGGGTCCGCTCGATAGGAGCCGGCCGGACTAACGGCGGAAATGCTGGGCGGCTTCTCCCACGCGCTCGTAACTGGTTATCTAAACGCACAGCCAGAGCTATGCATTCCTTGAGTGAGTCTGGCTGTTCTACAAGCGCCAGTTCATCCTTTAAAGATTCATCTAGGGACTGAAGGAAAACTGATTTTAAAGCTCGTTGCTGCCACCGCAGTGCGGAAATCTATAGCACCCGCCACCCGTCTACCCCGCTGACGTAAGGTGAGGAGCCGACTCGGCGGCGAACACAGAACGAAACTCGGAAACAAACTCATCGAAAGTGCAGTTGAACTGCTGGCAACTAACGAAACGGGCTTCGGCCCATCTAAGAGCTCTGCCCGTCAATAACCGGAGAACGTAGATCTTAATGTGATCTTGGGAGAAAGTCTCAGGTGAGCGATTAAAGACTAGGGAACACTGGAACAGGAACCCACCACATTCACTAGTCTCTCCGGAGTATTTCTCCGGAGAAGGTGATGATGTTTCACGCCCAGACTCCGGTGATGGAGGCGACGAAGGCTGGGAGGCGGGGTCTGGTGACACGGAAGCAACCGGTTGTCGGCTAGTGCTAACCATAGCTAAGAGCTGGTTCATCTGTGTGGTTAAGTTCTGGAGCTGGTCGTGTAGCCCGAACACCGTAGATTCTAAACCTCTAATACGGTCCTGTTGTGCAGCTAAAGCCTGCCTGAGTGTGCCTGTGGGATTAGTTAGGCCAGAGTGTTCTTCTGTCAAGGTTGGCTTTATGTATTTTGCCCACATACAAAAACACACTCGGGAGAAACAGGTCAAGTTTAAAGGTTTTATTTAAGAACCAGGTAACGGGAGGATTCTGCCTCAGCGGAGGCAGCGGCAGGTAACGGTCAGGGAGCAGGAAACCGGGTCGATCACACCGGATGGACAGAAGGCCGACCTGGGAGGAAGCAGTGGGGACTCAGCGCTAGCCGTGCGATGGTGGCCACAGGTGTCCGGGAGACCAGTGGGTCGAAGGCGGGGTCGCCTGTATATTGTTTTCCTGCATGTCTGGACAAATCTAACCAACCCAGATGTTTTCTGCAGGATTTTACATTTGAATGACATTAAGCAGAATATTACATTTGGTTCACTTTTCCTTTTTTAGAAACTGATCTACTGTGTGGATGTACAATATGGTAAAAAATCTGCGGTGCAACAAAAACTACAACCATATGTGGATGTTAAATATTCAATTTTGAATCCCCAGTCATAGCTACCCATCTTTAATGGATATCGTTTCTGACTTAAAGAGCACCCTCCTATGGCTGCCATTATCCAGATGACAGAAGCTCTCACTAGATCTAAATACTGGCAAGTAAATTAAATAATACTTGTAAGAAAAAGCAGAGTTGAAACCCATAAAAGCGTCAAGCTACTCCTGTAAGGACTGTGTCTGCCTTAGACTTGTATAGTGGAGGTGAAAGTTATGCTTAGTCTGAATTTATGACATACACTTACGACATGTTTCAAGGTTTCTCCCATGTCAGCATCTCCATCTAGTTGGCAGTGCCGCTGCAGTGTGGACGACGTTGGCGTACCAACAGCGCCCCCCCTTCGGCTGTACCGTTTTCCAGTGCCATAGCCCCTACCCCTCATACTCCATCATCTGAATGATTTTTGGTTGAGATTAAGCGAACAAGTGTTTTATTTTTTATTTTTTTATTATTTTCTAAGGTATTTCCTAGAGTTAGGAAAGGCACAGCTTCATGTCAAATTTTCTAGAGTCATGCAATATTTAGATCAACCATCACCAGCAATACTGGACCAAGGACGTCTGAAGTCAGCATGTGAGCTCTATTTTAGCTCTATTTTATAATAGTGCATAACTCTACAAATTGTGTCCCTGTGACCGTAACATTATATGCTTATGGAATCAGAAATGGCATAAATGTTTATTGTCTCATTCAGATTATATGTCTTTCAGACATTAAACCGTAATTATGGCTGGTTATCAGTATTGATATCCTTTCATGCGTACTTCGCCCATAAAGCTGGTTCTGAATTAAATTTAAATTACAATAATATAACATGTACACTTCATTATTTAATTTCATTATTAAAATCATCTTGATTCTTTATCTGCAGTCTTTAGAAGAACGTCTCCGGTTACGTATATAATAGGGGTGTAATGATTCAGCTGTTACATCGATCTGTGGTCGGCGAGTTGGCCTTATGGACGACATATCGATCTAAAATCAATTGTATCGATACAAGGAAATAACCCATCGGATTTAAGCACGTCAGAGTTTATATGGATGTTTTTTCTTAGCACTTTTAATGATAAAGGCTGTCACGGACTGAGCCGACAAACCGCCTGCCCGAGCGCCGATTCAACTTCCGGGTTTCACGGCAGAGCCGACAGGACGTTCCTGAGAGGTTCAAATAAAGGGGGTTGGTAGGGGGAAACCATTATTGCAGGGCTGTTTTTTTTATGTATATCACTAATACGGGTTTTTTTCTGCTACACTGCTGCAGCAGTGTTTGCACTTTATTTAAATAAAATGTGAATGCATTTGCCATTCATTGTTGTTTACTTGTTTATTTATATTCATAATTAATTGATACCTGATTTTATTACAAGAAACAACGGGAATCTAGGAAATTTATTTGTCCCACTGGTTGAATTTTTGGCTAAAAAGTTACTGAAATCGATTTCAAGTCACTGAATCATTTCGAATCGTATCCGAAACGATTCAGTAAATGTAAATGAACCAATATCGTCGTTGAATCATGATCGAATCGTTGTTAAAAACGAATCGTTACACCCCAGTATATAACCGTAGTTCCCCATCAGGGAACTTTGAGCTGCGTGAAACGCTGTGGGAACGCCCTGCGTGACAGCGTCATGAAGCACGTGTGAAATCAGTCCAATGGCGAGCCGGCACGTCATAGGCGGGTGACGTCGAGACCAGGAAGTATAAAACGTACCCAAAACACCGGCTCCTTCATCTCTGTACCTTCATCAAGCGCGTTGTGTGAATCAAAGTTCTTACTGTTATCGTACTATGGCGAACAAGCAGCGCTTCTTTCAGTGTGCTGAGTCTCCCTGCACCCGCTTTATTACGGGACGGGATACGCACCAACTGTGCGTTGTTTGCTTGGGAGCGGAGCATGCCCTGCTGGCTCTGAGGGGCCGGGCTGTGTGCATTGCAGCGTCTTCCTGATGCGGACGCTACGCTCCTGCCTGTCGCTCTCTGAGGATTGCGGCTCGGCTCAGGCTTCCCACGGAATACGATCTACGTGGGATTCGCAGTTGGATTTTTCAGAAGGATCTGAGACGGCTTCTGCGTTTTCTCAGCCTTTCCTGTCGGATCCAGATACCGGGCTTCAGGAGCACGCGTGGCGGCTCTTCCGCTCGGAGGAGGCACACTAACACAACTATCCAGCTCTGAGGAAGTGGATGTCGTTAGCATAGAGGCTGCGGAGGCTGAAGACACGTCATTTCAGTCGGCCGCGGCCGATCAGCTGTTGGAGGTACTCGTCCAAGCTGCTGAGATTCTCAGCATTGACGGGAGGGCTGACAGGCAGGAGCAGTACCTCCTCGTCGGTGTTTGCTGCTCTTCCCGGACCTCCACACCGAGGTGTCGGCGTCCCAGGAGAGGCCGGTGTCTGCTCGCGTGTTTAACCTGCGTACTTCCGTGTACTCGTCCAAGGGCCGATATTAAACTGTACGTTGCGCGAGCATTCCTGTCGCGGAGGAGATACTGGCAAGCTATTCATCACCTGCGGCAGCGTTATTTAGGATACCGGCGTTGCCCACCAAGCCTAAGGCTCGTGGTCAAACGCTTATTCGGCGGCAGCAGGCGGTGTCCTGCCTGCATACTATGTCGCTACTACAGGCGTTGCAGGCGGAGCTGCTTTCGGACGTGGCTGAGGGGAAGGAATTAAATCCTGACGTGGTTAGAGAACTGCGTCAGACGGCAGATTTTGGCTCTGCGTGCCGCTAAAAGACAGCCAAGTCAGTTGGCCGCTCTATGTGAGCCCGGGTAGCTACACGGATGCACTTGTGATTGAGCCAGTTAATACGTTTCTTCGCCGTCGTGGCTGCCCCCGCCCGGGCCGTCGATGAGCCGGCTCACCTGGCTGCACAGCGAGAGCGTTGCATGGCCGCGCCGCTCTCAGGCGAGGTAGCCACCGGGGGGGTGGGGCAGGTCTTCACCGCATTATACGGTGCCCGTACTCGCTCAGTACCCTCTAGGGTTCAGGCTACTGTCCCCACCACTAGTTCGGAGCAGCAAGCGTGGGCCCGAGGGCCGCTCGCCTCCTCCTCTGAGGAGTCCAGGGCTGCCAGGTCAGAGTTACGTAGCCAATCCCAGCGAGTGTGGGCCCGAGGGCCACTCGCCTCCTCTGAGGAGGAGTCCAGGGCTGCCAGACCAGAGTCTCCCTGCCAGTGCGCTGCCACAAAGCACTGTGTCTGCAGGCCCGGTTTCCCCCGGTTTCTTCGAGAGGCTGGTACCCTTAAGAGAGTTTGTGGCGGAGTGGCGAGCCCTCCCCAATATATCTCAATGGGTCCTGCGTACAAATCGACGGGCTACGCCATTTAATTCAGGGCTCGCCCACCCCGATTCGGAAGGGTTCTGTCGACAGTGGTAGATCCAGAGCAGGCTTTGGTGATGGAGCAGGAGGTACAGTCTCTGCTAAAAAGGGGGGCTATAGAACGAGTTCTGCCTCCCTGCAGGGACTCGGGCTATTACAGCCAGTGTATTGTCCCCGCTGCTTCAAGAGACATACTGTCCTCTGTGGTTCTCCCTAACACATCCGGCCCCTCTAGGGGTGGACGCTATGGTACAGGCTTGGCAGAGGTCACGCCTGTACGCTTTCCTCCGGTTGCTCTGCTCCCAGGAGTTCTGGAGAGTGTCCGCCAGGACGGGGGGTCAATCCTTTACCCCCGCCCGGAGCTATCGAAACTGTGGGCGTTGCCTCTGAGGGGGCCCATCTCTTAAGATATGGCCTCTCGACCGAGGTCGTTGAGACCATCCTCCACTCCAGAGCTCCGGCCACAAGGAAAGCGTATGCCGCTAGGTGTAAACTCTTCACCTCTTGGTGTGGAGAAAGTCAACTAGACCCAGTCTAACTGCCCGGTGTTTGCAGTACTGGTGTTCCTGCAGGAACGTTTCTCCACAGGTTTATCCCCATCCGCACTAAAGTGTACGTGGCGGCCTTGAAAGAGAAGTAGATTCGGTGACCCAGGCCCCGCTGAGGGGGATTCTCTGGGTAGACACCCGCTAGTATCCAGCTTCCTTCGTGGCACACTGAGGCTGAAGCCAGCAGCCCGCACAAGAGTACCTTCTTGGGAGTGCTGGGCCGTTGTGTCGTTTGGTTCTCCCGTGCTCCGTTTGAGCCCTTTGAGGAGGTCACAGAGGTGTCTCTTAAGACGACCTTTCTGCTTGCAATATTTTTTCCCTAGAGAATTGGAGATCTGCAAGCCCTCTCGGTGTCCCTTTTGTGCGTGGAATTCTCAGCCGGTATGGTGAAGGCGTTCTTACTACCTTCTCCTGGTTACATTCCTAAGGGTCCTACTAATGCTATTGGACCTATCTTGCTGCAGGCCTTCTGTCCTCCTTTTCTGACATCGGACCAGATGAAGCTGAACCTCCTCTGCCCGGTTAGGGCCTTAGACGCTTACGTCCACAGAACTGTCCTGTGTAGACGTTCCGAACAGCTGTTCTTGTACTTCGGACCATCCAACATCGGGGTCCTGCGTCTAAACTGAGGATAAGCAAGTGGGTGATTGAGACCATCTCACTGCCTTCAGTCGGCCAGGCAGCCCTGGCTGTCCGTGCCTAGCATAAAATATTATTATAATAATAATAATAATAATAATAATAATAATAATAATAGTGGTATGGCGGCTTTATAGCACTCTTGTAGCGCTGCACGACCTTGATATCGCGGCAGGCTGGCGCCGCGTGAAACGCTGTGGGAACGCCCTACGTGGCCGCGCCATGCACGTGTGAAATCAGTAAATGAAAATTGGGAATTTATTCTTACTTATATTCATAACTATAGGCTGCTACGATCTTACGGTTAAATGTTATGTCAATGGAATAGTACATTCAAACTTACGCGTTGACTCGGGCAGTAATCGTTTCCCATTGTTGGGACTTCCTATTCCCCCCGACTTGGTTAATGATAAGAATCTGATACGGCACTCAATTAAAGTTAAAAGGTTAACATTTTATTTAGAAGAGATAAAGTACTAAATGAGCAATCCTCCACAGGTATACCTGGAGACCTGAAACGCGCTTCGCAAGCTGTCCCTCTGAGTCTGTCTGCTGTCTGACTCTTTTTTTATAACCTCTCTTGTCCTTGAAAGCGAATTCAAACCAGTTTTCCCTCACGTAGCATTCTGTCTTGCCCTGAAAATGGGTTCAAACTGTCTCTCCCTTCGGCCACATGTGCGTTATCTCAGATAATAGTTTATCTTCATTCTTCCTGTGCTTTCCCAGTTCACATTGTCTGCCTTATATGGTCTCATCCGGTCACACCATCTTTTCTACGAGTCAAAAGAATATTAAAAAACACAAACAGAAACCCACATCTCCCACCATGCAGTCTCCCTCTCCTTCGCTGCTGCAGCTGTATTGTATTTGCGGCGAAATACACGCTAACAAACATGGTAGGCCTGCAGAAGGAGCTCCAACTCCATCGCAGTGAAACGGGTCGATACACGGGGGGTTAGTCAGCCGGTCCAAGTCACACCACTTATCTCACTGTTTTACGTCCACTCGCTGTCTCTGCACCCCTCGCTGTTCTGTCCTACTCCTACCCAGTCCTTCACTCTCCCTGCTCCCTTTATGCCTGTGTTCCTCCTGCCCTGATTGCCTGCAGCCTCTCCTCGTTAGGCGGGGGAGGTCCATAGCAGGCTTGGGGGTGGAACCACCGGGCCGCAACATACCTCCCTTCTACCACCACGCCCCTCCGTCTGCTACAATACTGTGACAGTTTGTCGAAATCAGATCATTTTTTATATGGGGTGCCAGCCAGGTCCCTCTCCTGACATCTAAGATAGCCTTAGTATAGTTTAAGACGCAGGTAGGTTGTATTTTTAGTTTTGGGATCTCAGTTCAACCACACATTAAACAGTCAAAAAGAAACCCAACAAAACACATCGCGCAGTCCAAGATTCAATTAAAATGTTCATTTTATATATATATATATATATATATATATATATATATATATATATATATATAAAATATATAATATATTATATATATACACAAAAGGCTTACCTTTTTGTGTTTATTTATATATATATTATATATATATATATAATATATATAATATATATAATATATATATATAATTTATATATATAATATATTATATATATATATATAATTATTTATATATTATATATATTATATATATTATATATATATTATATATATTATATATATTATATATATTATATATATATATATATAATATATATATAAATAAACACAAAAAGGTAAGCCTTTTGTGTATATATATTATATATTTTATATATATATATATATATATATATATATATATATATATATATATATATATATATATATATATAAATAAACACAAAAAGGTAAGCCAAGCACAAGGAAAAAAAAAATGTCCAAATTCCCAAAAATAGAGCAATCCATAAAAAAATATCCAACAAAAAGAAGTCCACCTCAGGTTTTTCAAGTAAAAAGGGTTGTTGACTTACAATGTGGTGTCAGTCAAGTAGTCTGTGAATCCAGTCCGGGGTTTAGCAGGGGTTGGGCGTGAAGACTGCTGTTGGTGCCGATTTTAGGCGAAAACGTTTAACGGTTTTAAACGACCTTAACTGAAAACTAGCGCGCAACTGAGCTGTAGCTCCGCTGATCCTGTACACTGCTTCCCCTCTGTCCCGTTCCACTGATTCCACTACCAGGAAGTGCTCTCTGTTCCCTCCGGTCTCACACACCGAGACATTTGAGGTCATCATCCAGTTCCACTGCACTAAAACAACTGATTGAAGCTGTTGATTAAGTTATCACACTCCCTCCCCCCTGAAAGAAGCCGGAACTTAGGAAGGCTTTTATTCTCCAGATACAGTGTCTACACATCTTTCGTTCTATTCAGTAGAAAAACCGGGGAAGTCTTCCTCATCGCTTTCCTCTGCAAAAATCTCCATGATTCGTTGATGTTGTTTTCTGTCCATTTCCTCAGCCGTGGGATAGCATGGCTTGAGTTGGGCCACGTTTACAACACGTAGATGTTCTTCTGTATCTTCCAAAACCACCTCATAGTTTAAGGGGCCTGTTTTTCAGGTCACCCGATAAGGACCCTTCCACCGTGGTGCCAGTTTAGCTGAAAACAACCTAGCGTTGGAGTAAGTGAGTATGGATCCAGACACGATCTGTCTGAAAAATGACTGTCTCCTTCCTTTATCATAGTTCTTCTTTTGCCTTTGTCTTGCTTTATCCAGGTTGCCGCTTACGAGTTTCTTGAAGTCTTCCATCTGGCTAGCAGTAGCATATGCAGGTGCAGCCGGATCACAGAGCTGTGGCTTGTGCTCAGCATCCAAAGGGCCTTTCAAAAGACGTTGAGCTCCAATGTTGAGCTCTGCAGGTGTGACTCCTGTAGACTCATGCACTGCGTGTTCAATGCAAAGCGGAATTCTGGTAAGTATTTGTCCCAGCTCTTGTGGTTTTCCTCCACGTATGAAGCGATCATGGCCTTCACATTTCGATTAATCCTCCCTGTCAGGTTAGTTTGAGGATGGTAGGGCGAAGTCCTTTTCTGCTTGAGGTTCCACCGCCTGCAGGTTTCCTCAAAGACAGATGACACGAACTGGGAGCCTTGGTCTGAGAGGATGAAAGTTGGCACACCCCAGTGAGTCAGAATCTTCTCTCGTAGGATCTGGGAAACGGTCTCTGCTGTTGCTTTGCAAAGGGGAAACATTTCCACCCATCTGGTGTAATAGTCCAAAGACAATGAGGTAGAGTTTGCCGTTGGAGCTTTGAGGGAAAGGTCCCACGAGGTCAACTCCCAACATCTCCCAAGGTTCTTTAACCACAGTTTGTTGCAGTTTGCCAGGAGGTTTCCGGGTCTCAGGTTTATAGAGCTGTCAAACATAGCAACATTTCACATGTTCTGACATCTATGCTCATCTTTTTTATTCTGCTGTCTTCATCCATCTGAACCTGCCAGTAACAGTTATTGAGATCTAAGGTAGTAAACACCACAGCTCCAGCCAGCGACTCAAATTTCCTGGAGATTAGGTAATGGGTAAGCATCGGTGTGAGTTGCTGCATTGATATTTCTGTAGAACCTTAGTTTTGGGTCATTTTTCTTAGGTACCAAGACAACTGGAGCAGCGTAAGGAGAGTGATGGCTCGATGATGCGTTTGTCCAACATGTCTTCTACATGCTCTTTGATTACTTGAAGTTTTGTTGGTGAAAAACGATAGGGCTTCTGTTTGATAGGCACTTTAAGGGCAAGGAAAATTTTGTGTGTGAGAACACGAGTGCATCCCAGTGTTTCTGAACAGACTTCTGCGTTTTTCTGTAGCTGACACAACAGCTGATTTTTCCTGAAGTCATCCAGATAAGCATTGTTACAAGCGGTCTGTAGGAGGTCATGGCAGGGTGTCAGAGGAACCAGGTCCACAGGAGCTACCGCAGAGAAGGCAAGCTGCAAAGGAAGAACCGCATTAAGTCCTGCGGCAGAGTCTCGCAAAAACTGGTATTGCTGCTTTGTGTTGGATTTAAAACCAGTAGCGGTGCTCAGAGACATCAATCTATAGGCCGGAAATTAATATGCAGTCCAGTCCCACAACTGCAGGGAAAGAAAGGCTGCGAGCAGGCAAGATGACACACGGTAAGGTTCATTTCACACCAACCTAAAGGTTGTCTTCCTTCTCAATCTGCAAGGTATAAGGGCCCTCTAGTCCAAGGCTTTAGGTCGTCCAGCGGTCTTTTGATTCCTGACCACACATTTTCATTTATCAGAGTGTACGATGAATCAGTGTCGAGGATAGCGGTTCCCTTCCATGAACCAATGTTTAGCGGAACCCTCAACCGGCAAGGACGCAGGCTTCCAAGTGGGGATGAGGAAGTGTGTCCAAATGTAGTCTCCCAGGTAACCTGAGTGTGTGAGGGAATGGCCATCTCGGTCATGAGTAAGTTTTGCAGCTTGTGAAGGTCTAGAAGAAGCTCTCCTAGAGTTCCACTCCGGACATGAAGCTGGTGCATGACTTTCTTTGCAGCGCCAACAGTACACAAGGGAGGGTCGGTTTTGGCTGGGTTGGTTTGTTCCTCTGGTGTTAAGAGACCGGGCAGCGGATTCGGAGACAGCAGGCTTGGGTGTTTTCCCCAATAAAGTATTTTTCTGTTCATACTGCATGGCGGCCCACTAATCTCGTGCAGTTCCATTAAGTACATTAAAAGTGTGATTTTCGTCCCGTAAACGATCTCCCTCATATTCGGGAGTTAACGACAACCCGCGCTTGTTGCCGTTTGTGCCACAAATTGTCGGGAACGAACTATGACGTATGTGGAGGGCTTGCAGAGTGCTAATGGCCCTAATTAGCATATGAATGGCCAGGCCTGGCTTGAATTTCCTTAAAGTATTGGACGAAATCACAACTTTCAAAGAAGTAAAATCACTCGTGAACAGCTTTTCTCCACTCCCTACGGTTTGTACAAATTTACCATGCTTCCCTTTGGCTTGTTCGGTGCCCCGGCCACCTTCAAGCGGCTCATGGACAGGTTGCTGCGGCCGCCTATCTGGACGATGTGATAATCCACAGCACCACCTGGGCGGGGCATGTGCGGCTGGTGGGCGTGGTGCTGTAGTCGCTGAGGCGGGCCGGGCTCACCGCCAACCCGGGGAAGTCTGCAGTTGGACGGAGGGAGGTACGGTATTTGGGGTACCACTTGGGGGGTGGGCAGGTCCGTCCTCAGGTAGACAAGACAGCAGGGATTGCGGCCTGCCCTTGTCCCAGGACGAAAAAAGAGGTGAGGCGGTATTTGGGGCTGGCAGGTTACTATAGACGGTTCATCGCTGGCTTTGCCGCATGAAGGATACCAACGCCTGGATCACTCGGTGGTATCTGGCCATGCAGCCTTTTAACTTCAAGGTGGTCCATAGGCCGAGGACGCAGATGGTCGTGGCAGACTTCCTCTCCCACCCTCTTGAGGGGGAATGGGGGGGGGGGGGGGGGGGGGGGGGGGGGGGTGGGTGGGAGTAAGCTAGGCCGGGACGGCTCCCCGGCCTAAGTCGGGCGGTGGGGGTATGTGGTGGCGGGCATGGTTTTGGCTCAGCTGCGGAGGGAGAGAGAGAGGGGGAGTGGCCCGGGGAACGGTGCCAGCTGGATGCAATGAACAATGTGCTCTCCCCAGTATTTAGGAGTGAGCAGGAAGCCGACAGAGCTTATATTTGTATATGCTGTGCCAAAACGTGTGTCGGTGACATCCTTTCAGAGCCCAGACAACCCACGGTTGCACAAGTTCCAGATGGTCGAGGTATTGCTGCTTGCTCTTCCTCACTGACAGTACTTTAATGCCTCACTTGATTTCCTGCTCCAGCCACATATAACTATTTTTGTGTTACACTTGCAAATAGTAAGACAATTGCCATTAAGAGAAAAAACATGAAATAAATGGATACCTTTCCCCGCAGGCTGAAGCGTGTACCTCAATAAAATTGGTGGCAAACATTTCTGCGCAGACAGGACACCCCTGCATATCTGCTGTTGAGGAATAGAAGTTACAAGCAAGAACAAATTATATTTTAAAAGAAAAGGTTTCTTGATTAAATTTTATGAATGCTATGTAATATGCTAACAAAATCTTGAACAACTAATTTTTACATTTTCTCTCTTCAGGCTCACTATATCCACATTAGTCAGGTTATCGTCAACATCAATGACATCACAAGACTTGATGTGTTCTGCCATGAGTGGAAGGGGAACTGCTACTCCACACTTCTGACAAATGGCTTTTGGCATGCTCCTGAATGGTTCATTATTGAGTGGTAGGGGATTTGTCTCAAGTTCCTCTTAAATTGGGGCTATGAAGAGATTTTTAGCGCAACGACCTATAGCCTTCAAGACCCTGCCTGAATAGCCACTATCTTCAGGAGGCACAACAGAGAGTTTTCAGCTTCCCCATCCAGCTGTGGAAAACATTGCAGATGGAAACTTGAATGCAAACTTTTAAAATTGCATTGGATAGACATTTAGTTTAAGTCAAAGTAACTGGACTTTTTGTGTGACTACAGTATAAATTGAAGGAACCACCTGTCTTTTACTTGACAATTTAACACTTTGCAGTTTTTGTCTTGCAGTAAGATGTGGCCTAATGAATGTTTTTCCTTGAATTCAACATATATCAAGTAAATTTGTTTTTGAGACTAAGTTTGAAGAGAATTTTGTTAGATGGTTCCTAAATAAAACTTTAATATGAATTCATAAAATGAACAGTCTTCATTGCATAATGTGCAGTGAAAGAATCGCCGTGTTGAAGAATTGGAAGCCCGGATGAGGATGATACAAATACAGCTGAACTACTTCTCTCGTTCTGGAAGTTTAATTGTCAGATCACATGTCAAGTACAGGCGCTGCGTTTGCAAAGGCAGTGAGAGGTCTGAACAGCATGAAGCTGAAAACACATCTCCCCAACAAAGGGAGGACGCACAGTTTATAATTCTTGATTGACACAAAAGGAAAGAAAGATTCTATTGGGCCTAAACTAGCTTAGAGGCGGACCTGGCCAAATCGCCGGCAACCACAAGATCCAACCACATTCGACTCCCCTCTACCCCCGATTTCTCTGCGTGATACGGCCTTCTCTCCACTTTGCCCCCCTGACCTCACATTCCTTTCAGAAGGCACAACTGCATCTCACTTGGGACACAAAGGAAACTCACTTTTGATTATCAGCAGTTAGCTGCTGCACATGTACTTTTTTTTTACGAATGAGCAACACAAACTTTTGTTGGCCACCGTGAAGCTTTATAAAACAGCCATCCACCAGTAACATTCCCCAGTTTTGGAAATAGCACTTTGAGGGCATCACAACTTTAAGCAAAAATGATACAAGTGTATTTAACCTCAATACTCTGAAAAAGGGATAGCTTGATTTAATGTGTGCCCACAATTAATTAATGTGGTTTTTCATGAACATCACAGCATATAAAAACACAAGCTAGACTTAATAACTAATTGCATATTACTTACTTTTCCTGTGTTATGGTCTTGTCTAGATGAGTAATTCTATGGCCCAACCCTGACTGCATATGGAGTATTTGCTCCTGCTCTTTGGAGTTTTTTCATACGGCTTTGGCAGCAAATAGAAAGCCACTTCTGTCAGGTACATTAAGTCAAGAACACGCATGATGATAAAAATGATTTAGGAAACATTTTTATTAGATCCATCTAATACATCCAGCATAGAGTTCAGAATTAAATCGTTGGCGGTGTGGCTCTATTCAGGGAGTCAGAGGACAGCAGCGGCATTAGGGAACGCTCACACCGTTTTAGGACTGTGTGAGCTGAGCTATTACCCCACATGAACAGAGCGGCACGATGACATAGAAGCAAATGCCACGTTATGCATGACGAGGCGGAGCTGGGGAGGTGGCGGGCGGCAGAGAAGCGAGCCGCAAGCAGGTAGGAGCAAAACTGAATCTGCTTTAAATAGGGCGCCCTGTTTAAGTGTACCCATTAGCGAGGAGGGGTTGAGCAGCTGGTGCGCTAATCCAGATCAGCTGATGCGGCTCAGCTGGAGCAGATCAGCTGATGAGACTGTGTGTTGGCCAATAGCGTTAGCCAACGTCTTGACTACCTGGCCTGCCAGAACTGACGCTGACGCTCAATTTAAAGCGGTTTAGCTCTCTTGGCAGGAACAATATGCTGTAGGAAAGCGCCTCTTTCCTCTGGCCTTGGTAAAGAATACCTGGAAAGGACCTGTAGAAAACAAGTTTTTCTTACTATATTGAAAGGTTGACAAAAAGGCTCTTGCTTGATAGATGAACGTAGATAAAAAATTCTACTGCATACTCTAATCAGGTTACAAAGTGTTACAGGCAATTTAAACCTTTGAAACCTATGATCATTTATTACTTTTAGCCTTAAGTGCAACAGGTCTTTATATGTTTTACTGAATGGTCACAAAAATGAACCATACATACATACATACATATATATATTTTCATATTATACTGTATATCCATGTCATTGTTATCCTATGTAGGCTACTAAACCATTATTAGACTACCACCAAGGTCATTAATTGAACATTTGCCAGGAACATGTTTATGCAAAAAAGAGCTTTATTAAAACAAACACAATTATATACAAAGCGAGGATCTGCGCACACATGGGTAGAAGATGATCCAAAAACTACAACTGTCCGTTTGCCTCCTCGGGGTTGTAGGTAACTGGCGGCGTTCTTTCCGAGGCAGGTCTGTTGCGCAGACGCATATTGTGCGTGGCTCTGTTCTTTGGAGTCGCTCTCACCGGGACTGCAGTTCCGCACAGAGTTCAAAGAACTCCGTCCTACGAAATGATGGCGACCGTACAATCCGCCCAGAGACAGAGATGACACACGGTAAGGTTCATTTCACACCAACCTAAAGGTTGTCTTCCTTCTCAATCTGCAAGGTATAAGGGCCCTCTAGTCCAAGGCTTTAGGTCGTCCAGCGGTCTGTTGATTCCTGACCACACATTTTCATTTATCAGAGTGTACGATGAACCAGTGTCGAGGATAGCGGTTCCCTTCCATGAACCAATGTTCAGAGGAACCCTCAACTGGCAAGGACGCAGGCTTCCAAGTGGGGATGAGGAAGTGTGTCCAAATGTAGTCTCCCAGGTAACCTGAATGTGTGAGGGAATGGCCATCTTGGTCATGAGTAAGTTTTGCAGCTTGTGAAGGTCTAGAAGAAGCTCTCTTAGAGTTCCACTCCGGACATTAAGCTGGTGCATGACTTTCTTTTCGGCCTTGCCCGCAAATTTCCGTGAACAGCCGTAAACCTGAAATTCCACGACAATCTACAGTGCCGCATAATGCCGAAAATCCCACTTTTCATGCAGTGAGGAGTTCAAAAAACAATGTTGGCACTTGCTCAATGACTAAATTCAATATTTTAAGTGTTTTTTTCTTCACATCGCTTTAAAAATAGGTAATGTAAGCTGAAATTGTTCCTTTTCTATTAAGAGGTAAGTTTATTTTGAAAAGACACAGCATGTAATAAAGACACTTGCAGACCTTGTGAGGCACTGAAAAACTGGAGCAGAGGATGTTAAAGATCAGGCACGTGCAGAGACATTTTGGGGGGCAGGTGCTCAAACCAAAATAAGAGGGTACCGATCGGCAAAATTTATTCTGAAATTAAAAATATTAGTAATAAATTGAATAAATAAAAAACACAGTAGGATATTTTGCCTGACCTCCTGCTTTGAGTCTCTCTTTTCTTGGCATTATGCTGCAAATTTTGTAATTGAGATAAATCAACATTGTGCATAATAGAGTGATTTACATAATATCCATAACGATGAAACAAACACACAATTTTCTGAGTTGAAGCATAAGTAGCATTACACTAGTAATATACCACAATATACCTCACCAGACTGTCATGTAGCTCTACTTAAGACCTACCTTTTTATTACTAATTTTATTACTTATAATAATTGAACTTGTCTAATTTGTAGAACAGTAAAACTGCCTTTAAATTCTCTGTCTACATCTCTCTTCCTCTCTCTTCATTAAACATGACAAACTTCAGTAAACAGCTCGACAAGACTTTGAAATCACAGATATTGGGAGTTTTTTGTTTGTTCATTTTTTGGGAGACGTCAGACTCGTTGCAACGTAATATTGTCAGCGGCGCTAATGTTGTCAGAATCAGAAAACATTTATTGCCAGACTCTGTCAGACTGACGGTTGGTGCATAACAATGGACAACAAGACAATATTGTGCAAGGAATAAAATATAATACTATGGGTTAGTGGACTAAGGCTAGGGGTTAGTTAAAAAAGAAGGGTAAAACAAAAAGTTATGAAATCTAAAGTGCACCAGCAAACAGGAAGTGACAAATGAAAGTGTTTGTGCAGCAGTGTGAGGAATGTGACCGGAGGGTCAAGTCAGTGGGGGACACGGGCTCTGTTGCCAACGGGAATAAACTGTGTAGCGGGAGGTCTTGGTCCTGATGGATCTCAGCCTCCTGCCAGATGGAAGGGCACAAACAGGTTTTTTCCAGGTAGAGAGGGGTCTTCAACAATTTTTCTAGCTCGCTTCACGGTCTGGGAGGGACGGCAGATTGCAGCCAATCACCCTCTCTGCAGAGCAGATGATGCGCTGCAGCCTGCCCTTGTCCTTGGCTGTGGCTGCAGCGTACAGTACCAGACAATGATGGAGGAGCAGAGGAGGAACTCAATGATGGCCGTGTAGAAGTGCACCATTATCGTCTTTGGCAGGTTTGAGTTTCTTCAGCTGCCTCAGGAAGAACATCCCCTGCAACAAAAACACCCCAAAACACCGAGCACCTAAGCACGGTGGCAGCCACCTGCGGCGCCATCTTAACATCAATCCTGTGATTAATTTAGCACCAACGTTGTGGGATTGCACAAACACGCTGTTACCTATTTGCCTGATTCTGCAATAATTTGGCGCTCAGCAGTGCACTAGCTCTAAGCAGAGAAGGAGGAGGGAGGGGTTGGGCTTGCGGGCACAGCGATATCGAAATTATGACGAGAACTCAAATAAATGTCCCGTCAGATATCAAAACACACAGCGGCGGTTTTTATTAGTGCTTAATGTGGCCGAGATTAATGTTATACATTTTTTATCACAGTTGAACTTCTGGGGTGTGTTGACCCCGGAAACAAAACCGCTGCGTGCCTGCAGTCAGTTAGAGGGCAGCAGGAAGAGGCGCTTGTTCAACAAGAAATTCTGCCTCCAAGATGATCAAATGTGTGTAGTTTTTTGTGTACAATTAACTAATAATGTAATGCAAGATATGTAAAGTGATTATTCTTTTAACTTTTAATCGCGATTAAAGGTTGTGATCTGGATCAGACTCAGCTGGCTGAATGTGCTCATAAAAAGGAGCAGACACTGCAGAGTTATAGCATGGAGTGTGGCCTTGCTTGAAACAACTTTCTAAAGCAACTGAAAACACGCCTATAGGAGCTCCCTGAGCTCTCAATACAATATTTAGTTTTAACAAAAATGTTGTTGCAGATAATAGCCACAGAGCGCTCGCTTCTCGAAGAGCGAACATCTAAAAAGATGGACTATTAATGTCGCTGCCTGGTTCACACTGTGCTTTGAACTTTTGCAATGAGCCCATATCAAAACAACCGCTTCAGACTTTTTGGACCGCTGGATTTTTTCTATTTTTTTTTTCCTTACGACTATCCAAAATAAGGCCAATGTGTTTGGATTTTTTACCACCTTATTAGGACTGAGAGGAGGAAAGGCATGGGACGGGGAGGAAGTTGTGCTGCTGACTGTGCAGATTCTGCCTGAGTGGCACCCCAGCCAGCCGTCCATCACTCCCTGATGCTTATAAGTGTTAACAGACTTGCACCGTCACCACCATGCCCACATCACAAACCCCCTCCACTCTATCCCCCATCAGCCGCTTAGCCAACATTGCAAAGGAGACTTGACATAGAAATGATCTAAAACTAATGACTCATTACCACTGCCCCCACAAGTGGCTTCAAATTGCTCGTTTTTTTTACTGGAAAACTGCAGCCCACACCTAGTGAACAGGTACTGTGAGCGGCATTTCTGCTAGGGTCATCCTGTGGACCATGTGACCTTAAAAGCAGTCAGACTTTACCTGAGAAAAACTAGGGAACAGGTTTCTTTCCTCTCTTGTCTCTGAAAGTGACTCAATGTTTATTTGTTTTATTCGGGATATGAGGATAAAGGCTGCATTGAACGGAGGAATAGAAGATGCGCTTCTTGTAGTCCATCTTCGGAAACGTTGTAGTTTTGCCGCTGACGTAACATGTCTGCCATCACATCATAACTTAGTGAAAGTGGGTTTGGAATCCCTAAACATAAAAAAGTATCCCCTAAATCCTTATGAATTCTTCGCCTTCCTTGACCCCATGACATTTTCTACAGATGTCAAGAAATAGTGGTTAAGATAAGATAATCCTTTTATTTATCTCACAATGGAGAAATTTACAGTGTTACAGCAGCAGTCAAAGGAAGAAATAAAAGCAATAAAAAGCACACAGTGCACATAGTTCAGAATTAATTATAATAATAATTAATAAAATAAATAAATAAATGTTATTGCACCATAGTCAAATAAATTATTGTTGCAGTTTAAAAAAACAGATGATAGGAATGGACATTAGGAAATTCAACCCTGTAGAAAATCTTTGGAGGGAGTTAAAAGGCCGTATTGCCAAGCAACTGCCCCAAAACACCACTGCTCTAGAGGAGATATCTGCATGGAGGAATGTGTCAAAATACCAGCAGTATTGTGAAAACCTTGTGAAGACAGAAAACGTTTGACATCTGTTATATACCCTTCGTTGGCAATGACAAAGTATTGAGATGAACTTTTGTTATTGACCAAATACTTATTTTCCACCATAATTCAATTCTTCAAAAATCAGATGTGTGATTGTCTCATTTTGTCTCATAGTTCTCATAGTGTACCTATGATGAAAATTACAGGCCTCTCTCATCATTTAAAGTGGCAGAACATGCACAATTGATGACTGACTTTTTTTTCCCCATGTAGCAGGTCTGTAACTCCCCTGCATTGGTCTTCACAAACACGCCGGACACACAGATCGAGGCAACAACGTTTATTATTTTAATATCGTTCGCCGCTGCCGTCTTCCGGTTCGCTCCTCGGCCTTGCCCCTGAGCGTTTTGCGCCAGCTCTGTCTCCCGCTCCGAGTCCTGCTCACTGTTTAAATAGAGGAGACAATCAGTCAGATGTGCACCAGCTGTGCTCATTACCTACCGGCACCATTGGGTAGACGTGAATATCCCCATGCACACAGTTAATACTCACCCGTGATAGCTCCACTAATGCTCCGGGTCGAACCAGCCTCTGGTGGATCATAGACTGTGTGCAGCCCGAATCCACCATCGCCTGATATGTACCCCCCTGGATCCTTACCGAAACGCAGGACGTCGCTCCCGGACCGGGGGAGGGTGCTGCAGGTCCGGTAACCCTAACCGTCTGGCCCACCTCCATCTCTCTGCGGGTCGGGAAGAGTGCCGGATCTTGTCGGTTCAGGAAGATCGGCTCCCCGGGTACGGGCTGGTGATCACCGTGTATGCAGGGGCACAGCCACGGTCAGCGGCTGGACCCTCCTTCGCAGCGCGGGAACCGGTTGTGACGCCCAGGGCAGGCGGCCTCCCCCCCACTGTCCGTCCCCCCCCACTGACCTGGCGTGAACCGCCAGGTGGTCCTCCGCCAGGGTGACGGCGGCCTCCAGCGTACACTTCTGAAGTAAGGGGCATTTATGCGCTCGATGCTAGGTTGTTATAGCTTGCTCTGGTTTTGGTTGTTTGTCTGAGAGAAATTATAGAGGCCCAATGCCAAAGAACATGATGGTCTGTATCCACTGGAAACTACAGGAACATGGCGATGCACGAAGCCTCCCTTTTGTTGTTTATTGAGCTATATATTTTTGCATTGGAGGAGAAGAGCTTTTAGTAGGCTTGACGCATAGCTTGTATGTGTGTCAATTCTTTCTCCAACTTGCAAGTATTATTCATGATTATACCCCGAGGTTGAGTAACAATTACCAAAAAGACATAAAAGGGTACATAAAAGGGTGGGCCAAAACCCTTACACCAGACTACAAGAAAATCACTCTCCTCGTCACTTGATCAGTGATCACCTCAAACATTGTAAATATGAGTCTACAGTCTAATGGCTTCCTTGAATACATGGTGCGTGTTTGTTTTCATTTCTATACTAGTTTGTAGATGCATGTGTTATAGAACCATAAACACTCCAAGTCTCGGCTCTGCCCTCCTCTTGGCAGCCTCCTCTTCTGTTTGAACATGGCAAAGTGATCTTCACCCAACAACCATAATCCTTGCCAATCTTTCCTGGCACCGTCAACACTGGAACTAAGCCAGCACATGAGATGCCAGGGTGCAACCTGCTGGTCTGCCAAGGTCAAGTGTATTTAGCTTCCCTTCTCAGCTCATCGGGTGCGGGAGTACAGAGGTGGGGGTGAGAAGGGCTGGTTGTAGGAGTGGTTTTGGTTAATTTCACATTAGCTATCAACCAAAACATTACCCCTACGCTGTGCCTAACACACTGGAGTCATTTTGAGTTGATCAATCATACAATGCCACTTTCATATTGATACCAAGAACTATGAACTGGCATAAATCCGGTCAAAGACAAGACATTGAACCTGAGAATAGAACAGAAAAATAATATAACGACAAAGTTGCTGTGTCCTCTTTTCGAAGGAAAATTAAAAAAAATGAAGTGGTTTCTGGGCATCACCATCACCATGATAACAATCCATTATATGAATATCTAAAAATTTGCTCAAACATGAACTGTTTAAATGATATAATGTATGGACTTACTACTCCTATACATTTTGTATTGTTCGTATGATTACGCTTAAAAAAAAAGTGATATTTGCTGGATGGATTGCATTTCTGAATAATTTATAGGGCCAAGTGATATAGTTTGTCAAAATTGGAGTACAGATCTGACTGGATGTGATGGTGTTAGATATTTTTTCAGCAATTTTCACCAAATTAAGCTATAACGTGTGTTCAGACAGGAAGACCATCCCAGTACAATACGGTCATTAAATCAACGGGTTGAGTATGGACAAGTGTGAATCAAAATCAGTATAGATCTTAATGGCCACCTTGCCTGGTAACCCTAGCTATGTTAATGCTGGTGGATGACAGCATGTAGTGTCCATTTGCCATGTACTCACTGCATAATATACTATTTATATACATGAATGCACGCATAACATATTTTATACCCATAATTCGTGTGCATATCAAATTGTGACATACTAGAAAGTGTTTAGTAATCCCGGTAGAGGTGCGTAGAGCAGAATCCAGGCCGCTGATGGGAGCAGTGGCATGGCTTTGCCCATGTACTGTGACTGTTGGCTGGGAGGATAATGGCAACCTTTGGTTGACCAGATGCTGGTCGCAGTCGAGAGAGGACATACCTGCTGAGTGGAGACAGCCTTGCTGAACCAGGCTAACCTGTCCCATCATCACGGGTTAGGACAGGAGGTGAAAAAAGAGATAGAGGCAAAGGGTGAGCATCATGATATAAAAATGACTTTTTTTTCCTTTTAAGCAGTTTACTGAAAAAAGCTATACTTTGAATAAGTTCCTGCACTATTTACCAGCAAACCTAAAATGTGTTGTCATTGATGAGAAAAGTTGGAAAAAATAAAGACTTAATAAAGAAATAAATAAAGTTGAGTTAAGCAATGAGTCTCTATAAATCCTCTCATTGCCCTTTATTTATTTGGGGCCGAGGGCCGTTTTGATAAGACTCCACCGTTTTTAGAGGATCAGCTGTGACTAATCTGTTGTCAGTCACTGGACATCCGACCCGAGTGATTTCTATAAAAGACAGGTGTGTTTTTTCTCTTCTTCAGTGCCTCATTTCCTCACGTGACGAACTCCTCTAGAGAAGTAATGCAGTAGATTAATTAGATTAGATTTCCTGCAGAAAATGCTTTGGAATGCTGAAATATGGACGGACTTCCGCCCGGACTTCCGCCCATTGCGAAGTTCATTCAGCGAAGCGGAAGTCCGTCCATAGAGAATGAATGGGAATTGTTTAAGGGATTTTACATAAAGATCCACAGGTGCCATGCACATGTCCCAAAAGACCTATTTTTCGTTTGGCCTGACCTTCATACAGCAAGAGGTCCGTTAAAGTTGAGCCGTCTCTTCGGTCTCCCGGAGTCTTTGCCCCGCACCACAGCGCCGAGTGGCCAAAGATATATATGACACCCACTTCTCACCAGCCAACTTCTGGTCATTTTCAGGTTATAATTAAAAGCAAACTATTAATAGTCACATGATAATTCCACTTCAGGCAGAAAGTACACTTCCCCAAGGTGTGATTTGGTGATTAACCAGCACATTCTGATGTACGATGCCAAAATTATAATTTTTCAAAATACCATACCATACATGTTCCTTCAAAATCTCTTTCAACAGACGACTTTGACGATGCTTCCACTCACCGCCGTTAATCCAATTCTTGTAATTTTTACAGTCAAGCATTATCAAGGTCTTAAGTATGAGGTACCAACTGTTGAGAGGCGTCAGATCAACCTGTGAGGAACCAGGTGTTAAGTAAAAAAACCCTCAACTTTCTGTTCCCACCAGGTGGCGCTATGACTAATTTTAAAAATGATCATGTGGATGTCTACAGGGTGAAATCTGAGACATTTGGAGCAGAATAGATAAAATATGGTCAACAACTTCAATTTTTACGCCAAATGGTGGTTCTTAAAAAATGCTCCCTACACATATAGTTTGGGAATTCTTCCGGCAAAATGGAATTATTAGAGCCCAAGGTCTTAAGAACACGATGCCGCGTCAGTTAAAAGAATCGGGTTTAATCCCTAGACGGAGATATCTTTTCTACAACCCCAAGAAATCATGAAAATAGGCCAAAAATGGCCCCAAAAGTCAGATTTTCAATGATTAACTGCAGCGCCCCCTATTCTTCAAATATTCTCAAAAAATTAGGGTGTGTTCAGAGGTTCAATGTCTACATATGTTACATATTTTGGTGAGGGCAGGCCAAGTAATTTGGAAATTAGGAATCTGGCCAGATTAAGCCACACCCATTGCAAAGTTCATTGGCCAATATCTTCTACAAAACATTGAGATACTAACACGATTTTGGGTGGGTCAAGGGGACATTGAACCAATATTGATTCGTGGAAGGTTTCGTCCAAACCCTACTGAGCGTTTAGGAGAAATGGCAAAAAAATTCAAAATGGCGGAAAATCTAGTTAGGCGCATTTGCATACCATGATTGACTTTTTTGTAGAGCATGTGGAAGAGCACATGTTTGCCAATTTTTAAGTCGATAGGACATTCGGGGCGGAGACTGGCCTAGTAGGGTACTTTTCACTTTTCTAGGGGGCGCTATAGAGACATTTCTTTACACCCAAAAGGGGAGACCCCAAAATTATCACATTTTTTAACAGTCTTTATCTTCATGCCAAATTTAACAACTTTTTGAACATGATAAAGCCCCCCAAAAGGCCCTTAAAGTGTGAGAAGTATAATAATAACTAGGTGTAGTAGTGTGCAAGCTTCCATCACTACCCTGTATTACAGGTTACCCAAATAAATGGATCTCAACCAGAGGCCGTTACAAAAATAGACAATAGTTTATTTAACCTCTTTGCTGGTACTTTGGCAAAGGTAACAGAGTATGAAACATTCAATATACACCATACATCATAATCAAGGACAACAAAACAAAACACATAATATAGGCCCAGAGGACCAACCCAAGCAACTAGTTATATTGTTAAAATTACAACGGACAAAATCAGCTGTGTGATTACTAATTACTCATGCACATACTAGTGTAGCACTACAAACTGACAGAAAACGGTTAAATCAAATCACACGTGGACATCAAACAAAATCACACAAGAAACAAACTATTGAAAGAGGTTACACCGCAAGCGTTTAGGGGCAGAATAATGCCCGCTGTAACTTCACAGTAGACTATCACTGGGTTAGGCCCACAAGGAACCAATAAAAGAGAACAAGCATAAACAAACACGAGACACGTGGCTTCAGCTATCCTAGTAAATAAACCAGCAAAAACAAATAATAAAAATAAACCGAGGAAAACAGTGGTCAGGCTACGAATGATGATCGTTTGTAGATCTACGACAGAGATTGTTCCCATTAGCAGATATTGCACATTTTCCCGGATACACTCTAAATACATAATTTCTCTAATACAAAAAGACATCGAAAATGAAGAATTAACCATTTAAAATCATGCCGTATTGCCTACCTGGTCATCCTTTATTAATCCCCATAAAAAAGACTTTATATGCAGGTCTAGGGGTCTCGCACCGCCAGTCAAACGAGCCAAGGGCTACAAGGGGTTAAACAACACTAATGAGCCATATGACGGCTAATAACAAACACAGCGCGTAACATGCACGGCATACAATAGTAACATGGCTAACCAGAGATTGTAAAGACCAGCCGAACATAAGGGCTTACCTCCAAATGCCCGATGTAGAGTGTGGCAGCCTCAAAATAGCGTGCGCTCCCCGGCTTGTGACTTACTCCGACCAGCGACGGCAACGTGAAACGCGGAGAATTCCGGGATCATTATCAGTTTTTATCACACCGGATATTACGGACTCATTAAGCCTTCTCATGCACCTGTAGGTGTCAGTCAGTCAGTGAACGTCTACGTGGGCTGACCCCATCACATAGGGCTGCTAGCAGCACTGGACGGGTCCTCTCCCGGCACGTCGAAGCACTGGCCGGACGGCTACCAATGCGGTCAAGGACGCCTGCGGTTGACGACAACTAAGGGCCGAAAGGGTTATCCGACGGTCGCAGGCGTCCTCGACCGCATTGCTAGCCGTCCGGCCAGTGCTTCGACGTGCGGGGAGAGGACCCGTCCAGTGCTGCTAGCAGCCCTAGTTTCAATTGTTATTGTCAAGAAGGCTCTCCGGAACGCAAGAGGATCTTATTACTCATCACTAATAGAGAAAAATAAAACAACTCCAGGTTTCTCTTCAGCACTGTGGCCAGACTGACCGAGAGTCACAGCTCTGTTGAGCCATGTATTCCTTTGGACCTCAGTAGTAACGACTGCATGAACTTCTTTAATGATAAGATTCTGACTACCAAAGAGAAAATTGATGTTCTCCTGTCCCCAACTAGTGCCAACCCGTCCTCGGATGCAGGAACCATGGATACAGCAGTGGGCACTGATACCTACTTGGACGGCTTCTCTCATCAACCTTGATCAACTGAATTCTACAATTTCGAAGTCTAAATCTTCTACTTGTCTCTTGGATCCTATTCCAACTAAGCTGCTTAAGGAAGTTTTTCCTTTAATTAGCACGCCTTTACTGGATATTATGAATCTGTCCTTGTTGACAGGACATGTACCAAAGTCCTTCAAGATAGCTGTAATTAAACCTCTTCTTAAGAAACCTACTCTTGCTCCAGAGGTGTTGGCTAACTACAGACCAATCTCTAATCTTCCCTTCCTTTCGAAGGTCCTTGAGAAATCCGTTGCAAATCAACTATGTGACTTTCTTCAAAACACTGCTTTGTTCAAGGACTTTCAGTCAGGATTTTGCGTGCATCATAGCACAGAAACAGCGCTGTAGTCCTGCGGCATAGCAGACCAATTGTTCAAATTGTTCTAAAAGCACCAAAATTGGCACACATGTAGATTAATATATTCTATTTTTGGATATGGAGGCATTCAAGATTGTTCAAAATGGCCGCATTTACCATTAGCGTCATTACATAGACTTCATTATGTGTCGTTAGTATGGTGCTATATGGGCCAAAATTCCTTTTTTTTTTACATCAGAATTAACATCAATAAGTGTTTAACAGATATTTAGATGAATCTTCTCAAAAAAAATACTCAATGACATAATACTTCTAATAACTAGGACCTGATTTCAGGAACACACTTTAATTGCTCAAGTTGCTTTTTTATTTCAAATGGCTGGCAAAATTGCAATGGAATGGTAGTCAAAATTTCTTGCATCCGCAAGACACCAGCTCATAGCAGGTCTAGATTGGTGTGTAGGGCCCATCATCACTCCGATGCCAGCCCCAGTTCTTGTCGTGTATAGCTTTGCAAGATCTGCGAGTCTGAAGACTGAGGCGGTGCCCTCTTCTAGGTGGGTTTCCTCAATATACAGGACCAGTTCAGACAGTACGATTCTTGACATCACACCTTCATTGTAATTTTTCTGCTCGGCTTCTACAGTGGTCTTTGCACGATAGTAAACAGCCAACAAACACTTGGAATGTACTTGGCCTCCAGAGCCACCATATCATCCATGCTGAGCCTGGCCATGAATTCATTGTCCCCAATTTGCGCTGCGCTGTCAACCTGGAAGGTTGCTACTTCATGTAGGGTCTCTATGCCAGACTTTCCACAGAAAAAGCAGGAGGTGCCGCTGGTAGTGGCTTCTGAAGAGTGTGTTCGAACGCTCTTGGCTGGGACATTGTCAGTACTACCAAATGCTGAGCTGCTTGCGATGAGTCGCGTCTCTGCTCTTCGTAGCATTGTGTTATTGTATTGGAGCATACATGTTTTATATCACTTGGCCTGGTGGACAACCATTGTCGCCTCAACACCTTGTCCTTCATCTAGACTCTGTAACTGAACAGTTCTTGGCAGTTTTCCTAGTTCATCAAACTTGGCCAAGTTTGCAGCCATTGTCGTGTATCCACTCCCAGGGTTTCGGCGTTTAGACAGTACTGGGCAGACAAGTGACTCTGTTGTCTCCTCTTGACATACAAGACACAGCTTCCAGTTTGTCTCAGGAGGTGTTGTGGGAGTACGTTGCTCAAAAGTATCGACCAGTTGGAACTTCTTTGCCATGGCTGCAGTCTGGAACAACGCGTCTCTGATGATAGGTGGTGCTGCTGCTGCTGCTGTAATCCACCACCAGTTGAATGGTTATCAAAGCCTCACCTGCAAAGACACAAAACACCACCATGTTACCACAAGCTACTACTAAAAGTACCATGATTATGCACACCATTTCATTTTTCTTGTAAAATGGTAGCCATTTTATTTGGTAAGCACACAAGTATGTGTATCACCTCTAGTTATCACCTCTAGCACACTTATCACCTCTAGCATCCACAAAAAGACAAATTATGGTACATATTCAATGACGCTAATGGTAAATAGTGGCCATTTTGAAAAATGGCCGCCAAATGTGCTACGGGGAGAATCTTGAATGCCTCTATATCCAAAATTGTTCAGATTGTATTAATCTACATGTGTGCCAATTTTGGTGCTTTTAGAACAATTTGAACAATTGGTTTCGTATTTTTCACTATGCCGCTGGGCTACTGGTGAAAATTACAAATGATCTCCTACTTCCTACTTGCTCTCCTACTTGCATCGGACCAAGGACTTGTCTTTTTTCTTGTCTTGCTGGACCTCAGTGCCGCATTTGACACCATTGATCATCGTATCTTGCTGCAGAGACTAGAACATTTGATTGGTATTAAAGGAACTTCACTTAGCTGGTTTAAATCCTATTTATCGGATCGATCCCAGTTTGTGCTTGTAAACGGAGAATCCTCAAAGACCACCAATGTTGGTCACGGAGTCCCACACGGTTCTGTGCTTGGACCCATTTTATTTACCCTTTATATGCTTCCTTTGGGCGATGTTATCAGAAAAAACGCATTAAATTGAGCGTCAGAGACAGTTTTGGTAGGACATGTAGTTAAGACGTTGCTAACGCTATTGGCCAACAACACGGTCTCATCAGCTGATCTGCTCCAGCTGAGCCGCATCAGCTGATCTGGATTAGCGCACCAGCTGGTCAACACCCCTCCTGCTAATGGCTACACTCAAACAGGGCGCCCTATTTAAAGCAGATTCAGTTTGCTCCTACCTGCTTGCGGCTCGCTTCTCTGCCGCCCGCCACCTCCCCAGCTCCTCCTTGTCATGTATAACGTGGCATTTGCGTCTATGTCATCATTGCCGCTCTGTTCATGTGGGGGAATAGCTCAGCTCACACAGTCCTAAAACGGTGTGAGCGTTCCCTAATGCCGCTGCTGTCCTCTGACTCCCTATTTCATGGTGCTCATGAAAGGTCGGAGGACTTCCTGAACAGAGCCACACCGCCAAAGATTTAATTCTGAACTTAATAACTGAATGCAATTTATCTAATAAAAATGTTTCCTAAATCATTTTTATTGTCATGCGTGTTCTTCACTTAATGGACCTGACAGAACTTCCATTCTTATGCAGACGATACTCAATTTCTGTCGATCAAGCCAGAAGAGACTGAACAGCTCGTTAGACTTCAAGAATGTCTTGGTAGCCATCAAAACTTGGATGACCTGCAACTTCCTGATAACTTCTGTTTTTTCTGAGTTTATCTTGATAGGCCCAGAGCGCCTTCGAAGTCAGCTGTCACGTGATACAGTTTCTATGGATGGAATTGTTCTGGTATCCAGCAGCACCGTCAAGAATCTTGGAGTTCTCTTCGACCAGGATATGTCCTTCAACTCTCATTATAAAGAAGACTTCAAGGACTGTCTTTTTTCATCTACGTAATATATCGAAAATCAGGAATTTCCTGTCTCAAGGTGATGCAGAAAAATTAGTTCATGCATTAGTTCCCTCCAGACTGGGCTACTGTAATTCTTTGTTGGATTTTGTTAAATCTTTGTATAATCGCTTTAGCCTCTCCAGTAGATTGAGAATGCTGCAGCACGTGTATTAACAAGAACTAATAAAAGGGATCATATCACTCCTGTGTTTTCTTCTCCTCACCTACAAGGCACTTGCTGGTGAGGCACCTTATCTTAAAGAGCTTGTAACACCGTATTGCCCTGTAAGGCATCTGCGCTCCATAGATACTGGGTTACTTGTTCCTAAAGTTATTAAAAGTAGTACGGGAGGTAGAGCCTTCAGTTATCAAGCTCCTCTTTTGTGGAACCAGCTTCCATTTTCAGTCTGGGGGGCAGATTCAGTCAGTTCCTTTAAGATTAAACTTTCCTCTTTGATACCGCTTATAGTTAGGGCTGGCTTAGGTTTGCCTGGACCAGCTCTTAGTTACGCTGCTATAGGCTTAAACTGCCGGGGGACGTCTTAGGACACACCAGACTCCTCTCTCACTCTCACTCACTCCTTCCACTAAAATCCACGTTGCATCAATGCACATGACTAATTCAACTCCCGGGAGTTCTTTGTGCTTTCTCGCCGAGCAGGTCTCTGCAGATGGCAGTTCCGTCAGGACCCTGGTCCTGACTGCGGCCGTGGCCCTGCTGCTGCTGCCATCATCATCATGATCATCATCATAAATATGATGATGATTCATATTACTATTTCCCTTTCCTAAAATCTTTGCTTTCCCTCCCCACAGTCTTCTGTGGATGGTGGTTCTATCTGATGGTGGTCGCCCCTGCAGTGGTCCTGCCGTACACCCGCCTTGCTACTTGGAATTCTTTGAATCATTTCTGTTATAGAAATTGAATGTATTCTATATCTGTATGAGTCATTCTGTACACATGACATCTATTGCAGTCTGTCCATCCCGGGAGAGGGATCCCTCCTCTGACGTTCTCCCTAAGGTTTCTTCCCTTTTTCCCTGGAAGGGTTTTTTTCATTTTTTGGGGAGTTTTTCCTGTGCCGATGTGAGGGTCTTGGGACGGAGGACGTCACATGTATACAAACTGTAAAGCCCTCTGAGGCAAATTTGTAATTTGCGATTTTGGGCTATACAAAATAAAATGAATTGTGTCAGATGTTCCTGAATAAAATTGCGTGATTACATTTTCATAATTATGACTAATTGACCCTAAAACAGCTTTGCAGTCGTATATCAGAATGTTGTTGTATAATGTAATCACCTTAAGCGTCATTATACAAACAGCATTGCTACTCTAAATATTTGATAGACATTTTACAAAGGGAAAGACACATTTTTAGTGTAAATATATTAGAAAGGTTAATATATATGCAGTCATATAGTGTGTATGTTTATGGATTGTTGTTAAAAAGACAGACAGAAATCCCAAAGCCTTGGTGAAAGTTAAAAATATGTTTTTTCAGTTTTTTTGCTAGTGACAATGTAATGTTAACCTGAAATTGATACATTTGAATTAAAATGAAGGTGGTGTGAATGTTGTTGACTTTCAAATTTTGCATTAGTCTATTGGGAAATGTTTGTTTCAAAATGGTCCTTCACACTTTCATTGAGCAATACTATGAAAATTGTTCGTACAATCTGTAAGCAGATTTAATACTGTGTTCAGTGCATGGCAACAGAAACTTAAATTTGATCAAAGTTTGCGCTTGTCGCTTTTAGATCCATGACCGTTCATGTTAGAACGCCATATCCACAATGCTTTGTTTGGTGCCAAAAGGGCATCGCCACAATGGACCAAAGCTGTATTCTTCTAGTTCAAACCTATGGCTCATCATTTGGCACTGACAATATATCACTGAGGGATTTCATATATTCAGTAATACTCATTTGCCTGACCTGGTACTTTCCTTCCTCGGTTTGAAGCTCTGTATTGTTAATTGTGCATTGACAATGCACAGCAATTGATTGGATAGGGACCCTAAGTACCCATTTCATTTTATCTGTGCCAAATTTGTTTATACGACATTGTTTTGTAGGTTTAAAGATTTAAAATGAGAATGTATACATTTTAGTGTTTAATGGTGTATGTGTGTGTCACTGTTTGCACACGTGTTCGCTCAGATATCCTTTCCTACTTATAAATAAAATAAATTTGAAGTGACCCAGTATGCTCGAATGAGCCATTTTCCCCATGAGAGCAGTGATGTTGAATGCGAGCTATGACAGAGTTTTGGCTGAAGGCTGTTTTTTCATCGACTCCCCTATGAAGACTGCATTCACCTGACGTGTACGTTTATCAGGTCATACAAAATAACCATTGTTTCTCCTGCAGCTTCCCTCTAAATCTCCTCCGGTCCTCAGATAGGATGACACTATAAAATCTGTTTTAAACATCAATAAATGATTGGCGTATTTAATCAGTGACAATAGTATACAACTGTAAACAACCAGAGGTAGTAATGTAGTAAAAATGTAGTAATAACATAATTACAGGCAGGCCTGTGTGTGTGTGAAGTTAGGCTCTGCTCTATTCTAAAGTATCTATTAGATGTTTTTGGGGCAACAGAAAAAAGATGTTCTTTTTCAATTTTAGTTTGTTGAAAAGGACAAAAATAAATTGGCCAAAAGCTCTCTAAAATGAAACTAACTCCTACTGAATTCAGCAATTTTAATCTAACCTGATACCTCCTTTGCTGCTTCCCCGTCTAACATTCTGGCAGCTCAGAGTCACAGATCAATTGATCCATGATCTGGGAATAGGTAGTTTTACATCTGGACTGTTGGATCTCTTTAATTTATAGATGACTCTAGTGGAGATCTGAAGCTGCCTTACCAGCAGTGTGTGGGCTTTGTCCTCAAGCTTAAAATGGATTTGTAAGGTTTAAGCAGGCAGTGAGCCCATTCTTTTTAAAATGTTACAGTTGTATTCCTATTTCGCCTGGTGTCACGGTTCGGTCCTTTATTGTGAAGTTTCATGTTTCTGGTGTCTCTGGGTAGCTTCACTTCCTGCCTTGTCCTGTCTCCCTCTGTGATTGTCTAAGTGATTCCCCCCCCCCCCCCCCCCCCCGTGAGTGTTTGCCTGTTTGGTAATCCTTGGTTAGCCTTTTCTTGAGATTAAAGCCCCTTTTGTTAGCAAGTCTGCGTTTCTGTCTGGCTACTTCCGGTCCCTCGACACCCAACCTTGACACCTGGGTGGTTGACTCAAAATTGGAATTTCATTGTCCATGTTTATCTTGAGTAGTTTTTTTGGAGACGAGATAGTTGATCCAACTGGGAATTTAATTTGTCACCTGAAATATTTCAAATTTCATTTACGGTATTAACAGATGTTGTTGTTGTTGGTAGAGGGTTTTAAATGCCTGGTAATCTGAAAAACGTAACAGTGTTTCATTGTGATTACTCTAGTATAGGGGTCAATAACTGGCAGACCGCGGTTCGGGTCTGCACCCAGAGGCCGTCCCATCCAGACCCTGACCTAAAGCTTAAACAGACTGTTGTGATTCAAAACTAAGGAACCGTGCACTCTTCAACTAGCGCAGCTTTGGTAGTCTTTTCTGATAGTGGCTTGAAAAATAGAATTACAAATGAGTTAATCCATCACACATGATACCACTCGACCAATCAAGTCTTTGCATTCCATCAGGATGATCTCAGCAGGGCACACAGATTAGAGAAAAAGCAGCAAATTACATATAAAAAGACAGAGGGAAGAAAAAGAAAGATGGCGATATTTGAGAATTGAGACGGAGAAAGCGAGAAAAATAACAGAACAAATGGTGCTCTTCAAAAAGAGAAAAGTGGACAGGGAAAGTAGAGCATTTAATACAGAATGGATGGACTCGTTTCCGTTCCTACTTCCGACTAGAAGCACTAAACCACCAGTAACTGTTAAAATGCCATTGTAAGGCACAATGAGCACCTCCAAGTGAGTATTAAAATGGCTCCGACTACTTTCACGCCCAGGTTTAAACCCCTGGCAGGACATGGTAGAACACAATTCTCCCACTGAGCAAAAAAGTGAGAAAGTGGAATATTTACATTATACAAAAAAGCCCTTTGAAATAAAGTCAACATACTGCGTGCAGCTTTAATTATTATTATTTACGTGTTTGATGTTTAACTTCCATGTTTTTTCCATGGCATAAAGTGGCAACTTCGCAGTTGCTCTTTCTCTTTCGAGATGACTTTCACTAGTCAGTCAAGATCGCCAAGGGAAAGGAGCCAGAATGATAACTTTGAAGGCCACAAATGGGATGCAAATGGCCTATGAAATCATATTAAAGTCTTTGACGGGTGTGAGTGATGGAAAACAATGAGTGCATGATTTGCCTGTCACATTGTCACCTTCAGGCAGTTTTCAGTTACCATATTAAGGGGGATAGACGTATATGCAGGATGACAAGGAGGGTTGGAGGAATGGCAGGAAGGAGAAAAAGCACAGAAAAAGGGGGAGGAAATGGGATGCAGTGGATGAAGACTAATTGATAATGAAAACCAAAATGGAGAGACAGGAAGAGAAGAGACAAGAGTGGTTACAGAGGTCTAACATGTCATGTTAACAAGTAGAAACGGAACTCAATAAAATAAAGCCAGTGCTGCTCCCACTCAGCTCTGACTTCATTAGCTCATATACCCCTCCTTACCCTTTGTCGCACGCTAGCCTGAACCAACAGCTTTTTCCCAAACCGCTCCTCAGGGGGAGACAAAACCCAGCAGAGCCTAAAATTTGAGTGGGGGGAAGGGGTCTAATTGAGGTCAAGGCTGTCTGTACCCTTCACACACAGAGTTGACAAAGAAAGGAGAACCTGGGTTAAAGCCTTAAACTTTGCGGTGAGCAGAACCAGCTTTATTGAAGTGTATTTTTGTGTTGCGTCATCTACAGGAAGCGGTGCGCCGTCTTTCACAACTCGGAGGCAAATTGCAGGCGGAACGAACCCGAGCGAGGGTAAGATTTAAAGAACATGCTTTCATTCTGCGACATAAGGAAATAGATACCATAGAATAGATACCGATTGTAGCAAGGGAAACTCATCAATTAAGCCCCTTTCACCACACTAACAGCTGACCAGCCAGCGTCAATCACGGGAGAGCGGGGTTCCCATAAATATGGTGGGGATTCCCCTGTTGCGCTAGCGGACGTCAAGACAGGGTTGTGGTTCCGGTCGGACGTCTACGCCAGGTGGCGACACCTCATGGGTCCCATCGTATTCCCAGGGCTTGGTATCTGACTTTTCTCGGTGAGTGGTGCGCGGCTCCGAGTTCTCTGGTAATGTGTCTCAGTACTTACGGTGATTTATTATTTACGTTATTAGCAGGGGTGCTGGGTCCCTACTGCCGTCGTAACCGAATGTCAACTGCCTGATCGCGGGGTATGTTCCGGTTAATTCTCTACGATGGATTTATTGTACATATTGCTGATTTTGCGTTGTCCTCTGTGACAGGGGGACTGTTATCAGAATCGGGGCAGAATGTTACTGTTACGGTCCAGGTGGTGGGGTCGGTGTCCTCGGGTGTGGGTACCGGGGCATGTTGTACATGTTGAATAAAAAAGTGTTTTGTATTGGAATCACGTCTGCTGCTCTTGTACTAACTAACCGGCGTGCTTTTGAACTTTGATAGTTTAATACACCGGTTTAATCCTTGGATGGAATTCCCAAGGTGGCGTTGCACGAACCGGATCCCTGTACATTATATACATATCTCCCTCTACGGTTGCCACACGATCATAACTGTACATTTTGTTTTCACAGAATAATCTCGCCTCACAATGAGGCGCTGACCTCCTATTTGCTCGGAGCAATATCTGCCAGTAAAGATTTACACGATGTTGATGAAGACGACCATTGTGTGTAAGTTACTTTTTTTTTTACTGTTTCTCCTTCCTTGTTTAATGTTACGGTGACTTGCGTTTTGATTTTTATTCATACCACATTTAATTGTTTTCAATTGTTTAATTGTTTTCAATTAATTGTTTTCAATTAAATGTGACGCCACGCAGGAGCTTTAGGTAAACCCCGCCAGAAAACTCACTGCGGGCGGAAGCAGCGAAGAGTTCAGCGCGGAGTCGAGCGAGAAGAAAGAGGGTAAGAGTTTATTTGGTGACTATTTTTCACGAGCATTGATAGATGTGTCCATACGCAGTGCATCACACAGTACTGATTCATTGTTGTTGTTGTATTCTTTTTTTACAGCTGCTGGAATCGAGACAGTGTGTGCTAGCTGATGACGAGGTGGAACTCTGAAAGTTCGCCACCAGAGACCTCATGTCTGACGAAGAAGAAGGGTCTCTGGATGGATTGTACGGTTGCCGTCATTTCGTAGAACGGAGCTCTCTGAACTGAGCTGCAGTCCCGGTTAGACGCCAATCCCAAGTACAGAGCCACGCACAATATGGCGTCTGCGCAACAGACCTGACTCCAAATGAACGCTGCAAGTTGCCTACAACCCCGAGGAGGTAAACGGACAGTTGTAGTTTTTGGATCATCCTCCACCCATGTGTGCGCAGATCCTCGCTTTGTATATAATTGTGTTTGTTTTAATAAAGCTCTCTCTTTGCATTTCTCTTTCTTCATTTCCTCTAAAAATTCATTAATGTCCTTGATGGTAGCCTAGTAACAGTTTAGTAGCCTACATAGGATAACAATGACATGAATATAAAGCATAATATGAATGAATTTTATTTATATGTATATAATATATAGATCAGTGAAGTGATTTTGTTTGAAAGTTGTGGTTTCATCCAATAAGGAGTAAGGAAAGTCAAGCCTGGCCTGCCCAGGTGTGGTTTTGCTGCCAATCACGAGGGATTTCACTTGTTTGAAAGTTGTGGTTTCATCCAATACGTAGTAAGGATATTCAGCCCGCTCAGCTCGGCCACCCGCGGTTTCGCTGCATTCATATGCTAATTAGGTCTCCACCCTCAACCAGTCTCTGCCCCCCCAGGACCTCTGACATTAGCAGCGAGAACGGTAAAGTCGGTCCCTTGCAACTCTCCCCGCCCCCGCCTGCCACAGCAGCAGGAACAGCTGGGGCACCTTCTTCTGGACTTCCAAGGCGGTTTTGCAAGAGCGAGGACGAAGTAGGGCAAACTCACCTAGTGCAGCATGAGATTGACACAAGAATGTGCGTCCTATTAAGTGCCGCCCGCGCCGCCTGCCGATGGCTCGCCAACATGCTTGTGATGACGCGGTCACCAGCATGCTCCAGGCGGGTTTCATCGAGCTGTCCGACAGGCCCTGGGCAGCAGCAGTGGTCATGGTCCCTAAGAAGACACAAGGCTGGCGACTCTGCGGATTACAGGCCAGTGAATGGGGTGACCAAGAAGGATTCTTATCCGCTGCTCTGAATTGACGAGTCCCTGGACCTGGTTTCGGGGTCTTTTGGTTCTCTTCCTTTGACCTCCGCAACAGATATTATCAGGTGCCGCGGGGGCTGTGGCAGTTCAAGGTACTCAGTTTTGGACTTTGTAATGCCCCTGCCACTTTCGGAAGAATGATGGACAAAGTACTGACGGGGATTCCCCGGCAGCAGTGCCTAGTATACCTGGACGACATTTTGGTTCATAGTAGAACATTCGAGCAAGCCCTGGTGCTGGAAAGAACAAGAGCGGCAGGCCTGAAACTGCACCCAGAGAAGTGCCACCTCATGCAGAGGTAGATGTCATTTTTGGGGCACCGGGTAGGTGGCCAAGCCATTGGCACCATGCGAGAAAAGGTGCAGGCGGTCGCAGATTGGCCCACCACCACCGGCCAGAAACAGTTGAAGAGGTTTCTTGGCCTCGCCTCGTACTACAGGAGGTTTGTACAAGGATTTGCTGGCACTGCTGCAGAGAGTTTTCCTGGACGAAGCAATGCCAGACGGCGTTCAACAACCTGCGGTGCGCCCTAGTGGAGGCCCCGGTTCTCGCCCCAGCCGACCCCAGCTTGCCCCACGCTGGACACAGACGCAAGCGGATCAGGCATCGGGGAGTACTGTCTCAGGTGTTCCCCGAAGGGGAGCGAGTCGTGGTGTACTTCAGCCGGGCGTTCAACAAGGCCGAGCGAAGATACTGTGTCACCCGCAGGGAGCTCTTGGCGGTGGTGCTGTCAATTGGGCATTTCAAATACTACCTAACTGGCCTGGACTTCGCAGGGAGGACAAAACACTCTGCCCTAAAATGGCTTATGTCATTCAAGGAGCCAGAAGGGCAGGTGGTCAGGTGGTTGGAGGAGCTCCAAGCGGAGCTACATACCGTAAGATAGGTGACATCATTGGTGATTAATATCAATATCTATGATGCAGAGAGCATGGTGCTAGTTAGATTAGTATTTTCAAATAACGAAATAAATAAAATAAACACTTTAAAGCATACACCGCGACGATGTGTACTCTCTGTCCGAAGTGGAAATACTGTGTAAATTTCTATTGTTTCCTATTAAATCTAATCTGAAATTGACCAAATGTAGTCTTGCGATAGAGACTTTGGCTCATGAATGTTTCTTTAAAAGAGGCTTTTGTGGCAAGGTAACACAAGGTAGCATAAAATGCAATACAAAAACTGTTCAAAAGGAAATAAATAGGCATCTGGTTGTCAAGCTATGTCTCTCAATTCTTTACCAATCAGTACTATATGTCACCGCACTCCATTCAACTGAACTCCCTTCAGGCCCTGGGGCCTAACACCCCCACCCACTACATTGCCCCATGGCTAACAAAACAATTAACCCTGTAATCGCACAAAAATGAACAAATAATAAACCAAAACGCAACCAACAAGTATATAAATACATCCCATATGTTGGATAGGTTTTGGTGATAATCCCCCAAAACACCCCTGCACTAATGGTTTCCCCCTACTAATCCCCGAAACCCCGAAATCACGCTGCGTGAGGACGTCACGGCTCAATCCGTGGCAGCTGTCATTTAGGCATTGTGGGTAATTCGGGTTTATCTCTCTCTGTACCCCAATAGAAAGTACCACGCCTGTCAGACTTATAGCAGACGTGATTGCCCAAAGGTTAAGCCTTAACTTACAGAAATCTCTTCTATAGTGTCTAACTTGTGATGTGTGGTTCCAGTTTGTTGTTGTCTGGCTCTTCTGGCGGAGTTTTCAATGTGCTCTTCACTGAATGAAAATTCAGCCGATGCCTTGAACCTCTCAGTGTGTTGATAACTGCTACGTTGTTAAACATCTTTGAGACAATTAAGAGTGAGGAGATATTACTTTATAAGATTAATGTGTTTCTATGTCTCACGCATGTTAACATAAAGGGCCTGAGGCCTTCTACGTTTAAGATAAAGTCTGCAAAGTGCAATTCCTTGCGTACCTCCACGTGGTAGTGACTACGGGAGGGAAGGAGGCGGTTTCCGACGTTCTCGATTGCATTTGTAGCTTTGGAATCCTATCAGAATCAGAATGTCTTGGTTATCACCGAATGACACCTTGGGGATATGACTCTCTGCCTGAAGTGGAATGATCATGGAATGATCAGGTTAATTCTAACTTGAAAATGACCAGGAGTTGGCTGGTGATAGAAGTGGGTGTCATATATCTTTGGCCACTCGGCGCTGTGGCGCGGCAGCAGCATTTACACTTACTTATCCAAAAAGTTACTATGTCAGTCAATCCAGTTGATTTAAGCAGATCAAGGTGATTTAAGCAGATCCAGCTCTTTCTAAATACCATAGACGGCGAGAACGGACTCCCGCAATAATAGACGTGGGAGACGGACTCTGGAGTGGAGAACATTTCTGCAATTGGAACAGCAGCTGACTTGATGACGTCACCACGTCAGCTGTTTTGCTAATATCTTTTAATACAGTTCTTGACTGTTAAGGATTTTACTAATATCAAGCTTTAGTTTCGTTTTCATTTAAAATTATAAAGGACGCCCTGCGGTTGACAACAACTAAGGGCCGAAAGGGTCATCCGACGGTGGCAGGAGTCCTCGACCGCATTGGTAGCCGTCCGGCCAGTGCTTCGACGTGCGGGGAGAGGACCCGTCCAGTGCTGCTAGCTGCCCTAGTTGTCAAATGTATTTTTAATTTAATCTAAAAAAGATTTTTGGGTTTTGTAGCTCAATGTGGGGCCATGCCCCATTGCCATTTATGGACCAGCCGCCACTGATTGTAGTCAAAGGGCTTGCTGTATTCTGGATTGGAGAAGCCTGCAAATCCTTGGCCGATGTGTTGCAACTTTTTAGCACAACGCTTATTCTTTATTAAATTCTGCTTGATTATAGGTTTTGTATTAAAATATCCTGTTGGTCCAGAGTTTCATTTTTGTACACAACAAAATACACACAGAAACCTTAGACGTAAACACGGCTGACACACAAGAGCTCTTTGCACACAGCAAATCCGGATTCCCATCTTTTACCGTTTATTCAAAGGGTTGCTAAGAAGTCAAAGGTCCAGCCATCACACTCAATATGGGAGAGACACACACATAGTCTATGGCATCAGACTCACCAACCACGCTGAATTATTAGTATGCACATAATTAACTAAAGTTAGACTCTATGCCAATGTACCACACACTCATCATCATGCCAATGAGGCTGAGCTCCACACTTTTCTTGTCTTCTTATAGACAGATAAACACACCAGAACAGAGATATAACACACTCATCTATCATTTATGTCTTCCACTACCCGTTCTCCATCTTGATCTCTTCTCCCTTCTGCTGTTTGTCTTCTTTCTCTCTCTCTCTCTCTCAGAGATACCAGCTGCTTTGCATCCGCCAGATAACAACAAAAAATTTAATTTCTCGCCGAGGTGTCTCCCTAATGGCTAAATGTTGGGGGGCGGGGGGTTGTGAAGCGTTACGTCTCTGTGGCGGTTCTCATATCATTACAGGTATTTAGCTGACGCTTTTTTCCAAAGCGGCTTACATTGCATTTTTAACCCATGGTATACATTTTTACCTGGGGAGTAATTAGGGGTTAGGTGTCTTGCTCAGGGACACTTTGGCATGTCACATGAAGCAGCTGGGATTTGAACCACCAACTTTGCGGTACCGGCAATTCTCCCCACTTTCTCAAACTTTGTCAATGATGGACCTTTGCCGGCTTTACCCTGATAAGAAAAGAGTCCTCTCGCACTGAAACAACATACGTTGTTCCTGGTTTCCGGATTAGCTATATTTTGCCATTTATATATATGTCCTTTTCTATTTATCTTCAGAATAAATCTATACATTCTGATTAATAGATGCAAAACGCTCCAACCACCGGGCATGTCACTTTTGTTGATGAAAACTTAAGTCCACAAGACTAATAACGTTGCACCATTTCAGCTTTCTGCTTTGAACCAGTGTTGTTAGATGACAAAAAAAGAACTAATGCTCTCCTGGGTTTCAGTTACGTCATTCTTTTTATGAAGCCAATAAAACAAATACGTTAGGGCACTTCCTCCTCAAAGGCAAAATAAAATCTGTCAGAGGAAATTTGGGGACCCAATGGTTTCCAATAATACAGTAAGGTTATCTGTGTTTAGGAATATGGAAAATCTGATATGCTTAATCACCTTCACATATGTGACGCCTTGGGCCCAACAAGCTCAATTCATCACAGCAGCCAGGCGTTCTCTTAAAAAATGAAGACATCTACCCAACCATTAATCAGCAAAAGAAACATGTAAAATGAGGACAGATTAAGACTGGGAGACTGATGAACGATCTTCCGTCATTGATTCATTTGAAGAAATTAATTTCATCAATTACCTGAGAAATCTGCAGAGGGTGCAGACAACACAGGAGGAGTATCAATTTACCACTAATTATCTACAGGCAGAGCACTGATTTGTGGATGTTGATTAATCATAGATTTGACAAATTACAGGCCACTAATTGTCGACTGAAAAAGGCTGGATTTTAAACTACATTGACAAGGGCAGGCTGAAACCCAGTGATCTTCTTTTCTGTTCAATGAAGCTAAAGGCTGATGAGGTATTCATTAAAAAAATATGTTGCTATTTACTATACCAAAAGAAAAAGCAAATGTCAATGTCTTGATTTCTTTCTCACCTACATTCCCCTGGGTCCTAAGGTCCTATCTTTCTTGAAACAATGTCTAACCCTTAGACTTCACTATTTCACTCGCACTGCTATGACTGGTTGAGGTCTCGAATCAGAGGACTGTAATCGCAAATATTCTTCGTATTCCAACACATTGTTTCTGCAGAGGTGAATTGCTAGTGTTTCCACCAGATGGCATAACAGTGGCTTGACAAACATTGCAATAAATAATTTTCTGATCTGCGTCAAATTCTTCCATACCAAAAAATCTCAAAACAGCAGATACAGCTTCTCTCTTAGGCACACGTTATATTGGGACTTCTCTGGTTTCTCGCTGTTCTTCTTGCCTACTGTAAAGGCACGGACCTCTAATTATAGTTGCCACACCTAGAACGTCACATGGATGTACTTAAAACCAGAATGAGCTTTCACAATAAAACATTATGTGTGCAGCAGAGCATTCTGGCTCCAAGCTGTCGGTCTACCCTAGCCAATAAAGTTGCAGGGGCAGCTTAGGTCCACAAACTGTTGGAGACAGTAAGACAATAGACACAAAAATGTGGGGTGAACCCACTGTCATAATACAAAGCTGAACTAATTTGCTGAACTAACACCCTACATTTGTTGGATTACTTTGGCTGTTACATGCAAGGATCTAGTTACCATTTGTGTATTTATAATATTATTTAGATATTATTAGTGATTAATGGCATTGTTTAATCTGAGTCATGAGCCTGCCCTGCAATCAATGGAGTCCATTTTCCAAACGTTCAGAATACAATCATTTAACTCGCTTTTTTGTATGCGTTATGAAAAAAGCGGCCTGCTCTCTTGCTTCCCACAGAAATGAATGGAATCTGTCAACTTCATATGTCAAAAGTGTGTGCATCTCAGACCCATGAGAACAGAAAGGAGCAGCAAGCACAATTTAGCAGAACATTGTAGGGTAGAGGGGCATTTGGAGCCGCCAGCCACCTTCCGACTGGGCCTATCCAGGCTAATCCCGAGCAGCCAGCACCACAAAGAGGAGCACCATCAGTGACCTGCAGAGTTAATCTTGGGAAGACCTCTGCAGACGGAAACTCAGTGTCTTAAGCCTGATTTATGCTTCTGCGTCGAATCGACGGCGTAGCTACGCCGTCACTCTTGCGTCCACGCGGACCCTACGCCGTAGCTCGACGTGCAAAAGTGAAATAATGTTTTGGTTGCTGCTTTTTTATGTCACTTTTTTTTGTAATTATTCACAATTTTGGTTTGCACTGTTGCACTTTACATTTTTAAAAGTTTTATAAAGATTTCCTCGTTTGGTGGATAAACATGTTTTAGTAATGCAAATGTCTGGTTCAGTTTCTTAACCCTGTAAGACCCAAATATAGAAAAACCAAAAAATACTTTCTTCATCTGAAAGGTAAAATATAAAGAGAATTTGTGATATATATTGACATGTATAAATATGCTTTTTATATTGTAGTACATAACCTGAAGTAATAGGGTGGTGGACCAAATGCTCAGGGTACAAATGTTTTCCAGGCAGACAAGTCTGAATATTGTTGTTGGTAAGTTGCTGTAAATGGCTTAGTTTATACTCTCTCCTTATCATGCTAAATGAAACATGCATCCCAATCACCTGCCATTTAGTCACACAATACTCCCTTGACATAGCAATACTGCTTCTTATGCTCTCTAATTATAATACTAAAAGGAAAACATGCATACCCCCACTTACATCCACACCCCACATTGAGCAACATTTTCACCTGCTGTATAAGAAGTGACATTTTGTTTAGAAAGGCTTCAGATAATAGGTGGATAGTGGAGTTGACGGCAAACCATAATGCCTGAATACAAACCCAAAAATATTTACAAAAGAATTTCATGCCTGTCGGAACTGAGAAAAGGTCATTGATTGAGGACCATAAAGCAAGAATTGAGAATTATTCACTTCACAGAAATTATTTTTAGAGATAACAGGGTTTTTTCAATGGATGAGAAGATAATACAATTTATGAAATTGCATATGTCGATAAACACAAACGGCATTGTTACAAAAATGAATATGGCATTGGTGTATTCAAAGAATCACTTGTTCCCTCTGTTAAAATGCATCATTAATGCAGCTCTGATGTCAGCCCCTTCTGTGTTAGCATTCTCAGGTATTGTCTGAACAGTAGGCTCAATGTTCCTATCGGTGCTCTTCGGTGAAATTATCACCATGTTCCTCACAAATGTTATGGAGCACACAGCAGGTCAGTGCCATCCTCTTGCTCAGCTCCAGCTTACAGTCGTTTCTTTTTAGAAGGCACCTCCATCGTCCTTTTAATCTCCCAAAAGACTCCGCTAATCTCCACAACCGATCGTACACTGCTCAGCCTTTAATTGTAGGTGTGCTGTTCAGGGGTCAGTCTGCCAGTGTCGGAAAAGGGCTTTATGAGCCAATTCTGCATGGGATATGCCGGATCACCGATCAGGTAATGTCCAACATCACAGCCAGAGATGGCCACTTTGTTTTGCCCTAGTAATTCCCCGTCACTTAAGGCATCCCACAAATGTGACTGTCGTAGCACTCTGGCGTCATGCACACTCCCTGGATAGCCAACACAAACATCCCACAAAAGACCTTTGTCATCCACAACTACTTGCAGAACAATAGAATGCCAGCCTTTACCACCTGTTGCCAGTTTCCAGATGGCAATTGCCACACGCTTTCGGATTGGGACACACAAACGGTAGTTTGTGTTTCTTCTCCTCCTGGCATGCTTGACCTGACTGCAGATGTACTCAAACGATTCTGGGGATACGCGGAAATTATGCATGAATTGTAACAGGGTGAAATCCGGAACAATTGTGTCCCACCAGTGGTCAGATCGTGGGTATGCCCACATTACTGGTGACCTCCGCCTTGCCTTCAGCTGCAAGATTGCCTGTAAAAACAATACATAAGTTTCATTTATGGGCAATAGGGTATAGGTATATTTTCTACGAAGTATAGAGAGCAGTATAGGGGTTAGGGTGAAAAGACAGGGCTACTTTATGTATCAGTCTTTTTAGGTTCATACATTGTTTTCAGACAACTTATTTTCATAGCCTTCTTGTCCAGTGAAATAAATTTGGATAAATCATGTATTTTCTAGTCTTAATACTTTACTTTAATACTTTTTGCTTATGACTCATACTCATACACGTTTTCACAAAACGGCGTCGTGACACTTATTACAAATCGCTAATACATTTTTATTTAACCGCAATGTGATCGATTATCAGCGAAGTCGACGTTAGGAAGTTACACTGCATGAAAAGTGGGATTTTCGTCCCCGTAAACGCCCGTAAATCTCCCTAATTTCCGACAATTTGCAATCCGCGCACGCCGCGTTTGTCTGTGCCACAAATTGTCGGAAACGGATCAGCTAGCAGAGGTGCGAATATCCCTAATTAGCATATGAATGCAGCGAAACCGCGGGTGGCCGAGCGGAGCGGGCTGAATATCCTTACTCCGTATTGGATGAAACGACAGCTTTCAAACAAGAAAAATCGCTCGTGATTGGTTGGCAGAAAGGAGAAAGGCAAGCGCAAGCGCCCCTTGCGTAGAGTCCCGCCCCCCCTTGCGTCCTTGCGTTTGACGACCAATTTTTCTCAGCCCTTGCGTCTACGGATACGCAAGCTCCGCAAGAAAACGCAAGCCGCAGGACTGTGATTGGTCTGCTTACTACATCCTTGCCAGAGTCTCGGATTTCCGGTTTCATAGCGTAATTCCGCCATTATTAAAACAAATATATTTTTTGCGAGGGAACGCAAAGCTTTTGCGAGGGAACGCAAAACTAGTCCCAAGTACATACCCTTTGTCATGTTTTTTTTTTTTTTCAGGTCACCTCCCGGGCTCCGTAGAAATCGGATCCAAGTAGAAGAATTTTACACTCACCGGCCACTTTATTAGGTACACCTTGCTAGTAGCGGGTTGGACCACCTTTTGACACAATGCTCAATTGGTACTAAGGGGCCCAAAGTGTGCCGAGAAAATATCCCCCACACCATTGCACCACCAGCCTGAACCGTTGATACAAGGCACGATGGAGTTTATGAAGTTGTTACTACTGAGGTCCAAAGGAATACATGGCTCAACAGAGCTGTGACTCTCGGTCAGTCTGGCTACAGTGCTGAAGAGAAACCTGGAGTTGTTTTTATTTGTCTCTATTAATGATGAGTAATACCATCCTCTTGCGTTCTGGAGAGCCTTCTTATATATTTTAAGGCTGTCTTGCCAAACTAGCTTAGATCCTTCTAATTTGGTGGAACGTCATAACTTCAAGTTTCCGCGCAGTTTGCTTTAAGTTGCGGGTTTAAGGGTTATACCAAGTGCAAACATCCTTCTTGTTGCCATTCTTTTAGAAATCTTTTAGAGAGCTCTTAGAAAGCATAGCAGTATCGAAAAGATGATCCATTTGGGACAGACTATTTTCACAGGAGTCTTCTGATATCTTGAGACAGGACACGTAACTTAGAGCATAAGGAATGGCTTCTTTTAAATGAGGCTACAGCGGTATCCGATAAGCATAGACTGTAGAAACCTTTGGTAGGAGGTGGTTCCGGTAGTAGAAATTCAAAGGTTATCAGACAATAGTCCGTCAAGAAAGGATTCTATCTTAATACGGTACACAAGAACCGAGTCGAGGATGTGGTTAAAACAATGAGTTAGTTTATTTACAGTCTGAGAGAAACCAATTAAATCTAAACATTAAGTACCAAGGCTGTCATCGATATCCACATGAAATGTTAAAATTACCCACTATAATTACCTTGTCTGTTTTTTAAGGACCAAACTGTGAAAATTCAGATACAAGTTTTGGACCTGGGGATCTGTACACTATTACAAAAAGAACAGGCTAAAAGTTAGGTTTTCTTTATTGTCAAATACACACTTAAGTGTGTTTATTTGACTTAAACCTGAACTGTACTTTCATGGACACTCCAGAAACTGATTATACTACTCCCATTCTTTGGAGTATAAGTTTAAGTAAGTATTCATGGTGGGAACATTAAACAGTGTGAGGTAAGAGCTGACTTTGTACCCTCAATCTAAACCATAATTGTAATACTAAAATCGTGTTTTATTCATAGATTACTTTTGAGGGCAGCTCACCCATTCAAATTGCTGTGGCTGGAAACGCTCTCTGCAACCACAGCGTTGCACTGCTATACCAGACCACAGCGTACTCTACACTTCAGCTGAAAGCAGTGCCACCTGTCCTGAGCTGCACAGAAACTCGGCAGCGATGGCATAAACCAAACACTGGTATGAACTTAGGCTAATCACCAATTATTGATGTCGCATTTATTTTGGAAATTGGATATAAACTCAGCGCAAAAAAATTGCAATAACGACAAAACAAGTGCATCATTACCACATTTTACAGTTAGCTAAGGTAGCTCTGCCAATCACATTGTTGTTTACCTGGTTTCACACCCTATAACAGTAAACAGTGGGTAACATGGTCTTCATCTCAACAAAACCCAAGTCAAGACAGTACAGTTTCTGATGGTGTGAGGTAATAAAGTCACTGTTAAGTAATAATGTATTCTGCAGTCAGTGTCAGATTCTTTTTGGTTTTGAGAGTTATTCATGGGTTTCATCAGGTCCCTTTCCACAAGTGTATTAATCAAGCACCATGCAGTCTTCATTCATAATCATGGTGCTTAATTTTATACACCTGTGGAAAGGGACCTGGTGAAACCCATGAATAGTTTCTTCTTTTCTAATTATGACATAACTGTTTTCAAAGGAGCAAGCGCTACAAAGCAGTGCGTGGGGACTTGCCTGACCCAGATGTCCTGAAGGTTGATGAGGCATACCAGGACTTTGCGGCAGACCTTGATGCGCTAATTACCACACTCTCCATAAGTAGTGATGTCCCCCTCGTCGACTCAGCCTTTGGGACTGTTCAAGAAGGCAGCCCTATTTCATACCAGCACCCAGTGGCAGTAAGTACGGTAATCATCCAACACCCAGACGCACCCCCTCCACCACCCCTGCCGTTAGATGGTCACAGGCTGGACCCAACCACATGTTCCTTTGTGTGCACTCACCAACAACACCTAAATGTAATGTTGCTTAACATCACTTTCGACGTGGCAAGATCCATCGAGATGGCCACGAGAGAACAGAGAGGCAGCGCGGAGTGGCACAACCTGAGAAAGATAAGGCTCACCTCCTCCAGGTTCCGGGAGGTGTGCCATGTCCGAGGCCACAGCTCTGCAGAGAACCTTGCAGAACGCATTCGCAAAGGTGGGGCCCAGACGGCCTTAATGAGGAGGGGGCTGGCACTGGAGCCATTTGCTATCCATGAATATGCACACATAAAAATGTCAACTACTGGCCATCAGGATTTGTCATCCATCCTGATGCTCCCTGGCTTGGATCCTCTGCAGATGGTCTCGTTTTTGACCCGACAGAGGTACCACCATTCGGGCTGGTGGAGGTGAAGTGCTCCAACGTCAAAAGTTACGTGGTGCGATTTTGTAGTTTTTGCAGAGGAGGACCTTCTCGTCCAGAGGATGCTGAGGTTGCTAGGGTTATTAGGGAGAAGGGGGATTACTTCTTTTTCTATCATTACTTGATCTGATTTTTTTTTAAATCAATGATTCATTCAATCAGTTATTTTTCAATCAGTTGATAAATGTTCTTGTTCTTGTTTTATTGTTCATCATTACAAATCTATGCAAAGCCTGAACTAATAGGTTTCATTGTTCATCTTTACAAATCTATACAAAGTCAAAGTGATAATTGTCACTAATGAAGATCTCCTTGTCGAACAGTTTGTTCTCTTTCACTCTTCTTATGCACCTCTCCACATGCACTCTCAGACGTGCAATTGATTGTGTCTGTCTGACATCCTCTCGACTCATTTTGTTGTTTGTTGCTGTTACCGGTACACCTTGCAAGGAGCAAGGTTGTCCACAACAAACCCTTTGTCCACTGCATGCCTGGTTTCAGCAGCTTTACAATCCCGGACTGCTTGAAGATCTCACGATCACTCATAGAGCCAGCATACAGTCCAGACACAAAGGTGACAGCACCGTGGGGTGCCATGCCAATCAAGGCCTTGAATGTAGTGTGCGATTTGTAGGTAGAGAAAACCTCACTCTGAAGCAGCAGAGAAGATGGCGACAGACAGAATATCTCTGTACAATCAAGGACCACCTGTGTATCAGGAAAAGCTGCAAACTCAACTGGAAGGTGAGCTCTCACTACCTCTGGAGGAATCCAAAGGCGCTGGCTTCCCAACACACAGTACAAAAAATGAGTCCATGTGGAGATGATCCGACTTGCAGTAGTGTGGTGTATGCTGAACCTCTCTGCAAGGTCCCTGGGAGGAAAACCCACTGACAGGTACATCAGGAACAGCAGAAACTCATCAATGGGTCTCAGTTTCTGTTGAGATATAAAAACAAAAAGCCTCTGTTTAGTTACCTTGACATTGTTTATAGTTACCTCTGACAATTTCAGAGTTACAACTCTTAATATGCACCTCATGTTACCACATTTGTCACTTACCGTTGTTGGGTAATGAACTGTGCTGATGCTGGCAGAGGCTGTCTTGGCGCTGGTTATGCGCACCATGTTGTGGGTCACGGCAGGTTCAATTAATGTCCAAAATGCCATAAAACTGCTGTAGGACGCAAACCTGGTATAAAAGCGCACGTCCTCATCTGATGCAGACAGGCGCTCTATCCCAAAACGCTGGAGAAGTTTGAGGACTTCCAACTGCTGTTGTAGCTCCCTAATGTGGCGACGTAGAGCTTCGTTCTCGTCGGCCAAATTACTCGCCCTCGCTCCTGTTTGAGGCACTACACAGTAGTCATGATCTGGAGCAATTTTGGTCTCCATCTCTGAGTCCGAGTCCAACTCTGGGGCAGGACTCTCGGCGCACGGACGCAGTTTCCAGACGCTCGGTCGCCGCGCAGGTAGTTCGTACCCATTCCACGAAACGTAAACAGGTACGGCTCCCTTCGTCAGTCTCCTCAACCGCCCGGCAGTCACGTTGAAATCAGCCTGCTTGAAATGCCGACTACAGACCCGGGTGTTTCTGGTCGGGTTGAAGTCATCCCGCCGGATCTTCTGCATCCACTCAGCCCGTACCGCAGCATCAACAGGGAATACATGGAAGCTAATTTCTCTGTTGTAACGTCACGAAACGGTACATAACGGCATACAACAATGAATTGCTGAGTGTAGGGAAGTGGGTGCTCAGGGGACCCGGAATAAGGACGCTTAGGCATGGAGACAGGGCACGCAAGTCCTTTATTAGAGTCTGTTTCGGCACTCGGCGGCTCGTGACTCCTCGCTCTGGGGCCAGCTCTCTGTCGCTCGTGGCCCTGCGCCGTGCTCGTGGTCATGCGGGCTCCCATGTCCTTCTCCAGACGTCTCCAGGTCTGAGACCAAAAACCCTGCTCGCTCTCCCATGCCTGTTTAAGTACTGGGAGAGAGCACGCCGTTAATTCCCCCCAGCTGGAGGTTAATTGCCTCCAGCTGGCACCGTTCCCAGAGCCGCACCTCCTCTCTCTCCGCTGCCGACGTCCTGAAAACCACGCCCAGCCACCACACTGAGGCTCTCACCTTCTGAAAGGCAAGTCGCCTCTCTTGAATTCTAAAAACAATCATTGTAAAGAAATTGACACTGGTAATGGAACTCGCTCACTGTTGTCTCTCACTCTTGCGTATCCCAATCGCAGGAAGTTTTCACCGGAAGTACTGGCGCGCACACTCGAGTTCGAACGTCAAATGTCGCCATTTTGTGCTCAGAGCCAATTATGGTTTGGGTGAGTGACTGCTCGGATGAAAGCGCAGAGAAGTGTGTAAGACTGCGACTCTGCTTCCTGGTCTGAACTCTGGGTCATGGATTAAGTCCACTAAGGAACTAGGGCAGATTCTTAAAAATGAGTTGAGCTCCATCCAGGGTAGGATGGATGCCGTCCCTCCTAATCAGACGAGCCTCTCCCCAAAATGTCTTCCAGTGATCAACGAAGCCCACATTATTTACTGGGCACAACCTCGACAACCAGCGGCGGAATGACGACATGCGGCTATACATCAAGTTTGGGAGGAGGCCAGGGAAAACTACTGTTTCCAACATTATTTTAGCGTATGTACACACCAGAGATGCTCACAAGTCTCTGAGCTAGAGTCCAAGGCTACGTTCACACTGCAGGCTGAAACGACCCAATTCCTGTATCTGATGTTTTCATGAGTTTGAACGACACAGAACCGATCTTTTCAAATGCGACACAGGCCACTTGGGTATGTGGACCCAATTACGATACGTATCCGATGTTTTTAAATGCAACTTCAGTCGGCCAGGTCGCATGTATCCGACCTGCACGTCGGATACATTGATACTCGACAAACGTCATAATGCGCCGCCGCAGACGTGTCTCTTCCCGTGACAGAGTTAATCGAAGGCGCTCACAAACATAATCAAAGGTGGATCTGGACATTCGAAAGTGAATTTGGTGTTCGTGAAGCAACTCAAATCAGTATCCCACCACTCCTGGCTGCGACTGCGCACCCACACATTTCTTTGTACCGACCTTGCTACCACTGCTCCACGAAACGCCAGAGCTAAAAGCCTTGCTCTCCTCCGTTTTAATTTAAAACGTCTTAAAACGAGAAGATTGTAATTACTGGCTCCGTTGGCAAAACAACTTCAATATGTTTAATATCACCAGAGAATGTCTAATATGCCCGTAGACGGGCTCTGATATCACTCCACTGTTGACATCCATGTTTAGCTAACAAGTGACGTCATTGACCGCTGAGTACTCTTCTGCGCATGCGGGTCACTTCTGGGTCATTTCACGTTGTTGTGATTTCCTATCCCCCCGAGTTGGTTGATGAGAAGAATCCAATACGGCACTCAATTCAAGTTAAAAGGTAAAAGTTAAAAGGTCTCCAGGTATCCTCCGCAGGTATACCTGGAGACCTGAAACACAAGCTGTCCCTCTCAGAGTCCGTCCGCTGTTGACTCTGCTCTTTTTTATAACCTCTCTTGTCCTTGAACGTCGGTTCAACCCAGTTCATCCTTCTGTAACATTCTGCCATCCCCGAACAACGGCCTTGCCCTGAAGATGGGTTCAAACTGGCTCTCCCTTCGGTCACAGGTGCGTTATCTCAGATAATATTTTATCTTCATTTTTCCTGTTCTCTCCTTTCCACAATTCACATTGTCTGCCTTATATGGTCTCATCCGGTCACAAAATCTTTTCTACAAGTCAAAAGATTATAAAAAAACACACAAACAGAAACCCACATCTCACAAGGTCCAGCGGCCTCAAGCAGATGTAGTGTGAAGTCAGCTGTGTCATACCTACTAAACTTTGTTTACGTATACATACCTGCACAATGTTTTGGTTATCTCTCCCTCATACATTACAGTTATTTAACTTATTTTCTAAGATCATAGCTGGACTACTACAACTGAAACACTTTGTCAACCATGTAGGATATGTCAACTTTTTTTGCAGATTAGTTCAGATTAGATTAGATCAGTAGAATTTTATTCTTCCTCCAACTGTCCTAGGATCTCTTAACCTTAATTACATGTCGCATTGGTTAACACAATTATCTTATGTTAGCTTCTTGATGTTTTTCAGTCTTGTAATGTGTTTCCTTTACTTTTTTTAAGCACAGGACCAGCATCCCCTCTCTTTGTGATGTTGAGGATGGATCCTTGAGGCCCCCTCAGCAGAGCCATCAGCCACAGTTGGTGTGCATCGGCCATCTGTCCAGCCAAGCACGCCAGTTCGTCATTGTTGCCAGAAGTAACAAGGTTGCCATTCCACTGCATGATGACAGCTTAACCTGTGCCCTGGATAAGCTGTTCAAGTTTTTTTGGGTATGCAATGTTGCTTATCCTACTCAGCTCACGTCAGTTTTCGTCTTTATTGAGCATATCTATGACTTGCCAGTGTCCAAGACAGCAAGACGATCCAAAGTGATGGTACTCATTGGCAAGCGTCAGGCTTTGGCCTAAATCCACTCATGTATTGTTGCCTCGTATGTAAACAGCCAGTTTCCAATGAGATCAGGAAACTTCGCTGGCATCTACGTGTAGTGCACTCTTTGACTGACAGTCAGGACTATACTATTATTTGCGGTCAAAATTGCTGCCAGAGGACTTATCATAATCTGAATTCCTACTCACGGCATCTTTCAAGGGAGCATTAACCTGGCGACACTTGCGCAAACAGTTTGTCTAACCAGACTTCAGACAATACAACAAACGATGAAACGGATGTGACACCAGACCCTGCAGATGGGGAAATGGATGTAGAGACAGACTTGTCTAAAATCTAAATCCAAAGGTGCAGAACTTAGTAGCTATGCAGCTACTTTTATTGCACAAATGTACTCTGCTTCAAATGCAACTTTAAGTGATGTCCAAAGGAGTGTAACTTGCACCAAAGAACCATTGGACAGGACAGTAGATAGCAATGAAGTGGTAGATGCTTGAAGGCTAATGACCTATTCAATACCACAAGACAATGACGATGTTGTTTCATTAATGAAAGAATTTGAAAGTGCCCAAAATGTATTTAATGTTCATAAGAATATCTCACAAATGGTATTTGATGAAGACAACTTTGAAAGACAAAACAAAGACAATTACCAGCACCATGTTGCTCTAAATGATGCAACTGTGACAGGAATCAAAGAAGATTCATGCTTGAATACTCTACAGTACTTTCATGTAACTGAGAATGTTAGTGTTGACATAATGCACAATGTCCTGGAAGGAGTGGCACCTTTTGAGGTCAAACTACTACTTCGACAATGCATTTATGAGGAAAAACTTTTGAGCCTAGAACAATTAAATGAAAGAATAGTCAGCTTTGATTACGGGTATTCAAATGAAAAAAACAAACCCAGTGTCATCATCAATTTGAGGACATCTGAGACTGCAATTAGACAGACGTCTCATACAAGTCTTACCTTTCCTACTTGGAGACTTTGTGAATCCAGAGAGCCTACACTGGCAATTATTTGTATTGCTTCGGGAAATATGCAGTATCATTTTTGCAACTATCGTAACAACTGGACTTGCTGTATATTTAAAACAGATTATTATAGACCATCATAAAATGTTTAAAGAAATCTACCCAGACAGAAAAATTATCCCTAAACACCATTTTATGACACATTATCCCAGCATGATGGTTTTATTTGGATCTCTATCCAAACTATGGTTTATGCGGTTTGAAGCGAAGCACAACCCTCTGAAAAGACAAGCACATGTTGTCTGCAATTTTAAGAACATATTAAAGACACTAGCCTACAAAAACCAAGTTCAGCAAATGCATTGCTGGCGATTCGGACAACCACTGGGTAACAAAATGTGTGTCACAAATTCTTTTCCAGTTGTTCTCAGATCCCTAGACGATGGTGAACAGTTGATTGATCATTAATGAGGACTTTCAAGAAGTTATGTGTGTTTCTCACATGGTCACATTGTATGGACAGACATACAGAACAGGGACAGTTGTTGTAATGTCAGTATGTTATCGTTTAGCCTTACCTGCCAATTATCGTATCTCACCCACCTTTCATGTCTCCCTGCTTAAGGCCGCCAGTTGTCCCAGAGGAGACAGGAGGTCGCTGACGAGAGAACCCCTGCCATCATTGTGGACGGCGAGGAGGCTTACCAGGTGAGAGAGAGATTCTGAATTCTCAACGACGTGGACGAGTGTTGCAGTATCTGATCAATTTGGGAAGGATATGGCCATAGAGGAAAGATCCTGGGTCATCGCCCATGACATCTTAGATCCCACACTTGCCCCCAAACTCATCCAGACAGACCTCCACCATGTGCTCGTGGCCAACCTCAGTGTCGAAAGCCCCTCCCCGCGTCCGGAGCTGCTCGCAGGGGAGGGGCTCTGTCATGAATCGGACCTCTGTGGTTCTCTGTTGGCCACCGGAGGGCACCCTCACCAAAGTACAGTGAACCCTCGCTGTATCGCGGTTCACCTTTCGCGGTCTCGCTGCTTCGCAGATTTGCATCGTGCATTGTGTTCTTCATTCTGATTGGCTAAACAGTCTCTCCGCTTCTTCTCTACGTGTGTGTCAATAACGTTGCAGTTTAATATGTACATGTAAGTAAAACAAGAAAAAGAGCGACAACAACTACCGATAACAATGTTTTTCTCTCGAAAAAACACACCTTTTTTCAGGGCACAGTACAGTGGATTTTTTTTTCATGATCATTTTTTATTTTCTCCCGTTCTAATCAGATGACTCGGTTCGCGGTGGGGCGGTGCTGATCTCTGCAATTTGAAGCCTTCTGTTCGTGTTGATGAGTAAATGATTTGTTCTTTGGTTTCCATGTATTTCATTGTGTAAAAAAAATAAAGGTTTCTACTTCGCGGATTTCGCCTATCACGGATCCTTTTTGGAACGTAACCCCCGCGAAAAACGAGGGTTCACTGTATAGACTTTCCCATGCAACCCATACAGAGACAAATCACCTGCACAGGTGTTTTCCCATTTTCTTCTCTACTTAAACAGCATTCACACTTGTACTTCTTGCAAAGCCTTGTTTCGCTCGAGCTGACATTTCTAAGCGTTTACCTGGATATTCTGTGACCCCTGTGTATGATCTTGGATTGTTGGACTACTGTTGATTCTCTGCCGCATGCCTTTGTGATCTCGCAACTGCCTTGCTGCATGATTCCGACCCCTCATTACACTTGTAAACCATATTGCCCTTTTTAAATGTCATCACAATGAAATGTGTGTTGTTCACGACATTGAATTAGGTCGTGTCTCAGAAGTGACATATGGATTACATCACAGAAAAGACAAGATATTTTTTGAGGGATCGATGGCGTACAACATGCAGTCAGTGTAAAGTGGCTGATTCTCAATGTTACATCCGTGAAGAGTCTTTAATAATTACTGATGCAAATAAGACTGTACCTGTTTTTGGAATTATAAAAAACATAAGTGATTTTATTTTTATTACAAATATCACCTTCATGAGGCTGGGTTGGAATAGAGATCTTTTCGCATTTGAAGTTGCTGAACCTAATATGGCACAGGCAACCGAGGTAAAAAATGCTGAAAAGCTAGTTGATTTATACATCATATTATGCAATCACATTTAAAAACAATTTCTAAATTTTGACAAACATAACCATGATGATGTAATTGCACTTAAAACTTGAAATGAACAATACTGTTTCGGAAGGTGTGTGGTTACTTTATACTGATGAAATGATTTGTTGGCGTGAAGACACAACATTAGTATTTGGAATAAATATAATATCGAATTGTTGTTTTAGCGTTTGTTACTGGGCAGTCTTGTAACTAGTCTCTAATCCCCTTAAATACCTAAAATGCTCTCTTAAAGTAATTCTGATTGTGTAAGTTAGTTATTTTTATGTTCATCAATCTGTTCTTGCCTAGTATTTGCTTAAAATGAGATCAAGAAGACTTTTGGGCTGAATATAAGATTTTATGTCTTGTTTAAAGCAGGATTGTTTTGGTGATGGCACATAAAGGGTCTAAAGATATGAATGTTCTTTTTCCATTTTGTTGTGGCTTAAGATGTGTTTTGGGTGAAGGGTGTCCGTCCTCTTCTTCTCTGCACTTTAATTTGATGCAGCCACAGCGTTTGTTCTCCTGTATGAAGGCAGGCCTCCCGCATACTCTCAATGATCAAAAGCTCTTTTTGCAAAATAACAAGCCCTGGTCGATAGACGAAAAGGCACATCCACGCATAGAGAAGGATGACATCCATTAACTGGCAGCCTGCAGGTCGGCTGGCTATGTGACCAGGGATTACAGCGTGAAGCAGCAGCAGGTGGTGGGTGGCATGCCTCCCAAGATTTCGCTTCCTCTGGCCAGTAACCATATGTCTAATTTTTCTTAACATATCAAACACCTCCACCACAAATACTGTTTTTTATCCTAGCAAAATGTGATAACCACAACGGAGCCGTCATAAAGAGACAGGGGTTTTCCATTTAAATCTGGGGTCCTCACACTTGTTCGTCTTGCAAGCTACTTCTCAACCGACCATGTCAAGGCGATCATACCAAGAGTCCCCAAACTTTTTTTTGTAAGGGCCACGTAACTTTTCTCTTCTCTGATGGAGGTCAGTTTGTAACAGAAAAAGCGTGACGATCGCAGGGGTGCCTAAATGTTAACATTTATTGCTTTTGATGGCTGTTGCAGGACGGGCTGAAGGGAGGGGGGCTAGCGGCTACAGGGTGTGGGACGGGCTGACTGGGCTAATTAGCATTAGCATTAGTTTCGGTCTTCTCCCGCGGTAGCATGTGTGATGTCATTTCCTGTTCGATGGCTCGCGATTGACATAATGTGCACCGCTGATTTAAATGATTTCCTGATCAATTAAATGCAACAGTATTTCTGGCTATCCAATGAACACGTACTGAAGTGTGAGGTTAAAAGGATTCAAAGAATACCAACATACTTAATTGACATATTGCCTGATACTGTAACAATTAAAATAATATTTATATGAATTTACTTATTTTGCACAATTGCACTTATATAGAGCCATAAAATGGAAATTCTGCATAAAGGCTCTAAGGAAATGTCAGGTGTATTAAAAAATGATTAATTAAAAAATTTGTAAATTCATTTTCATCTTCAGTCTTCCTCCTCATTGTCCTTATTGGGCAGTGCTCAGGTTCTCCTTTAAAATCCGCAACCTTAGGGAACACCGCAGACGGCACTGGACATTCTGGAATTTAATTTCTGTTACTCCTGCACGTTTAAATAACAGTGCAATACGTTATGTTACTTTTAGAAGTAATGTTATTGTTGAAGACAAATTATGAGGAAGTTACCAAACAATTATATTTTACTCTTCATTTTACTATTCGTTACTTGGAATTTTCCTGCATGCGTTTCTGTTCTGTTAGTTACCTGTCCTGGATATGCACTCCTCAGAAAGTGAGAGGCATTGAGGTATTCACTATAGTTACCGGTCAGAATAAATTCGGCTCGTATACTGTAAAATGTGACCTTATCCAACAGGACTTCCTGCTATATTTTGTTATTGCACTAGTACTAGCGCTAAATGGGCTTACCAAGTATTTTATATGGCAAACCGGATTGTATAGAACACACTCTGTCAGCAAGGCAATCAGCTATGTTAGAGCTTGTAGTGAGTGAGGAATCTGCAACACCAGCATGAAAAAGGCAAAAATGTGTTTTGGGAAAGTCAACGCAAACCAAGAGGTCCTTGAGCATGACGGCCACCAAATAACTAAACAGCTGCAGCAGAACTAGAAACAGTTATAAAACATGGGTAGATGTTTCTACATAACTTCAAGGCAATCATGGTAAAAACACAAGATAATTATGAAATAATTAGAGAAAGGACATACTTATTGGATTTAAAATTCAATCAAGTAAAATCATGAACATTATTAAATACGACCATATGTGTAAGGTTTATTCAAAGAACTGGATCCACAAGGCAGACTGAACGTCACCAAACAATGTTAAGGAAGAGAAATTGGAGGTTGAGCCTGGGGAAGCTGGATGCTAGAGCTCTGGACGGGAACTGCCAACGCAGGGAGAAGAGTTGGTCAAGGCGGAGGAACAGGACACAGAATGGAGCTGAGGAAGAAGCATGCTGCCGGAAGTTAAGTCATGGACAGCAATACTAGTACAATAGTTAGGCAAGAAAATACTATTCAACAGAACAGCGGCCAGGAAGCAGATTACCAGGAGAATAACTGGCGAACTGGTGACGACTGGAAGATCAGATCGGGCTTAAATACTGAAGGTGAGTAGAGGCAATCAAGAAGATCAGCAGCAGGTGGCAGGAACTGCTAGAAGATGAACAGAACAGAGCCAGAACCAACTTCCAACAGAACTATTGTGTACTCATCACTAACAAATATGATTGCTTTACCTTAATGCTATGGCTACAATATACACTCAGCCGTTTGAAAATACTCCAAACAACTGCAACAAAATATAAAATATGATACGCAAATTACAATTTTTATTATGGGTATGCGTTTTTTGGAGCAGAGGCTAAAAAACAGGCTAGTCACTAAAAGGTTTTAAAGTAAATGGTATAAAGTTGAGTTGCGAGACTGAGTTCAGATAAGTTTTCATGTAGGGTAAAGACTTCCACCTGGTCGTTCTACTACTAAAGCCCTTTTAATTTACACATTTATTTTTGCCGTATTGGAGTCCGCATTGTATTGTTGAATATTTTGTACGTAGTAATTATTTTTAACTTGGGCCGCTAAAAGAGAGATGCTGTGCATTACAATGTTCAAAAGAATAGTAAACGTTGTGCAATACGAAAATACGAAAAATAGATTTTAATGATTACCTCAACCTTTCCTTATGATAAAAGTTCCACATGTTTGCTTAAAAATGTTGCTTTCAAAAGACCATCAACCATCCATCAACCATTTTGAGTTTCTTCCAAAACATGTTTGCATAAATATATGCAAGAAAATAATAGTTCCCAGACCATTTTTTTTAATGCAAACTGATTGACTGTTGAATGTAATTGTCTCCTGGGGTTTCAGCCTAATCACCTCGACAGTTCAGTTTATTTTGTGTAATTCAAAATCTCGTACCACAATATTGCCTCAGAAAACTTCACTCCAGCATCTCCAGGTTTTATGGATTACTTTGAGTATAAACCTTGTCTCTTAGTAATGTCCTTTTGATTGAAGCCTGTGCTTTAATTTTTGAAACTAGATTATCGCTGTCCATCAAGTGAACATACAGGTTCATTTAATGCAGAGTGACATAATAGTGAAACTCAATCGTTAGACACAACATAATGATTGTCTTGGGTGAACAGATCAGCAATCGCATTGACTTTTCAACCGAATAAAAATTTGAAAGTGAGTGTTCGTTTACAATGTCCCTAGCATGTATGAGGGTCTCCTTGATTGTTCCCTGTTTGGTAGCAGACACATTTAATGATCCCCGCTTGAGCCCAAGGCCCCAAGGCCCAGACTCCATAAAAGAGTTTCATATCCTAGGACCACTTGGCTGCAATTTACGTCTATCCTTGGAACAGCAATATGGTAGATCATCAGAAAATCTGCTCAAACTGTATCTCCTTCACCCGGTGCTGCCCCCGTCTCCGGCTCCCTCACTGCCACCCTCCTGCCAGGCACAACGAGAGCTGGAATTCGTAAAACTCTTTGATGGAGCCATCGGCATAATTGTCTTGGCATTGGCACGGATGGACCAGCATGTTTTGATTGACTGTGGTCCCCTGACTGTGGTCAGGGGATGGAATGACAGAAGAGAAAGAATAAGAAAAGGACTCTCCCGGGCCAGTAAATTGGACTAAGATCTAATGCCAACGTTGCAGTCCCTTTTAACCAGAGTTTGAGAAATACAAAATTCCTTTTCTTTCTTTCTCTTTTTTGTTGCATTTTGACAAACTTTCAAAGGCATAGTACTTCTAAATCGGTACTTTTCTTTAATCCTTGACTTAAACCAAGACATTCAGGTTGTTCTATTTACAGGAATGATATCACTGAGGCATTAATATGGCCAATTACAGTTACAGCATGTTCTTTGACTCACGCAAAGGCAGGTTGTGTTTGTCCATTAACCTCTACAGACCAACAGCCCCTTATAACCTCTTGTTCCATCTCCACCACTGTGTTCCTTTTAATGAGGTTCTGATGAAGTGGATCCCACCGGAGACTAGGGACCAGCGACAGTTTTAAGGGTTAGACGTCATCTTCACAACAGCATTTCTTTTTACCTCCAGCTTAACAGATCAATGCGGCAGGTATGATATATCTTTTGTTATTTAGTGAAGGATCTAAACTGACTGCACCTTGTGTTTTCTATCCTATTTCCTATGGATAAAAGTGCAACCACATGATACTTGTCTTCTTTTAGCTAAGACAGCGAGGACACACATAACCACCTGGGTTTGGTAGTAAAGGGGATGGAAAAGTGAACAAAAAAAGGATTTCAGAAAAAACGGATCCTTTGTAGTGACACATGGAACAAGATGCATCACCGAAGAAAAATGCAAATTGCTATCAACGGGAACAGAATGTAACAGTATCAAACGCTCTTGACAATGAGAAGTCACACAATACATGTCCTAATGAGTGGCAATAAAAAAAAAAAGAACTGCAGACATTTTAATCTTTTAAAACCCCGGCAGGCGGTACATTGTTAGACAAACTGCTTGTCAGTGAGTTTTTTTTTTCTTCTCCCTGTGCACTCCTTTACCATTCTTTTACAGGCTTTATTTGCCTGCCCCTGTCTTTGAGGGTCCATCACATGGGAGCTGTTGTCCTCTCTGAACATGCAGAGCAATGTTTCATAGCTATTCTTAAATATAAAAGACACGTCACATTTCTTTAACACTGCATGTCATTTAATGATTCCTACAGTTGATGATGGACCATATACAGTGCACCTGCTCATTAGTATCTAACATTTGTACTGAGCACACATAAAGCAAAGTTCATCATCTTGTCCAAAGGACACGCATCTGGAATAGTGGAACGTCTCCGGTTACGTATGTAACCTTGGTTCCCTGAGGGGAACGAGACGCTGCGTGAAACGCTGTGGGAACGCCCTGCGTGACCGCGTCATGAAGCACGTGTGAAATCCGACCAATGGCGAGACGCCACGTCATAGGTGCCGTCGAGACCAGCAAGCATAAAGGTACCTTGGCCACAACTTCATTCATCTCTGAAGGGCCGAATCAAGTGGCACGGGCATGCCGGGAGTATGACATAAACACGCAGCGTCTCGTTCCCCTCAGGGAACCAAGGTTACATACGTAAGCGGAGACGTTCCCTATCAGGGAACTTCGAGCTGCGTGAAACGCTGTGGGAACGCCAATACCCACTCCGCCATACGAGCCAGCGTCCGTCGCGTGAAGTCAAGGCGCACATACTGATGAGAGCACCTGCGCTCCAGGCGTGGAGTTAAGGTCAAGACGATAAAACCTCACGAACGTGTGCGGAGAGGACCAGCCTGCCGTAGTACAGACGTCGTGCAGCGATACTCTCCCTGACAGGAGGGCTTTGGAAGCCGCAGGCCCCCCGATGGGTGGGCCGAAGCATACGAACAGCTGTTCGGAACGTCGACACAGGGCTGTTCTGTGGACGTAAGCGTCCAGGGCCCTAACTGGGCAGGGGAGTTTCAGCTTGGACTGGTCCGACGACAGGAAAGAAGACAGAAGGCTTGCAGCACGATAGGCCCGACAATATTAGCGGGGACCTTAGGAACATACCCGGGATATGGTAGTAAGAACGCCTTCACCATACCGGGAGAGAATTCCAAGCACGACGGCGACACCGAGAGGGCTTGCAGATCTCCAATTCTTTTTAAGGAAGAAATAGCAAGCAGAAAGATCGTCTTAAGAGCCACAAACTTCTCTGCGACCTCCTCGATGGGCTCGAACAGAGGCCGGGAGAAGCCATCTAGTACGATGGCCAGGTCCCATGATTGTACTCTCGTGCGGGCTGCTGGCCTAAGCCTCCGAGTGCCACGGAGGAAGCGAGATATCAGCGGGTGCCTACCCAGCGGGGCGCCATCCAGCCGGAATGGGACGCTGATAAAGCCGCCACGTACACTTTTAGTGTAGAAGGCAATAACCCGGAGGAAAATCGCTCCTGCAGGAACTCCAGTACCGCAAACACTGGGCAGTTAACTGGGTCCAGCGGGCGGGGCACACACCAGGAGGTGAAGAGTTTCCACCTGGCGGCGTACGCTTTCCTTGTGGCTGGAGCTCTGGAGTGGAGGATGGTCTCAACGGCCTCGGCCGAGAGACCAGATCCTAGGAAGCGGGCCCCCTCAGATGCCACGGCCACAGTTTCCATAGCTCCTGGCGGGGGTAAAGGATCGACCCGGCCGCCTGCGAGAGCAAGTCCCTCCTGATCGGGATCTCCAAGGGATGACAGGCGAGGAGAGAAACTAGGTCCGCAAACCACACTTGGGCCGGCCAGTACGGGGCTACTAGCAGTAGGCTGACACCGTCCTGGCGGACCCTCTCCAGAACTCCTGGGAGCAGAACAAGCGGGGGAACAGCGTACAGGCGAGACCTCGGCCAAGCCTGTACCATAGCATCCAACCCCAAGGGGGACGGATGGGTCAGGGAGAACCACAGAGGACAGTGTGTCGACTCTCTGGATGCAAACAGGTCTACCTCGGCACGACCAAAGCGTCTCCAAACGCCCAGACGCCCTGCCTCGACAGGGCGTCTGCCCCCTGATTCAGGTACCCGGGATGTAGATTGCTCTCAACGAGAGGAACTTCCCGAGGGTCCACAGGAGGATCTGGCGAGCCAGCTTGCACAGCGAGCGTGAGCGCAGACCCGTCTGAGCGGACAAGGACATGGTGGCCCATCAAGGCTGGGCAGAAGTGTTTCAGAGCCTGACATGGTCACATAAACTGCCTAGAGTGCTTGTGGAACTAGGAAGAGGGGACTGAATATGCTTGTGTAACTTGGACAATGATGTACAGGACCGGGGACATTTTATTCAGAAATAAGTTTCTCAAGTTTTGCGTTTTAAATGATTCCTTTTCTTTGACACAACCTCTCAGGCCTGTGAAAACACCCCTTTTGGCTCCTCCCCCAAAGGAGCAAGCCTCGATACGCGCTTCGAGGAAACGCCCTCTCCATTACTCGACACACGCTCCGAAGCGTCGGTACCTCTCGTAACATCACTACTGGTTACTGACTCTGCCTGCCCTTCCGTCCCGTAGATATTCTGCCTGCTGTTGCTGACCCTGCCTTCCCCTGTTTAACCCGCTAGCCCGAACCCCAGTGAGCCGACCTGCCCTTCCGTCCCGTCAATGTTCTGCTTGCTGTCCTGAACTTCTAATAAAAGGTCAAAGAGCTCTGAATTCTGGTGTCGTGCATTTGGGTTCACACAGACCATTACATACACTGATTATTGGCCTCTTAATGTTTAAGTAACAAGGAGACAAAAAGGTAGGTGTGTATGTGGAATGTGTTAAATAAAATATGAACTGTTTAATTGTTACTGTATCCAACCTCATCTTACTTTATAAAGCTAATTCAGTGTAATGTAATACAAAAGCCCTGACTTAAATGTTCACCTCAGTAACTTTTTCTGTTTCTTCCATTCAATATGAACACAAAATAATATGTGGAAAATATTTATTCCTTAGAATTCAGAACTTCTTTGAAGCTGAGGTCCTGCTGAACAGTTAAGACCCTCAACCATCAACCATGCAAGACAAGGATTGGGTCCAGTCTATTCCTTCACCCTTGTCAATGTAACCTTTAAGCCAGTCGATGATTCTTTTGTGGATCTCTACACCCCATGAGCCCATGTCTGCTTGCTTATCTCTTGGCCATGTCCAGCCAGTGGTCAACAAGGCAAAAAAAAACAGCTCAGAGAGATAAATAGAAAAATAAATGCTTCATGTCACCACTCACTTGTCCAATTTTCTGAAATTGCCACTAATCAACAAAGAGCCTGTTAGGGTTACAGCCCAGGGAAAGCCTCTAGCCATTTTCCAATTAGTGTCACCACAGAGACAAATATAAATTCTACACATTGCAAAGGGTAAATAATGAAAACAAGAAGTAAGGACGGAGGAGAGGGGGCTGGAAGAAGATACGACTACGCTTTGTTGAAAAGCACATTGCAAGGGAAGAGAAAGAGAGAGGCAGAGGGGTAGAGAGAGAATACAAGACCAGTAAAAGATGTCCAGGTGGGTTTTTATTTTTTCTAGAGTGAGCAGATTAAACGATTGTGACAGCAATTTGGCCATAACAACGTTTGTAGCCGAGACTGACAAAGAAAGCTAAGGCCCTTCTCGAAAATAGTTATTCATTACGGTGGACATTGAAAGAGGATGGGGTGACAGACAGGACTCCAGCGCAGCAGCATCAATTAACTGCAGCTTTGTGTGTATGCCGGCCTGTATATGAAACTTGACAGTCCACCACCAATTTTGCTAAGCTTTTAAAGAACAATTTGAGGAATGTATCAATATAAAACAAAAACAAAACACACACCAAATTGATTGAAAAAATGAAAAGACATACGAGAGAGTCAGGCCGAGAAGAATGGGCTTTAAGGGCTTTCTTTCTCATTGTAATAACCTCAGGAGCTCATATATATGTGAAGAAGTTGGATTGTGATAGAGGTACATACAGCAACCAGCAGCGAAAAAGAACGGCCATCAATGAGCTGCTGACGACCCATAGACCCCTGAAACTCTGCCCTCTTTGAGGCACAGAATGTAGTTTCATATTTCTGTCGGTATGTTATTATTGAACCGTGTCTAAATTGAACAAATGTAGACGTACACCAACCAAGTAAAGGAGATGGTTTTAAAATATGGGAAAAAAAGAGCAGACCCTGGTCTGTTCAAAAATGAAGAAACTGCGGACGAACAAATGATGACCACAGCGAGTCCTTTGCACTGCATGAAAAGTGGGATTTCCGTCCCCGTAAACTCCCGAAAATCTCCCTAATTTCCGACAATTTCCGACAATTTACAGGCCGCGCACGCCGCGTTCGCCTGTCCCGGAAATTGTCGGAAACAGACTCTGACGTAGGTGGAGCATATGAATGCAGCGAAACCGCGGGTGGCCGAGCGGAGCGGGCTGAATATCCTTACTCCTTATTGGATGAAACCACAACTTTCAAACAAGTAAAATCATTCGTGATTGGCAGCAAAACCACACATGGGCAGACCTGGCTTGAGTTTCCTTACTCCTCATTGGATGAAACCACAACTTTCAAACAAGAAAAATCACTCGTGATTGGTTGGCAGATCTGTCGCTATGGAGTTTGGAGTCGCCTCTCACCGGAAGTGCAGCTTCGCACAGAGTTCAGAGAGCTCCGTCCTACGAAATGACGGCGACCGTACAATCCACCCAGAGACCCCGCCAACATGCCCTCTTCTTCGGCAGACATGAGGTCTCCGCTGGCGGACTTCCAGAGTTCCACCGCGTCATCTGCGAGCACACGCTGTCTCCATTCCAGCAGCTGTAAAAAACAAAACAATGAATCAATACTGTGCGATGCGTCTGGACACAACACATCTATCAATGCTCGTGGAAAATAGTAAACCAAATAAACTCTTACCCGCTTTCTTCTCGCGCGGAACTCTTCGCTCTTTCGCCCGCAGTGAGTTATTCTGGCGCGATTGTGAAGCTCCGACGTGCCGTCTCGTAATACGTCTTAGGAAGGAGAAACAGAAAAAGAGTCACTTACAGATGTTGCTCCGAGCAAATAGGAGGTCAGCGCGTCATTGTGAGTGACAATATGAAATTACATGATATGTTTGAAAAATTTTACACATAAGTCGCTCCAGAGTATGCGTCGCACCCCCGGCCAAACTATGAAAAAAAACTGCAACTTATAGTCCGGAGAATACGGTAACTTGGATTTTGAATGTCTCTTAGTCAATGAAGATATTACGTATTACATGCATGCTTTTGCTTTAATTACATTACATTTAAGACAATTTTGTGTATTGTTTTTACTCAATTGATTACAATTTTAAAATTACAGTTATATACTGGCATCGTTCTCATTTCTTATGTAAATGTTACATACTGGACAAGTACGCTCTGATGGAGGAGTCACATCTAGGCATTTTTACTGTTCTCAGAGAGATGCAGTCCTTTGAATTGGAACAGTGCTTCGGCTGCGACTTACATTTTACGTTCTTGTCTTGACTCGTATCTTGAGAAAAGCTTTAGTTATCAGTTATCCAAATTAGGTTTTGCTGTTCACCGTCTGAAACACTGCAATGCTTTGCTTCTGTACTCCATCTACTGCAGGAATCACACTGCCTTTGGACTTCATCAGCAACCAGATTCCCTTAAATAGTGATCTCTTTTCTTTTAGCTATAAATGTTGTGTCAGACTTAAAATCGATAACACATTTCCACTCTTGTGAATGTTGAGCATCATTTCATTGGGTGTTTATTGTGCAGAGAGGAGTTGCGATGGGGATGAGAGCAAAAAAGAGTGAAGGGAACAGGAGGTTTGGTGAGGGTGAAGAACATCCCTCCTCTGCCTCTTCTGATTCCATCATCATACCATGCATTAGTAAAGCCTTGTGGCCCCTCTGACATCTGCAAAGAATATGTGAGCGAAGAAGGAATCCATCAAGAGTAATGGTATTGCTGTATGCCCTCAGGGCAGCCATCTTAAATCCTTACCCATCATCCCTAAGCCATAAACTATGCAATCACGGCCCAGTTTGCCAGCAACAGGCTGTTCCCACTCAGCAAGCGTGTGGTCTTCATGCTCTATTTAAGAAAGAAATCTGGGATTTTTCTTTAGTTTCTCTCATTTTTAAAATATTTAACCTTAACCAGATGTGTCATGTCCTCAGCTTCTCCATTCTTACTCCCCTCGGCAGCAGTTCCCTTACATTGCCTGCCATCTCTTTTTCTGCCTCCCTTGAGATATCTCTTCACTTGCTCGGTGTTTATGGGTAAAATCTTAATAAACAGGAGCATGATAGCATGACGCTGATACTGTACACTGAAATTCCTCCTAAATCACCTGATGCTTCAGTGAGCAACAACCCATTGGTGATTTGCACTATGTATGATAACATTGAAAAACAAATTTCTAATAAAAGGGAGAACTACATGGCAGTATGTGTAATATGACAAATGAAGTGGATTGCTTGTAGGCATAAACCTTGCAGATGACTTTAACAAACACTGTTGCTGTTTTAGCCTTATTCAGCTCATGAATGTCTGATCCATAGGCAGTTTTGGGGGTAATACCAATTGTTCAACAAACCAAACATACATGTTGCTAAGTGAAAAAAAAAACAATTCACATTAACTGATAAGGATAATTCAAAAACACCACATATGAAACACTAAGACCTCCGGCACCACCGTACCAATCCATGCTGTTGGTATCGAAATCAATCTGAAAGAATCACATTTGTGGTGAGTAATTAAACTCATGATAATGACCATGCCAGAGATATTTAGGACCTTTACCAACAAACTAACAAGCTGGTTCATAACATTAATTGTGTCTAGATTCATATTATTCGAGCATCTTCGCGGAATCAAAGTTGCGTGCAGAGGCATGTGATGACATGATAGATATTTCCTCTAATTAACGAGTTAAGAAACAGATTGCATAGAAACACTGGACATTTAATTAGGGAGGAAGAAGTTCAACCTGGGGCCTATTCCACCAAGCAGGCTAAAGGCAAAACCAAGCTTAAATAGCCAAGTCTGGCTAATATGAGTGAGAGTTCGGTTCCATCGAAGAGGCTGAGATTAGCCCCAACTCAGTAACCATGGAAACTATGACTCTGGATTTTCGGCATTTTGGAAAGTTGTCCTTCTAGACTGGTATGGGCTTTTTATTTTCCCTGTGGTCATGCACAAGTTGAGGCTTAACAGGTGAGGCTTGAGTAAGTGTCAAATGGAGCCAAATGGATTTCACTTGATGGAACGACTTGGAGCTAGATTGGGAGGTCTGGCAATTCTTAGCTACGTTGATGGAAAACCCCCCAGGTTCTTACAACAGAATAACCCAAACAAGATGTTGTGTGCAGCAATGCAAGGCAAGTGTGTTCACAGGGACATTTCACATGACCCCTTTCACACGTATGCAACAATAGTTTTGTTTTCTAAATCCAATCTTATGCTAATGTTTTAGAAAAACAATTGAAAATGTACTTATGTCGCTGACGCTTTTTATCCAAAGCAATTTACATTGCATATTTACCCATGGTCTTTACATTTTAGCCTAGGGAGCAATTAAGGGTTAGGTGTCTTGCTCAGGGTCACTTCCACTTGAGAAATGGAGCAGATGGGGTTTGAACCACCAACCTTGGAATTCCCAATACACCCTCTATTCTGTGCACCACCGTTGCCCAAATCTTAATATAAACAATATAAACGCCCAAGACCGCCTGAGCCCAAGGTGTTAATATGTGCTGCCAAACAGTCTAAAACCCGAAGAAACACAAGTATTTTCAGTAGAATAAACGAATTGTACGCATACATGACCATGTGAATGGGTTCTGAAAGCCGCTCTGACCATGCACTCAGCAGACATCCTATCTCTGCTGTATGCCTAATTTATTGGCCCCATTCTGTCATGTATACTCAGATTTAAAACAGACATTTATAACGTGCTGTTTTGTTTCCAGTTAGTGCTAACCACATCCAATTAGCATTAGGTTCTCTTTCATGCTCTCTGGACCACAGCTTTCATACATGTGCTTTGACAGGATGCAAAAGTGAAGAATCGCTTTGTGGCAAGTGGCAGAAAATGACATTCCTGCACAATTCTTTTTCTTATTCTTTTTTTAGTTATGTTTGTCACAAATCTTGTTTATTTTAATTGTTCTTCTGTTGACGCCCATATTAACACCTGGAGGCAGGTAAATGTAATATTGACATATTATGTATATATATATATTAATTAGATATATTAGATATATAATTAGACCTCGGCCAAGCCTGTACCATAGCATCCAACCCGAAGGGGGCCGGATGGGTCAGGGAGAACCGCAGAGGACAGTGAGTCGTCTCTCTGGACAAACAGGTCTACCTCGGCACGACCAAAGCGTCTCCAAAAGAGCTCCACCACCTCGGGGTGGAGTCTCCACTCCCCGGGCCTCGGCCCCTGCCTCGACAGGGCGTCTGCTCCCTGATTCAGGTACCCGGGGATGTAGACTTCTCTCAACGAGAGGAACTTCCCGAGGGACCACAGGAGGATCTGGCGAGCCAGCTTGTACAGCGAGCGTGAGCGCAGACCCCCCTGATGATTGATGTAGGACACCACCGATGTGTTGTCTGAGCGGACAAGGACATGGTGCCCCATCAAGGCTGGGCAGAAGTGTTTCAGAGCCTGAAACACAGCCAACATCTCTAGGCAGTTTATGTGCCATGAGCGATGATGGTCTAGCCACAGCCCCCAGGCTGAGAGACTGATTGGGCGATCCGGGTTCCCCCTCGGGGAGAACCACTTGGTTCTGAGCCACCACTGAAGCGGTCTCATGTACAGCAGGCCGCACGGAACTATGTTCGACGTGGCTGCCAGCAGACCCAACAGTCTCTGAAACTATTTGACCGTGAGTGACTGGCCTAGCTTGGCCTGTTTAACAGCTAAAAGGGTCGAAGCTACCCGAGTGGGAGACAAGTGTGCCCGCACCGTGGTCGAGTCCCAGATCACGTCCAGAAAAATGGTCCTATGCAGCGGGGACAATACACTTTTCCTGGCATTGAGTCTCAATCCCAGACGGTTGATGTGAGCGAGAACGACATCTCGATGTTGAACCGCTAGCTGCTCCAACGGAGCCCAAAATCAACCAGTCATTGATGTCGTTTTACAATGCAGGGTGCCCTGGAGTGCAGTGGCGCCAGGGCTGCATCCACGCATTTCTTAAACATACGGGGAGAGAGAGCGCTAGCCGCTTTTTCTTTAATTGTTGTACTCAACGGAAGAACGCAATACTGGTAAGCTTCGTCCCAGAAAGCGAACTTTAGGAACGTCCAGTGTGGAAGGATGGAACGATAAAGTACCGGCTGTAATAGCCCAACTCCCTGCTGGGAGGCAGAACTCATTCTATAGCCCCCCCTACGCAGCAGAGTCTGTACCTCTTGCTCCATCGCCAGAGCCTGCTCGGGGTCTGCCACTGACGGCAGAACCCCTCTGAATCGCGGTGGGCGAGCCCTGAATTGAATGGCGTAGCCTCCGTCGATTGTGTGCAGGACCCATCGAGATACACTGGGGAGGGATCACCCACTCCACCAGAACTCTTAGGGGTACCATTCTCTCGAGACCGGCCTCTGGAATAGTCGGGTCTGCAGACACAGTGCCCTGTAACGGCCCGCCGGCAGGGAAGCTCTGGTCTAGCAGCCCTGGACTCCTCCTCAGAGGAGGCGAGCGGCCCTCGGGCACACGCTCGCCGCTCCGAACTAGTGGCGGGGACAGTAGCCTGAACCCTAGGGGGTACTGAGTGAGTACGGGCACCGTATAATGCGGTGAAGACCCGCCCCTCCCGGTGGCTAGCTCGCTTGAGAGCGCCGCGGCCAGGCAACGCTCTCTCGCTGTGCAGCCAGGTGAGCCTGCTCATCGACGGCCGGGGCTGCACCCGCCCGGCAGCCCCGGGGACGCGGCGTCGACAGGGAAGAAACGTATTAACTGGCTCAATCACAAGTGCATCCGTGTAGCCACCCGGGCTCACATAGAGCGGCCAACCGACTTGGAGGTCTCTTTAGCGGCACGCAGAGCCAACATCTGCCGTCTGACGCAGTTCTCGAACCATGTCAGGATTAATTCCTTCCCCTCAGCCACGTCCGAAAGCAGCTCCGCCTGCAAGTCACGTAGTAGCGATAGTATGCAGGCAGGAAGCCTTGCAAAGGGGTAAGCTGGATTCCACTCAAATGACTGAATTCGGACTTCTTTGATTTCTTTTTTATTTTTCAATTGTCCAGGTCAAGCAGGTGAAAAAACCTTGGAGATACAAACATGAATAGAAGGTCTCAGAAACATAATTGAACTATATCAATTCACATGTCCCAAAATCACATACTTAATTTATAATCTCAAAATAAGTAGAAAAAGGACCCATATTTAAAATATCCCAACTCAAGATGAATACGTTTTTAAACACTAACGATTTTGACCTTACACCTTTAGTTTAGAATACACACAAATCATTTTAAGCTTGAACATAAATTACTCCAATGGAGTATAGCATTTCTAGCGTCTTGTCATTATTTGATGACTACTAGAAGCTCACCGGCTCCTTCTTGAGTCTCCGCAAGCTTTTCCAGTTTCGCAGTCTTTCCTAGCTCTTCAATCTCTCGTCACAGTCTAGTGCATGAGGGCCTCCAACTCCCCCTTGATATCTAAACCACCTCCACCTGGAGCCTTCAGTTCTCTGCCTACAGCCTGGGAGACACACCTAACCCCGCCTCTCAGCCAGGGAGGGGCTCGGTCTGCAGCTCAACTCAACAATAAGTGATCCCTATAAATTTAGTCCTAATCTCACTAAAATCACGTCTGCTACAATACTATCAGGCGTGCTACTTTCTATCGCGGTGCAGCGTGGCGAACAAATTACCCACAATTCTAAAATTAAAGCCTTTTCGGACTGAGCTGTGGTGGGGGGGGAAAACTTATGAGATGTATTTATATGCTTGTTGGTTGTGTTTTTGTTTATTATTTGTTAATTCTTGTGTGATTACAGGGTTAATTGTTTTGTTAGGCCCCAGGGCCTGAGGGAAGTTTAGTTGAATGGAGTGCAGTTCAGTTGAAGAAAGCGGTGCAGAACTGTGACATGGTAGTACTGATGGGTAAAGAGTGCAGGGTCTTGAGAGATATAAATGAAATAAATAGGCATCTGGTTGTCAGGCTAAGAGTTTTTGTATTGCATTTTGACTAACTGGACCCTGTCAATATGTGCATGTATAAGAAAAAATAATGAACAAGAGGCTTTGTTAGAAAACACGCATCTTCCCTGACTCGGCTACCGGTTACCTTGCCACAAACGCCTCTTTTAAAAAAACATTCATGAGCCAAAGTCTCTATCGCAAGACTACATTGGGTGAATTTCAGATTAGATTTAATAGGAAACAATCGAAATTTACACAGTATTTCCACTTCGGACAGAGAGAGTACACGTCGCCGCGGTGTAAATCTGTGTAAATCCTTCCGTTTCCTGGGCTCCATCATCACCCAGGACCTCAAGTGGGAGCTGAACATTAGCTCCATCATCAAAAAGGCTCAGCAGAGGATGTTCTTCCTGAGGCAGCTGAAGAAACTCAACCTGGCAAAGACGATGATGGTGCACTTTTACACGGCCATTATCGAGTCCATCCTCTGCTCCTCCATCACCATCTGGTTTGGGGGCACGCTGCAGCGCGTCACCTGCTCTGCAGAGAGGGTGATCGGCTGCAATCTGCCGTCTCTCCAGGACCTGGCAGGAGGCTGAGGTCCATCAGGACCAAGACCTCCCGCCACACAAACAGTTTCTTCCCGTCGGCAGTGGGGCTCATCAACAGAGCCCGTGTCCCCCACTGATTGACTCTGTCATCCCTCCGGTCACTTTTCTGACACTGCACATGTACAAACACTTTCACTTGTCTCTTCATGTTTGCTGGTGCACTTTAGATTTTATAACCCCTAGCCTCAGTTACTAACCCATAGTATTGTATTATATTATATTTTATTCCTTGCACTATGTTGTCTGTTCTGTTGTCATGCACCAAACGCCATGTCAAATTCCTTGTATGGCTAACATACTGTGGCAATAAATGTATTCGGATTCTGATAACCAGGACATTATGATGTACGATGCCCTAAATTATGGCTTTTCAAAATACCATACATGAGCCAATTTCTTTCAAAATCTCTTTCACCAGACTACCTTGACGATGCTCCCACTCGCCGTTGTTAATCAAATTCTTATAATATTCACAGTCAAGCATTATCAAGGTCTTAAGTATGATCATGTGGATGTCTACAGGGTTCCTGCAATATGAGACATATGGAGCAGATTAGATAGTATGGTCAAGTTAAAACAACTTCAATGTTTCAATGGTGGTTCTTAAAAAATACTCCCTACACATATAGTTTGGAAATTCTTCTGGCAAATACAATTATTAGAGCCCAAGGTCTTAAGGACAATGCCCCGTAAATGAAAAGAATCGGGTTTAATGCCTGGGAGGAGTTCGGTCCTTTTCAACCCCAAGAAATCATGAAAATAGGCCAAAACAGCCCAAAAAGGCAGATTTTCAATGATTAACTGCAGCGCCCCCTAGTTCTTCAAATAGTCAGGTTCATTGTCAACATGTTACATATTTTGGTGAGGGCAGGCCAAGTAATTAGAATTATGAATCTTTCCAGATTAAGCCACACCCATTGCGAAGTTCATTGGCCCATATCTTCTAGAAAACATTGAAATACTAACACATCGAGCCTCCGGGCGCAGCCGTGAAAGGTGAAAAAAGAAAATGAGGAAAAAAAAGCGTCCTTATCTCTGAGCTACTGTTGGTGCTGAAAGTTTTAAGAAAAAACGTCACTAATATATGTAGGATCACCTTCGTTCAGTGATGGCAGAGAACAGCAGCTAATCACACCACTTCTGCTCCATCAAGAAATAATAACTTGTGAACTACACACGCTGTATGACCACGCGGGTGGCTCCCTGAAGAGAGTGAGGATGTCCAGTGATCCAGTGAGGATGTCCTCACTCTCTCTGTGAATGACATGACTGGATCTCTGTCCAGTCATGTCATTCACAGAGGGACATTTCACCAAATATTGCCAGGCGCATACCATGATTGACTTTTTTTGCAGAGCACATCCAAGAGCACTTGTGTGTAAAATTTCAAGTCTATCGGTGAAACTGGGCAAAAATGTCCCCATTTCCTAATCACTTCCAGGGGGCGCTAGAGAACCATTTTTTTACAGCTTGCGCTTAGAATATCTAAATTTTTTGCACTTTTGATATTCAAAAACCACGCCAAATTTTTTTTGGTTATGATAAAGGCCTCAAAAGTGCGTTTAAAGCGGCAATAAAATAACAATAATAAGAATTCTTCGAAACACAATAGGGCTTCGCCCGACTTTCAGTCGGCTCAGGCCCTAATAATAATAATAATTCCATCCAATAATTCCTCCGACGAAGTCGTAGCGAGGACCCTAATGATGATTCAAAAACGAAGATGAGATTTCTGTGGCTGGTGTTTGTTTGCACTTAATTTGGGGAAGGTTTGACTAAGAGATATGTTACACATAATACCATAATATGTTTGTTATTGGCTTGCTTTTGACTTTGATCGATAGTAGGGGAAATGTGCAGTTTGGTAGCATTCTTTTGCGACAGATACGTACGTATATGATTTATACAATGCAAGTACTGTCTTTGTTCTGCCCACACTGAACAAACCTCAATCACGCAAATAAAAAGAAACACGATATAGGTGCACTGCAAATTCAACTTAAGCCCTTGTAGGAGCATATACACTCTGCTATCTGGCCAAAAAATATCTCCCCAGACAAATCCATGAATTCAGCTGCCAAGTTAAAAAGAATGTACTCAGGGATGGATCGGGCAAGGATCAGGTGGGCTCGACAGGGTGAGTAGGTTTTGTGTCGACTAGGATTAAAAGGAATGATCTGTGTCGCGGATGTTTCTTAATGCACATTATGTAAATCCCCACCTTGTATGAATGCCTCAGATACTGTATTTGTCTGCCAGCTACACGTTGTTTCCCCATAAACTGCGTGGATTGAGCGCGCATTTCTGTCAGTGATGACGTAATGGTAAAGACAGCACACATTGAGAAAGATCAGAGCATTCTCACTGTGAATGATGCAAACTTGACGTTAGAGAAAGACAAATAGCCAGAGAGGCTCTCATGGACCAGCCAGCTCCCCGCTCTCTCTTCTGTGGCTGCCTTTCTTGACAGAGCAGTCAGCTCCCACTTGCCTCCTCATTCTCCCCCCCCTTCTCTCTCCATCTTAAAAACCATTGCGACTGAGCGCAAGATTGGTGCTAATTGACAGACTAACCTGAGGAAAGGTAGTGTTACTCCTCAATACTCCTTTCGTCTCTGGATAAAACGCCCTTCCTGTCTCGGCTTTTTTTCTTCTTTCCTTTCTTCACCAGCGCCTCAGACTTCCACGGCATTGAAGTCTGCCAATCCGTGTTGTAAACAGACTGGGAAATGAAACCAAGCTGTGAGCGTTGGCAGACGATCATGATAGATGATAAGGGCAGGGCCAGCTTAAGAAGAGAGTGGACGGACAGTTTAAATTGCTTTTGCGAGGTTGAGGTTTAACAATGTGATGTGTACCACTGAGACCAACCTCCAGCCCTCCTCTGTCAAGAGGCTTTCATCTCATTAGATGCACTTACAACTCAGGTCTTTACATGATCCTCTTGAGGGAAAGGCTGCCTCCATTTCAGTAGAAGGCAGCATTTTCCACTCCCCCTCAGTAATGTTAAGCTTAACAACACTGTCACTCACTGTAGTGAATGTCTTTACCCAGCATTGCCTGTTTTTTTACCAGCAAAGTGCCTCTAAATGTTATCTTTACAACTGTGAAAACCGACAGCTGCTGGTAGGAGTGAAATAATTGCAGCTGCCAGTGTGACAGACATTATTGACTGACTTGTACAATAGCAGAACTATATTCTTTCCCAAAATACTTGGTGCCAGAGGAATTCATCCATTCCAATTCTCGCAGTAGCTAAGGGTCTAAGATAACGATATAACGTTTTGTATTCTGAATACATTGCATTATTTGAATGTTGACAAAAGCTCTACCCAGATCTCAACTCATCTTGGCAAGATAATTCTCTTCTTAAAAATCCTTACTGCTACTTTTCTGGCATATAGTCCCAACATGTAATCACACACAGATCCTGGTAATGGTTATAACAATAAAACATGCATAAATTACTCCTCGTGAGATATTGATAATCTCTTGTCTCTAAAAATAGATGAATGTACTAGGATGCTAACTAATCATGAGCAAAGTGTTTATCTTCACAGGTAGAAAATACAGAAAGCAGCTGACGAGAGGGAATAGATATATTGGAGCTGAAGCGCCCGACAACAGCTTGAGCCCCGGATGACTGATAAGAGCTGCGAAGTCCCGAAAAATACATTAGGCCGAGGAAGACCTACAAATCCCCAACGAAGGATTGGATCCAACTCCTGTGGGAAAGACACAGGACTGGACTTATTTGCATGTAACATGTATTTACTTGTTGGAGTTGTGTTTGGAGTACTTTCAAACGGGTAAACTGATATTGTAGCCAATACTCCAATCTTTCGAACGGTGCAAAGCATTCATAGATTTGTTCACAATATTCATTTTGGAAGTTGGTTTTGGCTCAGGTTTGGCTCATTTTGGTGACCTTTAGGACACCCCTCGGGAAGAACAGTGGGGAAACTTACACCATACGCCACCGCTACAGATAACAATCGACCCAGTCCACAGTGCACAACAAACACACATCACAAAGAATAAATAAATAACACCGGAGAAAGCAATATAAAGCATGATTGAACAACATTATTCTGAAAACCACATCTAGATTTAAAATAGAAGCTGTAGGAGTACCAAGGGGATTTTAAAGCCCAGAACCAGATCTCGGGTGTATTTGAAACCACATTCTTTTAGTGGTCAACAATTAATAAAAAATGTTGATTGTGAAATGTGATACAATTAGCAATGTGTTGCAAACTTGACCCTTGAAGGTCTGCTTGAGCGATTAGATAAACATGACATGATCCTAGCTGAAAAGGGCGGCGTCTGCAAAGTGTGGAGATTTGCTTGTTGTGCGTTCATCCCAAACATACCGAGTCGGTGACCAAAGCACCAGCCCGACTGATAGGTCTACACCAGGAGCTTGCAATTCTCTCACAAACTGGGTTGACAGTATATTTGTATTAAAATCTTAAGAAAACGGTTTGGAAAATGGCCTCAATTATGTGCTTCAACAGCATAAAGAACAACTGTTAAGGTATAGGGCCCTCATTTTATACTTTGCTGGAGACAAAGGAAAGGACAGGAACGTTTATCACAGCTGGACATTAGACTCCAAAAGGGCAAAAAAGGGGGATGTGCGGAGAAGCTAGGGGATTCCCATTGAACAAGGAAGGTGTCATGTGACCGAATCCTCATTTTCATATAATAATAAACCCAACAAAACTCCTTCCTGCAGTCTTCTGTCAGCAACATATTGAGACATCACAACGTTTTATGTTAAGCCTCAACTTTGCTGGACGAACAAAGACTCTTGCTTAATTTTTTTCCTGTTTCGTTTGGCTTTCATCCAAAATAGAGGTACAATTATTACAAAACTACATTGTCCATTGAAGCTGAAGAAAGTTGAATTAGTCCCCTTGGAGAAGAGAGAGAAAACGCCAATTAAAAAGTGCAGGGACACAAACCGCTCAACAATGACACAGAGGATGCGACAAGCAAATTAAACCCTGGTGGTCTGCGTTCTTCCGGAACCCCCTAGGACCGAGGACGAAGAGAGACAGCAGGGGATACCGGCCCAGCCTGGCGCTGGGCCAGATGATTGGGGAGCTGGAGGCCATTCAGCGTGAGCAAGCAGAGGCAAACTGGCAGTTGCTGGTCGCTCCAGCCCCAGGCGGTGGACTGATTGCTGACTTGCCACCACCTGGACCCACGGAACTGGCCGGGCTGACCCTCCACCGTGAGTGACCGTGAGTGACTGGCCTAGCTTGGCGGCTGAAAGAATCGACGCCACTCGAGCGGGAGACAGACGTGCCCGCATCGAGGTCGAGTCCCAGATCACGCCCAGGAAAGTGGTCCTTTGTAGCGGGAACAGTGCACTTTCCCCGGCGTTGAGTTTCAACCCCAGACGGCTGATGTGAGCAAGAACAACATCTCGATGTTGAACCGCTAGCTGCTCCGACGGAGCCAGGATCAGCCAGTCGTCTATATAGTTCAAAATGCGGATGCCCTGGAGGCGCAGAGGCGCCATCCATGCATTTCCTAAACGTACGGGGGGAGAGAGCTAGGCCGAATTGAAGAACCCGATATTGGTAAGCTTCGTCCCCAAAAGCGAACCTCAGGAACTTCCTGTTTGGAGGAAGGATGGACACATGGAAGTACGCGTCCTTCAGATCTATCATGATAAACCAGTCCTCGGATCTGATTTGTGACACAATCTGTTTGAGCGTGAGCATGTTGAAGCCGAGCTTTGCTACTGCGCGATTCAACAGCCTTAGATCCAGTATGGGACGCAGCAACCACCAACGTTGGCGGGACCCCTCTGAATCGAGGTGGGCGAGCCCTGAATTGAATGGCGTAGCCCCTGTCGATTGTACGCAGGACCCATAGAGATATATTAGGGAGGGCTCGCCACTCCGCCACAAACTCTCTTAAGGGTACCAGCCTCTCGAGACCGGCCTTTGGGATAACCGGGCCTGCAGACACAGTGCGATGTAACAGCACACTGGCAGGGAAACTCGGGTCTGACAGCCCTAGGCTCCTCCTCAGAGGAGGCGAGCGGCCCTCGGGCTCGTGCTCGCTGGAACAGGCTGCATAACACTGGCCTAGCGGCCCTAGCGTCTTCCTCGGAAGAAGCGAGCGGCCCTCGGGCCCACGCTCGCTAAGACCGGCTACGCAGCTCTGCGGAGGGGGCGAGCGGCCCCACGCTTGCCTCTCTTTGTGTCTGTAGTCCTCTTCCTCGACGAAAACGAGCGGCCCTCGGGCCCACGCTCACTGAGACTGGCTACGTAGCTCTGGTCTGACAGCCCCGGAGGGGAAAGCGAGCGGCCCTCGGGCACATGCTCGCTGGGGATTGCTGCACCCCGAGCTAGTGGCGGGTACAGCAGCCTCCCCCCTCCGATGGGGACCGCCATAGCGTCAGGGTATCTTAGTCAGGGCCTTGTTGGAGCCAGCGGCCGTCCTCGGCCCAGCCCTGCTACTAGAGGCCCTAGCGTGAGAGCGCCTCGCCCCAGTCTCGACGAGGGGGAGCCCGTGACGCGATGCTCTCCTGCTTCGCCAGCTGAGCCGCGCTTTTCGACGGCCGGGGCCGCCCCTCAGCAGCCCCGGGGACGTGGCTCCGACGGGGGAGAAATTTGTCTAACGCCGCCGCCTGCCTCTTCTCCTCGTGAAAACGGTCTATGACCACGTGGATGGCATCTCCGAAGAGAGCTGCTGGGGCAAGCGGCGCGTCGAGGAGGAAGGATTTGTCCTTCTCCCGCATGTTCGACTGGCTGAGCCACAGGTGCCTCTCCGTGGCCACCAGGGCTCCCATGGATCGGCCAACCAATTTGGCGGTTTCCTTCGTGGCCCGCAGAGCCAGATCGGCAGTCTGACGCAGCTCTCGAACTACGTCAGCTGCTAGCTCTCTCCCCACGGCCACGTCAGACAGCAGCTCCGCCTGGTACGCCTGCAGCAGCGCCATTGTGTGCAGGCAGGACGCCGCCTGTCCTGCCGCTGAGTACGCTTTGCCCACCAAAGCCGAGGTGGTTTTCAGAGGCTTGGTGGGCAACGCCGGTGTCCTAAATGACAGCGCCGCGGGACATAAATGGCTCGCCAGTACCTCCTCCGCGACGGGCAAACTCGCGTACCTGCACTGTTTGGCGCCGGCCACTGATGAATACAGCGCCGTGCGTGAGTTAAAAACGCGAGCAAAAACCGGCTGATCCCAGGACGCGACACCTCAGCGTGGAGGTCCGGGAAGAAAGGCAGACGCCGGCGCGGAGGTAACACACGGGAGGGCAGGAAACGCTCGTGCAACTTACTCATGCAACAAGTAAGTTGCACGACAGAAGACTTTTAGGAACACTTACCGTACAACTCGCTACCAGCTCCTCTCGAGAGGAAAGACCGTACAAGTCAATTACCGAATGCTTTGCCTATACCTTGTATAGGGTTAGTGTTTGATAATCTAGCTTATTTGACATGTTTTAATGCAGAAAGAGCTTTTGGTGAATTAGCGCTGGACTTGCATTTAATAATCCACTTAGGAGACACTTAGACACATTTTTTTTTTTATACCTATCGAAGTCATTTAAAATGTGACTCTGGTATTTTAATGAGTGTTGGGGTAGGCTACAATTAAAAAACAAAACAGGCAGAGGCCCGAAAAACAGGTGGCGGGCCACCTCCACCACCTCTGACGGAGGAGCTGGCCCTTGCCTGGTGGCTGATGGTACAGTATCCCTGGAGGAAGCTCATCCGACCCGTCACCCCCAGGACACAAGTTCCTACATCAGATGCAAGTATATACTTGCTATAGTAGAAAACTACCTTTTACAAAAAAACGTAGCGCGATGCATAAAGTTTGCTCTGATGCGAGTGAACGTCTGCGTTGTGTGAAGTTGAAGTGATATATGGCCGGATAATGTTATTGAGGTAAATGATACCGTATGAGGAAAAGCAGTAGCGTTCTAACAGATAACATAAAGAATGTTAAAATGTTTTTCAAGCACGCTGTAACACCGTCTTTGCTGCCAAAGCAAGAGAACAATCTTGGGAGGAACATTGCTGATAGCGTTATTGCGCAAGTTAAAGAAATACATTTTATAGGCGAATGGAAACCGCTGATTGGTCAAACCTCTGACTGAGAGCTTGAATGCAGAACATAACCTGCCCCGGCAGCTGGACACAGGAGATGGAACTTCTGAAAATTAAAGCGAGATAAAGAATCGGCCGCTTGACAGCCATGTGAGACGTCTCAGGAACCTATTTATGAAAGGGACAGATAACATTATTAATAAGAGGTGCTTAACAGTAGCTTCGTTGTCGCAGAAAAACTGAATTTTCTTCCAAGCCCAATGTTTACCCCACAGAACGCACGCCACGACAATTGGATACAGCTCTAGTACGGCTGTTGAGGCACTCGCAAACCATTTGTTTAACAAACCCTACGGAAGGCGCAGCATCCGTATATAGATTCAGAGCCACAGACGATTCCATGAAATCATTAAGAAAAAATTAAACGCCATTCCATTTATCAAGGAGCACAGCCCAAAATTGAAGCTCAGATCTGCAGCCAGCATTCAAGGTAACGACGTCAGAGAGAGCTTTTGCAGACTTGGAGAGGTCAAGGAGCCTGGAAATAAATTATCTTCCTTGAGGAATTACCCTCATCGCGAAGTTTATGTCATTACCTGCCAAAATCTGCCCCCTCAGCTGATGAGATAGAAAATGAGATGAGAAAAATACGCGGGCCCAAGGACAGAGGTACAGCAGTAGACAGGGTCCTTCTAGGAACGAACTCCGGGGCGACGTCATCACGCTAAGGCTGGCGCAGGTGATTCAGGTCGGTGACGGCGGAGGCAGCTGGAGCAGAGGTGGACGCCGAAGGAGCGGGGACTGGGGTTGAGGAAGGTCTGCAATTGGAAGAGTCTTCCAGCGCAGATAATCTAGCAGCCATATCGTGGAGGGAAGATTGGACGTCAGACAGCGCCATAAGCACCGGGTCACCTGTTGGAGAGGCGCCGAGGCCCGGACGAACGAAGCCGCCAGCCCGTTTTTGTGCAGCAGCCCTGCGGACAGACGGCGGCATTGTCATCCGGGCAGGCATCCAGCCCCAGGTCCGGCCTGGTGTCATCGGAGGAGTCGAGGTGCCAGGAATCCTCCTCGACGCCGGCGGAAGTCATGGGCAGTAGCAGGGTGAGAAGGAAGAGGATTGGTTGTTCGGTGGTGTCGACGTCACTCTTTTATGTGCACGCGCGCACGGAGTAATCAGAGTTTAAGGATCAAAGCCTGAGTTGACAAAGTAAGTTGATGAGCGGCATCATGGTACCAATAAAGCCTGATTGCTTCGGTTTGGTTTTGTCAATTCTGAACCAATTCTTTGTGAGTTTGTTCAACTACCATCGTGGTACAGGCCCCAGGTTTCACCTGGCTGGATGACAGAGTTGTTTTGACAAACAGCTCAGTGGTGTCGCTCCCACTTAAAAGTCAACACAGGAAGGAAATTAAACGCTGCGAAGCTGTGATTCCTCCCAAAATATAGCGAACCCATTTCCAAACACAACTTTATCCTAAGATCAGCAGCAAATGTTCAACTGATTGCTGTAAATAGATGGCTAAATTAGAAATCAAACCTGAAGACACAATTTGTTGTAATGACGAGCTCCTTCAAAAGACCACAGCAGGCCAGCCTTCCCCTGCATTTTGACAGCCTTTCTTCACAGCTCAGGCTCCTGACAGGGCTTTGTACGCACCATGTCACCTAAAATCAGTCTGCCACTGCTATTTTTTACTCCCCTCCCTATGCTTGTCTTACAAAAAAAAACTGTTTGATTTCATCAGGCAGCCACTTCCTGGTTAATCAGGTGGGATCCCAAACTGACGACTTGTAGCCACGTGTTCTCTTCTTTTCCCTCCATCATATCTTATACGGATCCTGTTGACATTACTGATCATAAGTTTAGCGCAGTGATGCTAATTCCAGCTGATGGCCATTTTCCTCTCAGCTTCGTTGTAACCTGATTATGCCAATCAGTGTCTAACAAGTGGGAAATGTGAGCTGTTGGCAGCTCACATTTCGAGTCCCGTTCCCGAAGCAAACTGTTTTTTCCCCGCCCACCACAAGTAGATTAAGGTACACTAAATACTTTGTGCGGTACAACATTAATATCATGAGCCAGTTTGCATGACTGTATAATCTTCGCATGATCTGAAATAACCTACTACAGTTATGCAGAAAGGTTTTGTAACCAAGACTTCAAATGCATGTTCTTATCCCTTACATGTATAGCATCCAAACTAGGGGAAACCGGTTTCCTCTGGTGCTTGGTCAATAAACTCGAATTTCCCATTCTTCAGTCATAAAATAAAAAAACGGTGTAATGTATCTGGAACATAAAGTTTCTTGCTCCGGTGGGGGTGTTCTCTCTGTGGTTTTAAGGGTGGTTGATTTCAAGTATTGCCTCTTACAAGTGGTGTCATGATATATGACGGGCCAGTTGGGAGAGGGTTATCATGCTCATTTCAGAACTCAATATGCAACACAATACTGTAATCGCTTTACATTCTGTTTCCTACCCATTGCACAGAACTTTGTTCCAAAAATTCCAAGGCTACAAGTTTTCTGTATAGTATCTGTGCTTTCTGTCATGTTTGTTGTAGACGTCCCATAAGAAATTCAATTAGTAACAGAGACCTGAATTAACAAATAACGATTTAGATTTGCTGCTCCTGCCTGTGCTTCAGATACATATGGGTCGGCACTGATGTGGTTCACAGCTGAAGGACAGACCAAGAACAAAAATAGGAGAGAAGGATTGTGCTACTGAGAAACAGACTTATGCTGTTTGTGGGGCAGGATGAAGGGGCCTGTTGATCAAGTGTACATTAAACAGCAAATGCAAATGAATCTTAAATTCAAACTAGAGGGTGATCAGAGCATAGTTGGCCATATTAAGTCCAAATGAAAAGTAATATCAACAAAGGTTGGCACACTGTAGCTCAACGCCCTCAACTCTGAGTAAACCTACTGAGTTGATTGAACCAACTCTAAACAGCAGCAGTTTCCCATCTCAGGGTAAATCAACTCAAAGTTTCGGGTTCGACTCAGAGTCAACCCGTCATCAAAATCGTACCCACACTTATCCAGCCTAATATTAACACTGCTGACACAGCTATTCTGTGGACTCTCATGAGCTGTCCATATTAAGAATGAGGACAGGATGGTAACTGTAACAAGTGGCACCAAGCACGTGCCACACACTCGGAAATGAAGACCTGTTATTACTGTACGGTTTGCAGAGGAAGAACTTTACTCATTGCATTGTATTTATGGTTTTGCGCTGCATGATTTTTGTGTTGGTTCATTTAGTTACACTATCAGTGCAATTTTATATATAAAAGTATATATAAAAAGGTATATTTTATTTATCTTTTGTAGAACCACTAATTTTTCATGTTTTGATGAGTACACTTAACTGAAATACATTCGCACAGAATTTTGCTCACCCCCCCTGCGTATTTGGATGGCTTTTGATTTATTTTTATAATATGTACCGTACCTCCAACAGCTCTGAAGGGGATTCTAATATTACATTGTTTACTTTTATTGTTTTATGTACAACCGTTCGAGGTTTTGACAGCAATATAAACCCCCCAATATAAACCCCTCAAGCGCCATTCAAAATGTGGGTTAGTGGTGGAGAGTTGCGGTCAGTTGAGTGAGTGAGTGAGTGAGTGAGAGGAGAGAAGGATAGGTGAAAAGATGCTAGGAAGAGGAGGATTTCCCCTGTGTGGGAACACTTTGATTCGATAATTCCTAATAAAGTAAGCTGAATCTAACTATTTCAGACACATTAGGTAGCTTATCAAGAACTGTATTTTTCAGTTTCTTATTTTAAGGTGAGGTGTTTATTGTGCTCCAAGGAGTTGATGTACAATGACACCTCATCCATGCTAAGGCATTAATGTGACTTGCATGAGAATAAGGAGGAAACTGGAGCTTCACCAAGCCAAGATAAGTCATTACTATATCACAAATGAACCATCACAATTGTTTCCTGTTCACTTTTGTTGCCTGTCTTTATTTTCACAATAAACAGACACAGTATTTATTATCTGTATTTAACCAGCCACCAGAAAACAAGAGCTGGATAAATTACTGTATCTTATAGACTTTGTTTTTGTGTACGCCAGCGTCTTCTGTACCTTGTGAAAGTGAGTTTTCAAAGGCCGGAGAGGTTGTGTCAAAAAAAGAGGAATCGTTTAAAACCAAAAACTGTTGAGAAACTGTCCTGTACATCATTGTCCAAGATACACAAGCATATTCAGTCCCCTCTTCCTAGTTCCACAAGCACTGTCATGGTCCTCTGCCTGCTTAACCCCTTGCAATTTTCCTAGTGACAGAAGTGACAGAACAACATTATTACACAACCTGCCATATTATACGATACTACCATTTTGGGGAAATTTATACACAGATATTTAAAAAATATTTTATTATGCACTGGTGATAATTTATTTACACAAAATTATTCCCAATTATAAGTCATTCCCAACAGACACCAAAATTTTATACATCACGTTATGTGGTTCAGGTACAGCTGCCTGTAATTATACACTTGGCCAGTAGGTGGTTTCGTGCACACATGAAGCATCAAGAAATGAACCTTTTCTCGAACCAATTGGCTGAAGTGTTGCGGGGCCTCATGAGGCTTCGTCTCGCCATCACTACCTTAGACAATCCAACAGAGCGCGAGCCTAAGTGTTGTGTATCAAACGAGACCAGACAAGGAGTGAATGTGCCTGTACTGCTTATAAAAGGTGGTGAACTGATGACATGGCGTAATGATGTGCAGGTGCGTGTAATCAGTACTGAGGAGATAGTGAACGGCTGAGAGGAGTGAGTGATGATGAATGTGAATGAGTTGGAGGAGTGAGTGCCGGTGATGGTGGGACCCTGACAGTCTTTTTAGTATTAATCTGTTGAAATAGTAGTAGTAATCGTAGTAGCGGTAGAAGTATTGATAGTACTTCAAAAATCAGTTTCATTCCGAGCTTCATAGTTGGAATTGGTTGAAGGGGTTGGGAGACAGGAGAGAGAGAGAGAGAGAGAGAGAAATAAATGAAGATGTGAGAGGGTGGGAAGAGGATGAATGGTGATGACGGGAGAGGGGGAGAAAGAAAGCTACTGGGAGGAGGGGAGACATAGGGGAAGAAAGACAGACAGACAGTGAGGGAGTGATTAAGAATGAGGAGGCGGTGGAGGGCAATCGAGGAGTTTCATGATGCTGGTCGGTTGACAGAAATCATAGCTGCGTGATGTGACTCCACTAATCAGCTCTTATGGTTCAGCTGATTGCCTCTATTTTGAAATGATGGAATTGGGTGTGGGAGATAGGATGTTTGTTATTCAGATCAAGTTATTAATTGATAGGCGTCAAACATTGCAGTAAGAATTTCTTCATGGGGGGTTTATTATGGGATTGGGAGGGGAGAAAGGGGGAGAGGAGAGAGACACAGAGCGAGTGATTTAATAAACTGTCGACACGACAACAGTGCAACCGGTGTTTCTGAAAATGCTCGCCCTGGCCGGAGTTTTCAAAAATGTTCGGTTTCAGTGCCCTGAAAACCAAACCGGCCAAACCGCGTAAAAAAAGTCACGGTTCTAAAAATACCCGTGTCCGTGTGGACATGGCCTTGTGCGCCCCCGGATATAGCGCCCAAGGGTGCCCGTTGAGGTGGGGGTACTGTCACAGCCTGTTGTCTTGTTGATTGTGGAAACGCTGACATTTTATTTATTATTATTTTTATTATTATTATTATTAAGTCTTACATTTCAGTAATATTGTGCCATTTTCGCCTATTTCGTTTTATAAGAAGTGCAGTCGCGTTTTTCTCGAGCCACCGGTGGCCGTGGCAGGCTAGTTGTTGTTGTTGTTAGCAACGTAGCCTTTTAGCAAACCAGTTCGAAAACAAAACGTTACATTGTATTGCACGCACAGCAAAACCGTGCAATGCATACATTGGTGACCGGACTGAAGCAGCAATGTAAATAGGTGTGTAAGAGCATTTAAAACCGACATTCAAACGACCAACGTAGTACAAATACAAGCATATCATATTATCATTTCATATCAACTTCCATGTAATGTGGGCGCAGACATCTTTGTTTTGCGAGTCGTATGTTTGTATGTCGTATACTCGGGGTACTCTCAGAATCCTGAGTCGGACGCCCGATTTAGCGACCGAAAGGGGGCGTGTCTTCCCAAAATGCCGCAAGAAAGCTGGGTAATTTACACTTTCCGACTCGGACGGCGAATTTACGAGACAAATGGAAAGCGGCATTATTCCTTATTGGATAAAACCACGACTTTCAAACAAGAAAAATCACTCGTGATTGGTTGGCAGATCTGTCGCTATTTGTCACCCAGCCTCATAAATATATTATATATATGATATATATATATTATTTATTCATTCATATCATGCTGTATATTCATGTCATTGTTATCCTAAACCATTATTAGACTACCACCAAGGACATTAATTAATTTTTAGAGGAAATAAACATTTGCCAGGAACATGTTTATGCAAAGAAAGAGCTTTATTAAAACAAACACAATCATATACAAAGCGAGAATCTGCGCACACATGGGTAGAGGATGATCCAAAAACTACAACTGTCCGTTTGCCTCCTCGGGGTTGTAGGTAACTGGCGGCGTTCTTTCCGAGGCAGGTCCGTTGCGCAGACGCACATTGTGCGTGGCTCTGTACTTTGGAGTCGCCTCTCACCGGGACTGCAGCTTCGCGCAGAGTTCAGAGAGCTCCGGCCAACGAAATGACGGCGACCGTACAATCCACCCAGAGACCCCGCCAACATGCCCTCTTCTTCGGCAGACATGAGGTCTCCGCTGGCGGACTTCCAGAGTTCCACCGCGTCATCTTCGAGCACACGCTGTCTCCATTCCAGCAGCTGATGCGTATGGACACGACACATCTATCAATGCTCGTGAAAAAGAGTCACCAAATAAACTCTTACTCTTCGCTCTTCTGCCCGCAGTGAGTTTTTCTGGCGCGGTTTACCTAAAGCTCCGGCGTGCCGTCTCGTAATACGTCTTACAGGCAACTGGAAAACAATTAAATGAAAGTGGTATGAATAAAAATCAACACGCAAGTCACCGTAACATTAAACAAGGAAGGAGAAACGGTAAAAAAAAAAGTCACTTACAGATGTTGCTCCGAGCAAATAGGCGGTCAGCACCTCATTGTGAGGAGAAACTAGTCTGTGTTTTTTTAAATAATTTAGTGTATCTTTTTACATAACATTTGCCATAGCTAATGGCATACACAGTAATCAAGCATACTTAAATTAAATAAATAAATTCAAGCTAAAATGTAAGAGTCTATAATTATTTGTACCAGAGATTTTCTTACCTTTTAAAAAAATTTCACCGGGGCTAAAACTCCCTCTGCAACCCTGATTTGCATTTGTATAGCTCACAGCATTTTCATTTACATGTCAAAGCCTCCCCTAGAATTAGGAGGAGGGGAGTGATGGGGAGACAACTGCCAAGGGAGGCCTACGTCAATTTCCGACAATTTGCCGTAAACCTGAAATTCCACGACAATTTACAGTGCCGCATACTGCCGAAAATCCCACTTTTCATGCAGTGTCGTATAATCAAACCATCAGTAAAATACATAGGATCACCTCCATTCAGCCAAGGCAAAGAACGGAAGCTGCTCACACCATTTGGATCAAAGCAGTCGCTGGGCTGCTTTATGAATATGTGAAGGGAAAACTATTAAGCCAAAATGCCATTAGGAAGCATGAGCTAACTACATCTTTACTAAACTTTGAAAACACATTTACAGTTAAAGAGTGGTTCATCAAAGTATAGCGTCTAGAAAGTGCAAAAAAAGAGGAAATATTCACACCAAAAAAATTACAACAGACTTCTTACTGTTGCTGCTGTTTTTTGTGTTTTTAGTCAATACATTTGTAATATTGATGGACTGCATGTAGTTGTGTATTGTATATTGGGGGTAAATACGTTTACAATATATGTGTAGTTCTCTCTTAAAGATAAAAATATAAGGAACAGCGAGAGCTCTGTATTTTTATAATATGGTGTTACGCTCCAGCTCCTATAGAAGGGAGGGGCCCTGCTGATCGGGGCCACCGATGGCAGGAAGAGTTGTGTAGTGGTGCAAACAGAGACAAACTCCAGGTACCGTGCAAGTTGTTATTATTTTTTTGTATATATAGATATATAGACACGGTAAGTATGATGATAATAATAATAATAATAATAAACAATACTTTCTGGCAGAAGAGGAGGGCTGGACGGACCAAAGCAAAGAAATAAACAAAAATGTCCCAACTACTAACCCCCCCCCTCCCCCCTAAAAGATATTCTTCCTGGCACACAATCAAGGCGCCCTAACCAAACTTACAGCTGGTGGCTGGCGTTAAGATGGTTCTCTTAACCGGGTCTGTGCAGTCACTTAAAAGGTGGTCAGGCCCTGCAGTGGCCAGGCCCACAGTTGAAGGCGACCGGGGTCGGGATGCCAAACGAAGTCCTGGCCGGCCAAAGGGGGGCCACCAGCAGGACTCTGTGGCCCTGTTGGAGAACTCTGAGGAGCGGTGGGAAGGCATACAGGAGTCCTTCTGGCCACATGTGAGCCAGAGCAGGTCCTCTCCATCAGGGAGAACCAGTGGGTTGACATCTCAGGCATAAAGGTCTACTTCTGCCCAAAGAGATCCCAGATGTTCTGTACCACCTCCGGATGAAGCCGCCACTCCCCTCGAGGGGGCTTGTGGCGAGACAGGAAGTCTGCTACCTGGTTCCGATTGCCGGGGAGGTACATCGCCCGAAGGCTGGTCAAGCAAGGGGCAGCCCAGGTTAGGAGGGTGCGGGATACCCGTAGTAATTCTGCAGACCTGGTGCCCCCCTGGTGGTTGATATGAAACACAGCGGAGGTGTTGTCCGATCGGACAAGAACGTGTCTCCCCTTCAGGTGCGGCAGAAAATGTCTGAGTGCCAGGTGCACGGCTCGTAGTTCCAGGACATTGACATGCTGCGTACGGTCTTGAGCAGACCACTGCCCTGTGTCTGTGCCGCTTGACTTCCAGATGAAGGCTGTTCAGCCGTCTCTGCAGAGGGCGTAGCGACAGCAAGCCTAAGGGAACGACTGCTGAGGCAGCTGCCAGTTTGCCCAATAGCTGGAGGAAAGTAATGTAGGCCATCAGCCTTACCTATCTGAAGGTGGAGAGGCTGTGGAGAATGTGACGGACGGGCCCTCATGGTGACTGTGTCCAAAGCCACACCCATGAAGGTTATGGTCTGAGAAGGGCTCCAGGAGCTTTTCTCCATATTCACTCTAAGGCCCAGCTGGGCCACATGAGAAAGAAGGTGCGCAGTGTCTTTTGCCGCGCAGATCAGCCAATTGTCTATATACGGCAGTATTTTCATGCCCTGGGGGGAAAGGGCGGCGGCCATACACCTTGTAAATACCCGTGGGGAGAGGGAGAGTCCGGATGGGAGCACCCTGAACTGATAGTGACGCCCTTAAAAGGCGAAACGAAGAAACTGCCGGTGATGGGGCCAGATGGGAACGTGGAAATAGGCGCCCTTCAAGTCGACGGACGTGAGCCACTCTCCCTTGGAAACGGTCCGAAGGACCTCTGCCCTACTCAGCATGTGAAAGGGTAAAACCTTCAGGAATTCGTTGAGTTCCCTCAGGTCTAGGATCGGACGTAGTCCGCCGCCCTTCTTGTTCACAAGAAGGTACGTGGAGTAGAAGCCCCCGAGTTGTGACCGGGGATCCACTCTCTCGATGGCACCTTTGGCCAAAAGCGCGGCCAGCTCTTGGCTCAGGGTTAGGGATCTTGCCGGGTCGGTAATGTTGGTAACTCTGACCCGATTTGAGGCTGGGGGCCGGTGTCGGAATTGAAGCTTGTATCCCCGGGTTAGGGTGAAAAACCACCCAGGGGTCCAAAGCGTGAACTGCCCAGTAGCTGATCTGCTGCTGGGAGCAGAGCACAGCTGTCTCAAAGCTGTGATCATTAATCTCAAACCTTCTCTGCTAATATAGAGGAGAAATCTGCACAGCTGGATCTTTTTGGCATTTTACTAATGCCAAAAAGGCACTTGAGTGCCAAAAGGTTGCAGAGGCCGTGAACGCTGCAGCCTCACAACCTCGGACTGTGGCCGAAATAAAAGAAGAAATAGTCTGACATCAAAGTGGATGCAAAAAAGTGTTTTGCGCCGAAGTGTGTCTGCCACGGGTGGGGGAAAGGGGACACCGGCAGCAAGGAGTGGTGACTGAGGGGGACTGACGCGCCAGATGCACCGGATGACACTGTCCTAACTGAAATAAACTGCACAATGATGGCAACATGAGTGCAGTCAATAACACCGATTACATTTGGAAAACCGTACATGGCTGCAAATTGCAAATTTGTTTGCCTGTTCCCCCGCCGTGTATGGAAACTTTATAGAAATATTGTGAACCATTATGCCTTTTAACACGTCTGGCATTACCCGGCTAAGGGTCGGCTGAGATATTCCTGACCTGTCAGCCAATTCCCTCTGAAAAGCGGCAGTCGCCAGAAATCCTAGTGTTGTCAGAACTTGAATTGGGACTGGCACGGCATGGTTCCTCAGAGTGCTACTTTGTAACGCTGGGCTCAAAAGACCGCAGAGGTCCAACAGGACGGCTCGAGGAAGTCGGAACCGGCTCATAAGCTACTCGTCGTCGTTTGCCAGTAAGTCTTCTTGCGAAGATGCGTTCCCTCCGAATCCTTCCATTTGCCACATCTTCTAAGAGCGCAAGATCAGCAGCCATTTTGCGTCCTTACGCATTGTGATGGCATTTTATTACCGTCCATTTGATTGCATCTGACAAGCAACAGCTGTGTTGAATTGCATAACAATATTATTGCAGAACATATTTCACTTTTCTTTTTGAAAAAGTGTTAATTTGCATTTCTGTATTCGGACTGAAAGTGGAAGCTGGTTCCAGAAGAGCTCGATAACTGAAGGCTCTGCCTCCCATCCTACTTTTAACGATTCTAACTCGAGGGTGCCCCAATTGGGGTCTGACACTCGCAACTGTTCAATACAGACAGACGGATATATGAATGCTGCATATCACTGGAAACGGCTACAAAGCCATCAAACCTGTTTGAACGTGCTCCAAACATAACTAGAGCATTGCACAAAAATGTGAAAAGAAATCTTTAAATATCGCTCACAAAAAAATGCTACCAAACTGACTATTTTACCGACTACCAATCGAAGCATCGTGCTAACAACAAAACCGAGATAGCTTAAAGCAAGCCAATAACACACAGATTACGGCAGTATGTGTTTCATATCCCTCAGTCAAACCTTTCCCAAAATAAGTCCAAACAAGCACCAGTCACAGATATCTCAACTTCGCTTTTCAATGACAAGTTTTTTACTTACGTTCGTTGTTTTCATGCAAAACAAATGATTTATCCCGTTTTTTCTTCGATGCTAAACGCTAAACGGATATGCTATTTCACACCGGAAGAACTTTTGTACGTCTCTGGGTCAAATACGTGTTTTTTTTAGGGTGGGATTTGTGACAGCCAATTAGACTCCGCAATATCTCGCAACCTGTGCATGGCTGCGTCTTATTGGCTAAAGGAGCTGCCAGTCTGTTTTAGCTGTGTTTACCTCAATTCTATTGGCTCTGAAGATGTGTCAATCATTGAAATCGAGCCAGGATTGGCTGAGATGTACCTACAATACAAACTTCTTAGTTTGGAACTCTAGCCTGACCTCTTTACTAAAGCCTCTTTAGATTTGTTCTGCTTCACTCAAATAAATCAAAACTTTGCACAGTTACTGTCTACAACCTGGGCTTTGAAATAGATGAGTTTCTAGCCCAGTGTTCTATAATGATGGCTATACTGTGCATTTTTTTTAGGCGGACTTTGGAATAAAAAAAAAAGTGTTCTATCTTCATTTATTAATTATTGACATGTATACAGATACTTCACATCTTCCGACTAATAAGTTCAATATAGGTCTATTGTCCAAATAGACTAAGTATTTACAAAGTTATTCACATTTTTATTATGGGTATGCCATTTTCGGAGCAGAGGCCATAAAAGAGGCTAGAGCTTAACTCTAGGAACAACAAGTAACCCAGCATCTATGGAGTGCAGCTGGCTTCCAGGCAATACAGTGTTAAGATGAGGAAGCGCCTCACCAGCAAGTGCCTTGTAAGTGAGGAGAAGAACCTTAAATTCTATTCTTGATTTAACAGGGAGCCAGTGCAGAGAAGCTAACTTGATTGAACTATGGATGTCCTCGGGCGCACTTATTCCAAGTCACTCCGGATAAAAGCGTCAGCTAAATGACATGTGATGTAAAAGACACTTCAACCTGACAAGCATCCAAACCACCCTAATATAAACCTCTCACATTCAAACTCTCTGGTCTTAATCCCCTAGGCATTTCAATTACCCCGTCTCAAACCCAACCATTCCTTTGTCTCAAACCTAACTGCAGACAGTCAAACATACACATCATTTAAGGATATGCTTTGATACACATCCATTTTCCTTCCCAAAACTACAGTCACATCGTGGAACTGATCTACTGTTGCTGGAATCATCATCTCTGTCCCTCACCATAGACATCGGCTACCCTGTTCCAGAACACAAAATAAATACGCACCATCACTCTCCGTAATACTGATACATCTCGTCTTCTCCGACTGCGAGCAGCTAATTAGAATCAATAAATTATCTCTAACAATGGCTGAGTCGCTAAAAGGTGTCCCTTTGGACATGCCAATATCATGGTCTCCATTGTAAAACTAATTTAAACTTAATATATACAGTCCCTCACAAAGTAGCTTCTTCATGTATTTCGGTCCTCCTGTACCAACACTTTTCCAGTCGCAACCTCAATTCCACCCCCCTTACTTGGTCCAAGCCCCATCGAACAGCCAGATAAAGAAAAAGTATATATTGACAACATAGACAACCGCCCACTCTCCACACACACCCACACACTCACTCATTAGTGAGATGCACCTCCTACTATTCATATTTGTCAGTGGGGCAGCTGGGATGTTTTGCGAACTGGCCTGCAGACACACACACACAGGGACTGTCATTGTGGATTACAGTGTAACGATTTTTTTTTTTTTTTTTTTTTTTTTTTTTTTATAATTAGGGATTTTCTTTTACATTATTACATTACATGTCATTTAGCTGACTCTTTTATCCAAAGTGACTTACAATAAGTGCATTTCAACCATAATGTTACAAACTCAGAAGAATAAGAAACTACAAAGTGAAATTCCATCAAATTAGTCGATTTACAACTTGCTATAGATAAGCATTACAAGTGCAATTTAGGTATTTAATTTAAAGTAGCGTTCCCCAACCTATTTTGCCTCACCGACTGGTTTCATGTTAGACAATATTTCTTAGGCTGGTCTTGAAGGTGCGGCGGATAAAAGAGACGAAATAACCGTCCGACGAGAGTATAACAGTATAACAGCTAGCTCTTTTCCTATCATTTTATCTGAACTTAAACTTGAAGTGAAAGCTAGACATTAACATTCCAGATATTTGTATTTCAAATACAACACAAAATGACTTACGCTATGCCATGCAGTTTGCGATTGTAAATGTACAGATCATTGGTTTAATTTGATGTCATTTACATTTTGATATTTTTTTCTTAAGACAGCTAGACGGGCAGACCTTTTTAAGGGAATGTTCAACTTGTCTAATATCAATCAATTGACATTTGACCACACATATTATGGTTTAATGTAAAAAAAAAGGGACGTGTAATGAAAATAACAAACTTCCCTAGTTAATTGAGAAAAGTTCAGTGGATGACAGAAAATACTTGTGCCATGATGTCTCTGGTGGTCAACGCCCAAATATTTTATCCTACAGTTATGTAGACAGTGTAGGTGGATAACAAGGCCGAAGATAAAAGTTGCACTATTTCTTGCAGTCTCTAAGTCTTTTTAACCAAGAGATCGTATTTATTTTCTTTTTGTCAATGTCTCTATTTTGACAAAAAATGTATTTCTAGGTGCCATACTTCCAGCAGGACACTGTCAACGAATGAAGCCTTTGGTCTTCGGGCTGTAAAAAGAGTTATGGATCGGTGTGCAGCTGTATGAACGTGTGTCATCCACCGATAGACTATTAGCGACAAAGAAAATAATGGGATTCCAATGGTACTTACTGGTCGTCAGCACCTTGTTTTCGATATTTCGCTTATTGCTTGAAGAACTGGATTGAGGAGATAGAGCACTGCGAGTAATGAAAGAAACAAAAACAAGAAAAGGATGGAAAAAGTTTGAGAAACAAATGAAGATGCTTCTGGAAATAAAAATAAGCTAGTCGGTTTGTGTGATCAAGATGAGGGATGGAGGTCAATGAGTAACATAAAACTTTGTTCGCAACTTTATTCCAAAAAAGAGCAGAACAGGCCCACTTTTAATCTCCTATAGTCAAAAAAGAAATCTACACATATGTTGTGAATAACTTTTCAAATGTGCTTAAGCTAGTGTGACGTGAGATTTCTTTAGTATTTAATTTTTTTCAAACCCGGTCAGGAACAAGATGGGTAAGTGCTTCTCCATCTTCAAAATCATTATGTAGGGATGTTTTCATCACATTTGTTTAAATATTCTCAAAATATCTAAGCTAATGTAAATTCAAAGACATAACTACAATGCTCTAAATAATTGAAATGCCATTATCCTTCAAATGTAAATATTAGGTCACCGCCGGCTGCTAACTGTAACCACAACTTACCTCCTGGCAACGGCTGAACAGTCTATTGTTACAGCTGCTATCTGATGTTATGTCTCAAAGCTAATGAGATCCAAAATGTGCACTGACCATTTAAATAATGATCTTAATAGGGTCATGTCTTTAAATTATAGTGTAAAAATAATGTAAAGTAAGTTGTTGAAAACAACAATGTATTTAGTTTGCCAAACCTTTTGTAAATTCATCTTCACAGCATGTTGCAGCAGTCTCAATTGGAAAAGATAATTGCAGAGAGGTGAGAGTGTGACTCATTATCTTTATGGACAGCTGTGGGACAAGATATGCATATGCAAGATATGAAATAATTAGGGCTGTCAAATGATTAAAATGTTTAATCAAATTAATCAGTGGTTTCAGTTTTCAGTGGATTAATCATCAGTGGATTAATCATGATTAATCCACATATGCAACGTTTCCCGGGAGAAATAACAAACCGGGAAGTGTCCGGGTAATAGGGGTAAAAAACTAGAGGCAGTTAAACTCCAAAAAAGTGCGCTGAGCGGTCTGCCTCTCTCTCTCTCTCTCTCCATGGGCGTAAATCTGATCTAACAGTAGGGGGGGACAATAAACATAACATTTCTGAAGAGCAATTTTTGAAGGGGACACAAATAATAACGTTAGCTAGTTGTAGTGGGGGCATATCCAACAAGCTATTAAACAAGCTGGGTAACACTACATTATATTACACTAGCATAGCAGACTTTTTTGTCATGACTAATTCATTAATTACTCAGCATCATTTGTATTTGAGAGAGGAGGACTCAAAATGTTTCGAAACTTAATAAGCTGTTTTACTTCTTACACAGATATTCTAAGTATAGTTGATTATGTTATTTACAATACACAACATTGTTTTAATGACATTTCTAGGGGGGAACAACCCATAGATGGGGGGGTCCTGACCCCCCTGGGATTTACGCCCTTGTCTCTCTCTCTCTCTCTCACACTCACACACACGTCCACAGCGCAGCAGGCGGAAGGGGGAGAGAGCGATACCGTTTCTCTTCTGGAGACTTGTTTAAATTATGAGAAATATGCTGTATACATGTCACTAGATTTGTCTCTAGTTGCTTTTGACACAAAAGTCTCCAGGAGGATTTGTTTGTCATAATAGTCCAACCACAACTGCATTTCAGACACATTCCTGACCTGAATAATTTGTCACACTGCGCATGCATGAAATCCGTTAAAAAAATTGGTGTAATTAGCGACAAAGATCTAATTAACGCCGTTAGTGCACTATTTTTGACAGCCCTAGTAAATAATGCATTAAAAGTCTTGACGAGGGCCCCGGTGCAATTGGATCATTTCCAGGCGCTTTGTCATCCAACCTTGAACTGCAGTGTCTTTTTAATGAAAAATCCAAATAAATCTGTAACAAATAATCCAACACTGAAATCGAAACAAAGACAGCATTTTAACACACAACTAGAATAAGGAAAGGGATGGAGAACACGTGAGCATATAGAACAGCATCCTATATTTATATCTGACCAATGTATCCTACATTTAACTACAGTACGCCTGTAGTTAAGGGTTAGGGTTAGGGTTAATTTCCCACCCATTCTTTTTAAATCCATCTCTATACCGAGGTGAATTCGCAGGCATATATTGTATGGCTGTTAACTGCATTTTATAGTATGTCCCTATCCACTTGAGAAAACAACAACCATTAATTGGAGGTTCTCCCAACTTCACACCATCATATAGTAATTAAGTTAGTGTAAGCTCCATGCCCATTCTGTGGATATAACTAATTCAAGCAGCAGGAATCGCATGCATTCTGCTTCTCTGTTCAGACAAAGCGAATGGGTTTAAAGCTGTCTGGATGCTCCTATTCCCCATGTTGTACACAAAAAGGAAACACACTGGAGCGTGGGATGTTTCTCTATGTTGAGTTAAAGCCTGTATCTCCCCAGTCAAGAGCCATGGAAATACTGTTGGGACTCAGCACATAGCCCCATTCTCTGTGACCAAATTAAGTGGTATCTGAGCTCCAATCCTCTTATGCTGCTTGACTGGACCACACTCCTCTAAGGCTGGATGAAAGGTGCCGGCCGGAACTCTAGAGAGGGAGGAAAGAGAAGGAGTTAGAAAGCTGCCTTTGTCTCATTCTGTTCCTCCAGTCCTCCACTCTGCCCCTTGACATGTTAATGCATGAGTCCATTGGATAACACACTGAGTATCTGCTGCTGCTTTCCTCCATGACTTCATCAATGTAAAGCAAAAATCGAGGGTAAGCAGGTGCAAAAGAATCTCCTTTCACTCTTTCTCTAAATCTGAATAGCTCCGATTTCTGTCGGGGTTCAATAACTTTGTGCCAGGTACAAAGGTTAGCCCCGCTTCCTTGACAAGGTCTTTTTAAGCCAAACAGCCGAACGCCGTAAAAGCGCAAGCACAAAACACAGCTCTGGTTAAAAAGGTCCAGGACTAAGCCACTTCAACAGGCAGGCTCATTTCATGATGTTTCATTGTAAAAATTCAGGCCTTTGCCTTTTAAGAAGCAAGAGTCTAAGACAGTCTCACCTCAGAGACTGTCCTAGACGTTCATAAAAGATGACTCAGGTTAGGGTAGACGCTTGGATAAATTGAAGGAGGTAGGATTCCTACAGATAAGGACTGCAGATCCTATGTAGCATCTAGATGTCCCGGCCAGTGCTCGGGCTGTTAGCTCACTGGTCCATGAGACTTGGTCCATAGATGGAAGACAATGACCCCAGCACTAATTAGCTCCACCAGTTAAGTGTCCCGTATTAGATTATGGACTTGTCTTTTTGGGATGCTGTGTATCCAAAAATTGAGCAGGAACCATTACGATGAATAAACTGGCCCCCAGAAATGCTCCAAAATACTGACAATAATTTGTTCAACAAATCATGCTTGGACAATTTGTGTATCCTGGCAAGATTTCAAACCACTGGTAGGACAGTCCCACAAAAGGCTCAAACGGTCCTTGTCCTTTGTCATTAGAAAGCAGATACTTATCGCATGTTGTGTGATGATATTCTGGAGAGACTTCTTTTGCATTCATTCGAAGCTTCTCTTTGCCTCTACGAAACAAAAGGTTTTTCACAGAGAAGGAAACAGCTTGCACAAAAGACTACTTCGAAAGACTGCATGCTCTATTCATTTATTTAAACAGCAAGGTCAACAGATAAACACCAAGCTGTGAACAATTATCCTCTGTCGTTTTGATCACGGGGCAGGGCCGCTGAGACTATACGTATGAGGTAAACTTTGGCGTCTGCAGTGTGGTTGGTCTGGCACGGCTGTTGCAGGGTCCAGTGAGGCTGAACTTGTCAGGTCGTGGCGGTTTTAGACTTTTAGGTAAGTTTCTGGCAATGTTGGTTGTGGTTAGGCATTTTGGTGGTGGTAGCTGGTGCGCCCTCTGCGAAAGTCAGCCGGTTGTCTAGTTGGAGGTTGCGTGGTTGTGTGTGTGGCGTCCCATGTGCTGCACGGAGCGTGTGGTGTCTCTCCATTCCACGTCATCGACGGCATCTGCCTGTCTGCCGACTGAGGTTGGAGGTGGGAGAGAGCGTGGCCTTCAAGCCAGCCTAGCTCCTTATGCGTAGCATTCAATTCCTACAGTAGGCCGTTTCATCCGTTACTTCTTAGGTGTACATGTGCCTTCTCCTGTTTTATAGATGTCTCTGCTACCTCTGATTTGCAGTTTAAGCTTTTACGTCCCACCAGTGGCTCACCTGCTGAAGTGGGCCTCTAAATATTGCGGGACCCTTCTACTGCTGTTCTGTCTGATTAAATCACAACACAGAAAAACAGCCCATTCTTTTTCTCCTTTTTTTGTGCGTGTGGGCCTCCTGGCCGATATTGCGTTGCTAATGGTTTCGTTTCTTTTTGTTTTGATGAACAGGAGCTGCTGGTGCAACTGGTAAGAGAGACTGTTCCCCGAGCCACTCCCCCCCTCTCTCTCTCTCTCTCCTCGCTGCAGCCAAGCAAAAACCACGCCCGCCATCACAACCCCCTACCGATCGACATAGGCCGGACAGCCGTCCGTGGGGCGTGGTCCGAACAGAGGGTGAATGAGCACACCAGGAGATAGTAGCGCAGGGAGGCCACCACCCATCAGATGGGCAGGCACTCCATCTCCACCGTTATGTCACGGCCTCCCTGTCAGGCAGCTTCCGGCTGATGTATAACACTGAGCGGTCCCCCCACCTCCTGGGACAAAACAGCCCCCAGCCCCCTGTCCAATGCGTGGGTCTGCAGAGTAAAGGGAAGAGAGAAGTTAGGTGTGTGGAGGAGCGGCACCCCACAGAGAGTCTGTTTTACCTTCTCAAACGCCCGCTGGCACTACTCCGACCACTGGACCGGATCTGACGCACCTTTCCAGGTTAGGTCGGTCAAGGGGCTGGTGAGGTCCGTACTTCCCCGGATTGACGGTGAGCCCGGCCCGCCTCAGCGACTCCAGCACCGCGCCCACCCGCCGCACGTGGTGCTGTGGATGATTACATCGTCCAGGTAGGCAAATCTTTTTTGGTTTGAGCTGTGAGCTTGCAGGTCGGTCCGGCCTGCAAGGTCAACAGCAAACCGCTTCTGCAACTGGGCCATGTCTGCCCTCTGGTCCTCAGAGAGACAGCCCTCATACGGGGGCGGGGTGGGATTGACCGCTTTTGGCCCCTCTGGCCCCAGGTCCTCTCTTTCCCATACTGTGGAAACCAGAGAAACAGCCTACGCAGGAGGTTTAGGTGGTATATTTGTGTAACACCACCCTTGTCAGACCGCACCCCTCATAGTAGACATCCCCCACCTGGCGTGTGACCTCAAAGGGCCCTTGCCACTTAGCCAGGAGTTTAGAGTTAAAAGAAGGAAGTACCACCCATACCACTTTCATTTAATTGTTCTCCAGCCGCCTGTAAGACGTATTACGAGACGGCACGTCGGAGCTTTAGATAAACCCCGCCAGAAAAAACTAACTGCGGGCGGAGGAGCGAAGAGTTCCGAGCGAGAAGAAAGCGGGTGAGAGCTTATTTTGGTGACTATTTTTCACGAGTATTGGTAGATGTGTTGTGTCCATACGCATCGCAAAGTATTGATTCATTGTTTTGTTTTTTACAGCTGCTGGAATGGAGACCGGGGTGGAACTCTGGAAGTCCGCCAGCGGAGACCTCATGTCTGCCGAAGAAGAGGCTGCTGTTGGCGGCGTCTCTGGATGGATTGTACGGTCGTCGTCATTTCGTAGCACGAAGGGTGATCGGCTGCAATCTGCCGTCTCTCCAGGACTTGTTTGCTTCTAGGACCCTGAAGCGAGCTAGAAAGATTGTTGCCGACCCCTCTCACCCCGGACAAAACTTGTTTGTGCTCTGTCATCCGTCTGATCACTTTCTTCACACTCCACCTGCACAAACATTGTCACTTTCTGTTTGCTGGTGCAGATTTTATAACTTTTTTTTTACTCTTCTTCCTTTATTTTTTAACTAATCCATAGTATTAGTCTACTAACCCATTATAGTATATTATATTGTATACCTGCACTTTGTTGTTATGCACCAACTGCAAGTCAAATTCCATGTATGTCTGACATACTATCGCAATAAATGTTTTCTGATTCAGATTCATTTTTGCATGATATATTCAAGTCTTCCTTAATCATTTAGTGCTTAATGTGCCAGTGTTGGCCAATCCGTCACTTATTACACAAGTGTCTAACGGTGATCTAACAAATCTCTGATCTGATGATCAGAGATTTGTGCGCTGCATCGGAATTATTGTGGCGCATAATCTCTGTCCCACTCTTGCTCTGTGTCTCGTTTCTCCGCACAGAGCTGACCTAGTGTTAACTGTGGCACCGTCAGTGTCTTGTTTCATTATGAGTAACATACAGTATAATGTTCGTGGACATAAACCTAAGTCAACAGCTCACACAGAGCGATGCCAATTATATTACAATATGTACGGAATATTTACTGCTTATTAGTAGTATTTAATGTGTCCTGTATGAACAATTCAATCAGTTAGATACAGGCCGTCAATGGTCATAGACCAACATGTTTAACTGGTCAAAACATGTTAATGGTGTTTGTAGCGGCTAAACTATACTTAAAGCCACTGAGGGGCTGCATAGACAGGCTAAAAGTAATTGACGCGCTGGCTACTGCACGAATATGACTTGTGTTCAGTAAAACAAAAAACAGCTTCCGCTTTTAGTGCTTATTTTATTTCTCACCGTTTCCAGTTAAAATCATTCAGCAGTGTCATATACAACAAATAACGTGACGGAGCCGGAGCGGTCGAAAAACTGTGTGCTCCTCCGTCTAGCAACGCCTGCCAACTCTCCGAAAGTGCTCACCTATACGGAAATGTCCACCCACCCCATGAGGACACCTACTGGTGTAATTGGGTACCTTCACACAGACAGAAATGGCTCCTACATACGAGCGTCTAATTGTAATGGATCTCAGACATACAATTCTTTTAAATACAAATCATGGAGCCATAATCAAAATAATACATGAACACAGTTTACAAAACACTTTCATGTACCACATATAAATGAACCCGAGTTGACCTGCTAATCTGTCACCTCATAAAGTAAGCAAAGCTTAGTCACAGGACGTTCAAGGACACTAGACTTTGTTTGCAAAGTCCCCTTTTATCCTGAAAAGCCTCCAAGACTCTCCCTTGTGGCCAGGAGCCTCGTGGGGCAGTAGCATCCATTATGACCACAATATCTCCAGGCTTAAGATTCCTCTTTTCCTGGTTCCACTTTTGCCTCTCCTGCAAAAGAGGTAGGTATTCCTGTACCCATCGTTTCCAGAAAAGGTCAGATATATACTGGACCTGTCTCCATCTTCTTTTTACATACAGATCATGTGGCTCAAACAATCCAGGTGGTAAGGATGGTCTTCCTTTCATGAGCAGGATATGATTGGGAGTGAGCGGCTCCAAATCGTTTGGATCATCTGAGAGTTTGGTGATGGGCCTGCTATGGCCAAGCTGCCTGTGAATGTGCCTTAGAATGAAAGAAGCAACATGTTGATCCTTTGAGAGGAGAAGTGGATGCTTAGTTTTTTTCTGGCAGAGATCCCTTAGTCAATCGTCCTCCCACTCTCAGAAGCCCATTATCCAAATATGGGTCCAACCTGTAGAGAACACTGTTCCTGCTTACAGTAGCTTTCCCAGATGATAGCGCAGCAATCTCTTCTCCAAATCTTTGTTGTTGGCAGTACTTAACGATGGCAAGCTCGGCGTCCAAAAGATCCTTTGCTGACAACGCTTGTCCCTTTGGCCAGCTTGCTCTTAGCTTGCTGCTATTGGATGCCTCTGTCTCACTCTTCCTGCCACTTCTGCTCAGCAAAATGCCTTTCAGCTTAAGGAACCAGGTAACGGATACCTTAAGCTTCATCCAACTTGAGAAGTAGGCCATTAGCCGACCAGTGGCATCCGGTGAACCCTCAACATTGATAACATTAACCATGGTTTCCTTCATGACCTCAATGTCATCTGGTGAAGTTTCTACCATGCTTGCTGACCAGTCCTCTTCTGGTTCAGACAAGAACTTTAGACCCTTAATCCACCTGTGGTCGTGAAGGAAATCTCCAACTCTCATTCCTCTGGATGCAACATCAGCAGGATTTTCCTTAGAGCGCACATGCCGCCATTGTGCAGTTCCAGTGGCTCCTTTGATAGTCGAGCTCCTGTTGACAATCACTGGCGGGACCTCAGCTTCCAAGCTGCTGCGATTTCCTTGCAGAGGGCCATTAACAACCCATCCCAGTGCTGTTCTTATAGCATACGGGCCTTCCCCTTGGCTATTTACGACCTCCCAAGGTTCCAACATCTTGGGAGCGTTGCTTCCAATCAACAAATCCACAATCGCCTTTATGCTGGGAATTTTTACCTTTGCAAGGTAGAACCACCTTTCCAAATCCTCTTCCGTCACGATGTTGTCCATGTTTACAGGCATCTTCCCATGGGTGAGTACTTCAGGAAGTTTTGTGGAAAAGGTTAGTCTCCAAACCAAAATTGGTACGCCTACCAGCAAGATTTAGACTTTGCATAAGATGTTCTGAACAAAAGGTGGCTGTACTGCCGGGATCTAAAAATGCGTACCGTGTTTATGATACGGTCACCCTTGATGGATTTAATTTGGACTGGGAGGATGGAAAGAAGACAGCGATCGTCTCCAGCCCCTGTGTGACCACAAGTTTTATGGGATGCTGTGATATTTCATACAGGATCCTTGGAATGCTTTGTGTTACTTTTGTCAATATGAAGCACACTGGGGTGCGCTTGGCTACAAACTCTGCAGGTCAAACGCTTGTCACAGTCTTGACTCCTGTGCCCAGCGTATAGACAGCCGAAGCAAAGCTCCTTTTCCATTAGAAAGCTTATTTTGTCTCCATGTTTCTTCCTTTCAAACTGGTGACATCCTTCCAATAGGTGACTTCCATAACAAAACACACAAGTTGACTTCACTACAGAGCCATGCACCAGTAAATCTACCTTTATGCCTCTGGAGTTTTCAACGGATTGAACTGGTGCAATGGTGGTAGCGAAGCTGTTTCCTCTCAGCTTACTAACTGGGTGTGAATTCATTCTGTTGCTGGCCTTAGGAGTAGATGGTCCAGAAGGTGCATCCCGAATGTCACCAAATAGAGGGTCTGCTAGTATTTGTACATGTTTTTCAATAAACGCAACCAGATCCTTGAAAACAGCTCTATGTTCAGTTACTTCCAGTATGTCATGTGCAACCGTCCTCCACCGCTCTCTCATCTTAAATGACAGCTTAGCCATGACAGCTCTCATGGTACTTGGGATGTCCAATTCCCTCATGTAATGCAGCCTCTCCATAACATGACAACAACCACGCAGAAAAAGAGAGTAAGCTTGTAATTCATTTACATCCTCTGCCTTTATTGGAGTCCAAGCAAACACCTTTTCAATGTATGCAGTGGCGATCTTGTAATCATTGTCAAAGTGTTCTTGAAGCAGCTGTTTTGCTTGAGCAAAGTCATACTCAGGAACCATATGCTGGCAGCTCCGAACAAGTTCCCTTGGCTGCCCTCTTGTGAACTGTTCAAGATAATACAAGCAGTCACCTCTGCTGACCTTCTCCTCCACGCCTTGCTCAAATGCTCGCTTAAAGGAAATGTATTGAAGCGGATCCCCATCAAATATTGGAATATCCCGTGCAGGCAATAACATTAAACGTTGCTGATGTACAAGAGCTGCTGTTATTTCATTCTGCCTTGCCATTATGGCACAGCTATTTCCAAATTGGCTTTCATCCTCTGACCGAGAGACTAACCGTGCGGGTTCCAAAGGCTGTGAAGATCGATCCAATTGCACTGTGCGTGACTGACTAGCCTCCTGTGATAGCATAGCAATTCGTGGAGCGTCGCATGTTGGCAGTGACCAATTCTTTTGCTGTAGTTTGCTCTGCTTTACAGGCCTGTACTCCTTTGCCATTGGGTTGATACTATTAGAAGCCGTTGCCCTTATTTGCTTGTCCAGGTAGGAGTTCATTGCACTTGATGACGCTTTAGAACCGCGTTGAGTGCCAGCGGCCTGTAGCACTGATAATTTAGCAGCAGATGCAGCTAACTTTGCTTCAAGCTCGAGCTGTTCCTTTTTCCTTTTAAGCTGTTGTTCTTGTTCCTCCAAAGCATGCATTTTCTGTAAAGCTGCCACATGAGCAAGCAACTCCGCTCTTTCAACCTCTGCCTTTATTCTTGCAGAGAAATGGTAGTGCTTGATTTTCCGCTACGTGAGCTTTTTCGGCTGAAGTGTTCGCTAACCACATTTGAAATACTATCCTCTGGATTCACATCATCATTATCATCATCCTTTAATGTTAGTTCAGCACAGGAGACCCATTTTTTCACACGTGACATACATTCATCATTGGATATCATTTTTGCTTTGAACCATTTGTTGTGTTTTTCTTTTTCATCATCAGGTAAAATATACATCAAAGAATCATGAATACCTTTGGCTTCATCACACAAATTGACAAGATCATCAAGCGCACTGTGAACCTTTACTTTGTCTTTGCTTTGCATAAGCCCCTTCATTTTTCCTCTTAAAATACCTGCTTTACTTAGCTTAGCTTTCCTAGTAGCTTGTAACCCATCACACTTTTCAGCCAACGCTTTAGCAGTTAGAGTTACAACATGTTTTGGTTTGTCCTTTTGCGTACCAACGCCAACAGCATTGATGTTCATCTCAGCCGATTGCGCAATAGCCTCAGCTGGCTCAGTTTCAAGCGCATCCATTGTGATTTCCCCACACGCGCAAAGTTCATGAAGTTAATTGTCCTCCCTGTTGTCCACCAATGCATTGGATTTAAGCCCCGATTGTATGTAGCGAACAACTGTGCACCAAATTACGAATGGCCATTCATAAATCCGTAGCGCTACTACTCACGGCGGGTGCCATGATGCCCCCAGTGAATGGCTCCGGTGCCGCCGGCGTTTGAAGCTCGACTCCCGGCGTCCTCACGCTGGCATGGCTCAGCTCCACAGAAAGGTGGTGGATGCTGACAGCGTTCGCTGCCTATGGCCGGCTTACCGGCGTCCTCTCGCAGTCAGCAGTATGCACACAGGTGGCCTTCAGGTAAATCCAGTGTCCGATACTAACGCTGATGTCCGTTTTCCAAAATCCTGTCAGCTGGAAACTACAGCATCGTCTGCTAGTGCCTTTCTGGCGTCATTAAGCAGTTTTTCGACTTGAATTTAGCAGCTAAACTTAACTTAAAGCCACTGAGGGGCTGCATAGACAGGCTTAAAGTAATTCACGCGCTGGCTACTGCACGAATATGACTTGTGTTCAGTAAAACAAAAAACAGCTTCCGCTTTTAGTGCTTATTTTATTTCTCACCGTTTCCGGTTAAAATCATTCAGCAGTGTCATATACAACAAATAACGTGACGGAGCCGGAGCGGTCGAAAAACTGTGTGCTCCTCCGTCTAGCAACACCTCCCCACTCTCCGAAACTGCTCATCTATACGGAAATGTCCACCCACCCCATGAGGACACCTACTGGTGTAATTGGGTACCTTCACACAGACAGAAATGGCTCCTACAGTGTTAACAGTAACAGACAACATTCTAGTGGGGATATCATAGGCACAGACTCAACGTGGGGAGTTATAAATGACACGATTTGTGAAAATGTGTTACATATTGCTTTTTAAGCTGCTGTAGATTTCCCTACCTTTTGTGTATCAATCAATTACACCCTCTCTTGTTGTGTCAACACACCTAATTGATTCCATCGAGCTGATCCTTATTTTGGTGTATAGGTTTATTTTCCTCTAAACGTAAAAAAAACTGGGGGAGAAAAGTGCAGTTTATTCACAGGTTGCAAATCAATTGCTCATTTTCTGTGCGTATTCAGGCTCTGCGGGATGTGTTTTAGCCTCTTAGCAAAGTAATGCACAGACTTCTGTGGATGACAGCAGGAGCGACAGCAGCAAACCCACGTAACAGCTCCCATTTACGAGCTGTTTTATCGTCCCGTTTGGCTGAAACTGACAATTTAAGGACTTCTTTAAACAGGAAGCCTGAAGCAGTATATATGGTTGATGCTGGGGGAAAGTCAGAGGCTTCTCGCTATAATGAGATTTGTTCCTGCGGATTTATGGCTCTTACAAATTCCTCCTCACAGGTTCTTCTCTAGTCCGTTTGATCACCTAACACAAGATTATGTTATGGCTCGGGATTAGCCCTGGAGGGAGCAGCTCGCCATCCTAGGTGTGTCTTTCTGCACCCTAAGAGGCTTATCGGAAAATATGTGCTGGCTAATAGCCTTATATTTTTCTGTTTTTTTTTTTCAAAATACAGAAATAAGACTTCTCCTACCTCTCCCTGCCTTAAAAGTTTGTCACAGACACTGCAAATCCAGTTTTACTATGTAATGCGTCTGAACATGCCAAAAAAGCTTTGACTTCAAGTCTGATTTCACAACAGGAGAGGAGCTTTGCAACAACACAGACATGTCAAATCGGTAGTGGGCGTATACTCACGCGAGCAGAGCAGGGTGAAGTGTTGAGTTCACTTGTAGAGGGAATCGCCAATACCCTTTGGTTAGCACAACCTCTTCTTGAAACTGTACAGTGAGATCCCCTGCTGGTTCCACACAAACAACAATGCCGCTATGTCAAATGCAGTGGTGGCTCCACCATAGCGAAAACCAAGGTTGACTTCTGAACGCAGTTTTCTCCTGCAGGACATTAAACTCCTAAAAGAAATGTGCAACTGGTTGTGATTTCTCTCTCTTGGTGAAACTGCCCTGAGATCTGATTGGTCAAGCCACAGACACCACAGCGGTCCCTCGACTATGGTCTGTGAGTTTCCCCTCTCAAACTTTCTTTCTGAACTGGCCTTCATCAGCGCAAGGTTGACTTCAGGTTGGTGTGAGGTTAAACACTAACTCTTCTGAATCTTTTCTTTCCGAACTGACTCTAGTCAGTGTAAGAATGAGACAACAGAGCCTCTTGAAATCATTTTCCGGACTGGCCTCACGATTAAGGATTTAGGCCTCTCTAACCCAAACCATTTTCTAGCCGCTTCAAAGTCCAGCTGCCCCAGTCCTCAACTTCTTCTACCCCCTTTGACACAACTTGCGTGTTACAACAGCACCCACAGCTTTTGTGCCATCAAGAAAGCCAACAGTCATCATCCACAATCAATCCCCGCAACAAAAGGACTTATTGGACACTTATTGAAACACAGAAAACCCTTTCAACGCACAGTAAGGCTATGTCTGGGCAGAAGTTAGACTTGCATCTGTCGTTATTTTTCTTTTGGTGTTTACTATATTTTTTAGGGAGAGATTGTGTATGTTTATGTGCTGCGTGACGTGATGAAGTTAACCGCTATCGTGCCTTACTGTTGCGAATAAGATATGCTTTGAGTCTTTCCTTAGCTTATAATTCACTAACCAATACATGTGTCCTCTCCGCACATATACTTACCTACAGACAGAGGTTTAACCATTTGAGGAACACACGTGGTGTACAAAGCTTAGCATCCAGCTAGCTCCCTTCTCGTCTCGTCTCCTTATCGAAAGGACACACACACACACACACACACACACACACACTTCCCCCCTCCACATGTATCAATTAATGTTTTTAGTTGTTGTTTAGATATTAGGATATTGTATAGCTTAAATGTAAGCTATACAATACAATAAAGCTTGTATGTAGCTTTTGTTGATTTAAAATGGTATTGTTAATAATCCCTGTTATAGAGTTTTTTGGTGATTTCTTTGTGCATAGTTAGACACCACTTTGTTTTAATTATACAGAGCTTTGTATCTGCATGCTTTTACTTCCACTATTATTATTTGCATGTTTTGATCTGTGTGTGTTGCCTTCATCATGCAAAACATAATGAAAACATTATAGCAGCTGCCCCGGTAAATCTGGCTATCACACTGGTTTTTATGTATCCATCATTTCCTGGGGCTACAGGTATGAACAAATTTAAGGGCAAGTCCTCTGCCGTGAGTCTGTCTGAGTGGAAAGCCACCTTAGAAATGATGTTTACCATTTCTGCAACCCACCAGGTTGATCTAGTGTTAAGTAGCCTAGAAGGAGAGGTCAAAAGGGAAATATTGATTCTCCCCAGAACAACGCAACACTTGGTAAACTGACATTTGGTAAACTGCGCTCAATGTATTTCAGCTGTACCCCAGAAGCAAGGGAAACGACCAGGGCTTTTCCTTTGCGACTACAAGAACTCTTCAAAAGACGGCAAAAGAGAAACCCACTGAGGCTTGGTAAAGAAGATGTGCTCTTGAGAGACCAATTTGTGGATGGCCTTCCAAACACTTCCCTCAGACGGGAGTTCCGCACAAAATTTCTGCTGACATTTGCTGATCAAACATGAAGTAAATGGTTGTGGTGGCGGGCAGGGTTTTGGCTCGGCTGCAGGGGGGAGAGACGGGGAGTGGCTCGGGGAACGGTGCCAGGTAGAGGGAATGAACGTCAGCTGGGGGGAATTAATGATGTGCTCTTGCCCTGTATTTAGGAGTGAGACTGCCGTGAGCGAGGGGAACGTTACGAGCGAGTAGAGTAGATCCAGGCCGCACGGGCGGCGCAGTCTATCCGCACTTTTCATTGATTAGGGATCGACTGTATAGAGTGAGTTGTAACACTCGGACGGGGCAGGAAAACCCTTAGTTGCTGGTGCCAAAAAGCCCCCGAGAAATTATTTTCCAGGCGGCTCACTATAGTCAAATGGCGAGTCATATGGTGTACGCTTTGTGTTAGTCGTCATGGATTACTCAACCCGATATCCGGAGGCAATGCCATATCTCTGCAAAGAGTGTCGCGCAGTCTGTGTTTCAGGTGGTCTCCCGGGTTGGAATCCCGAAAGAGATTCTGACGGACCAGGGCACCTTGTTTATGTCGCGCACAGTGGGAGAACTTTAGGGGTTACCAGGCGTTAGGTCCATTCGGACCAGCGTGTACCATCCCCAGACTACAAGTGACGGATTGCTCAGTGGCAACAAGCACAGAAGTAGGATGAAGAAGTGCACCGTGTGACGGAATTTCTCGAACAAGGTTCGCTACCTGAACCAGAAACTGAAAACCAGTAATAGAACTTCTCTGACATCGGGACTGCTTCATCATAAGACATGGAGAAAGAAAGACCTTGTGTGTCAGCTGCGTTAGGCCACTATGGTATAGTAAAGACATTGTCCATCCTACAAAAAGTCTTTGACGAAGATGACCCATGATGTAGAGACCTGGAATAAAGCCTGCCCGCAATGTGTCCTCAACAATGGAGCCCCACTGAGAAGGAGCTCTGGTGTCAGTTTGTACTTCTATGCCTATAGAACTGGTTTCATCTCTAAAGATGGACTGCTCCATTGGTGGTTTCAAAAACATACTGGTAATCACCCACCATTTTGCCAAGTTTGCTTGGGCCATCCCCACTCCGGACCAGACAGCAATGACCATAGCTAAGGTACTTTGTAGGGGTGGAGCCAAATCTGAATACGGTATTCGGAAAGGCACAAATAACGTGGTTTTTACGAATACTTATTTCGAACAAATACTTCAAAAAATATTTGTATTCGGGAACAAGAAAACTTTATATCAAAAAGCTGCGTTTCCTCATGAGACCGCAGTGCATGCCCGGATGAGTGAGTGATGTTCAGGTACCGGGGGAGGGGAAAAGAGTAAAAGAGGTGACTGACACAGGCTGCTCCACACAGCAACAGAGAGGTCTCGGCTGAGCGAAAAAAACATTTAACTGCATCACTATTTTTGTTGAATAGATTTTTTGTGCATTAACTGGGTTCCGGAGGCAGTTTATAACTTTCGGGAAGCGGAGTTTGATAGGGAGATTATTCCATTACGCTGCGTTATTGACGGTGCTCTCATGTTCGCGCCGTTTACATAGCTCCGGTCATTTAGACAATAGGCTGTTGACAGAGTAACGTTAACGTCAGTTAAAAAGGTTTAAAAAAATGCTTGTGTAGTAGTGTCGAATTGGTTTAACCATGGAGGAGTTAATGGCTGTTATGTTATTTTCTTTTCAATGACGTTCCTTGTTACATGTTCATTGCTGGATTTATGGAAAAACACCAACCAATAATGCATTACCATAATTATTATAATGGATATAATTAAAGAATACTTACACTTTAACGTATATTAAAAGTGATTTTAATGCCTATTTTGAATTTTACTCGAATACAAATACTTTTCCCCCCTCAACAAATACAGATACAAATACCAGCTGCTTTGCACACCCCTAGTACTTTGGCAACATGTGTTTCAACCTTTTGGAGCCCCACAATGTCTTCACTCCGACCAGGGGGCCTGCTTTAAGGCACAAGTAATCCAAGAACTGTGTAAACTATATGCCTAAACAACCCTCTAGAAGAGGACAAGAAGAAGAGTTGGCCAGACCACGTGGGAGAACTGGTCTTTGTCTATAACAAAGCCTCTAATTGCTCCACTGTATTCACACCTTTTTATTTTATGTTTGGCAGACATGCCGGACCCCCCCAAGATGTAATGCTTGAATTACCCCCCTCGGAAGAACCAGTGACCGTGGATCCATGGGTCCAGGGCCACCACCAACGACTACAGGCAGCATACAGACAACCTTCGCCTAGGGCCACAGACGTTGCTGCTCTTCTCTGACTCCAGAGGGCTGTTGCACAAAACCAGGATAAGGGATTAAGCCGGGATATTCAGGTTATCCTAGATGAATTTAGCTTGGACTTGCACGAAAGCAGGTTGAATCAAACCTATCCAAGTAACCATTTAGAATTAGACACTCCATAGAGATTTGCGCATATGGTTGTAAAACATATTCTCGCATTGTGAATAAGGGTTTGAGATTAGTGTAAGTATTAAGAGGAACATTAATTCCCTCTGCTTACTTTAAGGCAAAGTAATGGTAAATAATACATTTTATTGATATAGTGCTATACAAAGGCTGTCAATAAATAATTGGTCAGGATCTGACTGTGACGCCATCTTCTTATGCCAAGGAGTTCACTTGTAAAGTAGAATGCCTGTGCAAGAGAAGAGTCAGGCTACCCCATCATTAGCATCATGCGTGACTGGGTCCGCATCAGAAAGATCTGATGAAATATATCCGAGGTTCTGAATTTAAAATGCCTTCAACTTCGAAGACTGTACAAAAAAGTGTCTGTTGTTGGTTGGTTTCCTAATCCGACCTTGAGTCATTTTGATTAATTTGATCTCTTGTTCCCAGCTTCCACCAACATGTGGGTCAGATGGATAATTGAACTGGAAGTTCACTTGTCTGTGGGCCAATTGTTGCTTTCAAGGCTAGTGCCATGGCTTCAAACCTTTCAACCTTTCAGCTTCTCCTCTGAGGAGAGTAGTTCGAAGGGTTTCCCTTTGCGTGAGACAAATCTTCTGAAGGCCATTTGGAATGTCTCAAGCATCTCAAGATGAATGCAGCGTGTAAGGCATTTAAATAGCAAGCCCCACCATCTGTCCGGCAGCCAACCGTTATAGTGAAAGGCCCAAAACAGTCCATGCCTGTGGACGAGAAGGGGTGCTTAAACAGTCCGAGACGGGCTGGAGGAAGGTTCGCTATTTTGGGAATGACTGTTGGCTCTCCATCTCTGACAGCCTCGACATTGGTGTCGATCTAGGCGAATGGCTTGCCGACCACGCAGAATCCAGTACCTGCGTCAGATTTCCCCTAAGACATGCTCAGGGCGTGGGTGGAGCAGTTTCTCATCTTATTCTTTGATAATTTAATTGTTTATGGGATGTTGCGGATCCAATGTAATCGGATGGATGTTACCATGGAAGCTCGAGGGCCCCCCAATTGGGGGGCAAACGCTACTGTTGTCAACAACTGTTGACTACAGACACATATTATTAACTAAAAACCAAACGGCTATATGAATGCTGCATATCACTGGAAACTTCAGAGTCTGGGCTACAAAGCCATCAAACCCGTTTGAACGTGCTCCAAACACAACGAGAGCATTGCACAAAAATGTGAAAAGAAATATGTAAATATCACTCGCAAAAAAATGGTAACATGTTAACTATTTTACCGACGCATTTCGGGCGACGCATTGAGCTAACAACAAAACCGAGCCCACAGATTACAACAATATGTGTATCATATACCTCAGTCAAACCTTTCCCAAGATAAGTCCAAACAAGCACCAGCCAAACTTTTCAATCACAATTTGTCACTTACGTTTGTTGTTTTCATGCAAAAGAAATGATTTATCCCGTTTGTTTTTCGCTGCTAGACGCTAAACGTTACCCGGAAGTGTTATTTCAACCCGGATGTGAAAAAAAATCCATATACATGCATATACGGCCCTCAGATATGAGGGTCTCCTTTAGCGGTGTTTTCCTCAATTCTATTTGCTCTGCCGATTAAAATGAGGTGTCAATCATCAAAATCGAGCCAGGATTGGCTCGCCGGACCACTCTTTACTAAAACCTCTCTAAATTTGTTCTGCTTCACCCAATTAAATCAAAACGTTGCAGAGTTACTGTCTACAACCTGGGTTTTGAAATGGATGAGTTTTAGCCTTGGTTCTCAATGTTTTATAGTGATAGATACACTGTGCATTTTATTTTCCAGGCGAACTTTGAAAAAAAAAAAGGGAAAAAAAGTGTTCCATCTTCATTTATTTAATAATTAGTGACATGTATACAGATATTTCACATCTCCCCACTAATATAGGTTCCCCTTTATCCTACAGATTGTCCAAATAGACCAAGTATTTACAAAGTTATTCACATTTTTATTATGGGTATGCCATTTTCGGAGCAGAGGCCATAAAAGAGGCTAGAGTTTAAAAGGTTAACTGAAGTCGACCTCCCACTCCGATGAGGCCAAAACCACGGTCATATTCAGGAGACAGGGAGAGGAGTTTGTTACTCTTTGTCATGGGTTTATCAGTTTTAAGGACATTTTATTCCTAAGGGCAACATTCTCATTGGGCTCGTTGCAGAAGATTCCTCTCTGAGTTTATATAACATTGGGCTATGTTTGGGACATGATCTGCCGCAATACTGTATGAAGCGTGTTCTTTGCTCCCTTTACCAGATTGTCCCAACTGCTTAACTTGTTTCGATCAGGGAGGTTTGCGTCATGTAATGCGTCATGACGAGTCACATGACGAGTCTATAATTAGGCTACTGAGCCTGATCTATTTGTACCAGAGATTTTCTTACTTTTAAAAAAAAATGTCACCTGGGCTAAAACTCCTTCTGCAGCCCTGATTTGCATTTGTATAGCTCACAGCATTTTCATTTACATGTCAAAGCCTCCCCTAGAATTAGGAGGAGGAGGGTCATGGGGGGGACAACTGCCAAGGGAGGCCCACGTCAATTTCCGGCAGTTTTCGGCCTCGCCCGCAAACCTGAAGTTCCATGACAATTTACGGTGCCACATACTGCCGAAAATCCCACTTTTCATGCAGTGTAATGTGAGAAAAGATATCTGTAATATTAATATATGTAATATATGTAATATATTCTGTGTTCTTTAAATTATATTCAAATCACGTAAAAAAAGTAAGCTGCGGCTGATAAACAAAAACCGTTAAGTTAAGGTAAAATAACTTAATTTGAATAAAGTGTGAGAACCATAAATTCACAGGAATTTTCCATAACAATTTTACAGAGAAAAACATTAATTGTATAGATTGTACCTGTAAAAATAAAGATATCGGTAAATGAAAAGTACAATTGTAAATTTTAATAATGCTAATGTCAAATCAAATGTTTTTCAATACTATGGGTTAGTTACTAACCCAGAGTATTATTTTTCATTCCTTGCACTATGTTGTCCGTTGTCTTGTTGTCCATTGTCTGTTGTCATGCACCAACCCCCAAGTAAAATTCCTTGTATGTCTGACGTACTTTGGCAATACAGGTAAAAGCCAGTAAATTAGAATATTTTGAAAAACTTGATTTATTTCAGTAATTGCATTCAAAAGGTGTAACTTGTACATTATATTTATTCATTGCACACAGACTGATGCATTCAAATGTTTATTTCATTTAATTTTGATGATTTGAAGTGGCAACAAATAAAAATCCAAAATTCCGTGTGTCACAAAATTAGAATATTACTTAAGGCTAATACAAAAAAAGGATTTTTTAGAAATGTTGGCCAACTGAAAAGTATGAAAATGAAAAATATGAGCATGTACAATACTCAATACTTGGTTGGAGCTCCTTTTGCCTCAATTACTGCATTAATGCGGCGTGGCATGGAGTCGATGAGTTTCTGGCACTGCTCAGGTGTTATGAGAGCCCAGGTTGCTCTGATAGTGGCCTTCAACTCTTCTGCGTTGTTGGGTCTGGCATTCTGCCTCTTCCTTTTCACAATACCCCACAGATTTTCTATGGGGCTAAGGTCAGGGGAGTTGGCTGGCCAATTTAGAACAGAAATACCATGGTCCGTAAACCAGGCACGGGTAGATTTTGCGCTGTGTACTACAGAACCTTTGGTGATATCACTTTATTGAAGGTGTTTGATCGTAAATAGTACAGAGAAAATCTATTAAAAAAACAGTTGCAGAATATTTAGTTATCCCTTTTTAATAAAAAGGGTTTCATCATACTACTGGAATAATCTATAAAATTTTCTCTGTAAAAAATGTAAAGAAAATTCCTGCAAGTTTATGGTCTTTTCGCCCTTAATTTTTTTTACATTTGTTTTTCCATTTTTACAGTGTAGTGTATTACACCATCTATATCTAGTCTGAACTGTCCTGGAGTAGAGCGAGAGCTAGCTTGTCTTGTGACCTGGTGGATATCTTTTCATTGACATTGGGCAATCTTTCAGTCTTTCAACATTACGGAGAAATTTGGCCGTGCAAGGTTGATGGACTGTAGTAGAATATCTGTGAGGTGTTGATACAGCTCTTGAAGCTGCTTCACAGGGTATGTGTTGTCTGACAGGCCAAGATTTTCTGCAGTGTAGGCTAATAACATGCCTTTCAGTTGGCTTGGGAGAGGAGGCAAACGTGGCAGTTTGTTTGCATTGTTGTCATGGAGAATGGTCAGGTGAAGCTCCTTAAACATGTTACATGGCCTCTTTAACGTGCATTTCAATCAATTCAGAGACATGAAATTTGAAAACTGCTCCATTATAACATGCATTAGAAATTGATATTGCAAATGTGATTGGGGCTTGGACTCCATCCTGCCGTAGGATAGAACAGGGGCCGGAATGGTGAGCCGAGTGGAGACATATCCTCCCCATTTGGGAGTACAGACACTGGTGGTGGTTGTAGAGAATAAGTTGCTCCAATTTCCCGCTTGCTTTAAAGACAACATTTAAAAAAAAAGCAGTTTGGCAAGTGTGGGATTTGAACCCAATATTCCTGTGTCCCAAGTGGAATGAGTTACCTCTGTAGACTGCAAAAGTGTTTTATTTATTCTTCTTTTTTTTGAGACTCCATTGTGGGAAAACCATACTCCATTCATACGCCTGTTAGGGTTCGGGTTTTTTCAAAAAATAATTTCACTTAGCTGAGTTGAAGCACACGATTCCCGACGGGAAGTTATTAATATTTAGGCCTCATCAAACATTATAGTAAGAATTCCCTTCATAAGGATTTATTTTGAAATTATGGGATTGGGTTGGAGGGGGGGAGAGAAAGAACTAGAGGGAGGAAGAGAGAATCAGAATCAGAAAAGGAGAGAGGGAGGAAAAGAAAGAAATAGACATGGGGTGGGGAAGGGAGGAATGGTGATGAAGGGAAACAGGAGACAAAAAAGAGGGAGAGGAAGGGAGAGAGATACAGACAGAGTGAGTGGGTGATTAAGAATGAGGAGGCGGTGGGAGGCCAGCAAGGGATTTCATGATGTTGGTATGTTAACAGAAAGCATAGCTGCGTCATGTGACGCATGTGACACTACTCAGCTGTTATAGTTGCGTGAGACCAACTGACAAGAGTGGAGCGCATGTGTGAGTATCCACAGCAACAGCAGACCAGCTCCAAGGGCAGAGAGCAAAACAGCCATTTACACAGAATCCACACCTCAAACAACCTCTAGGGCCAAACTATAAAGGGTTATCTAAAAAATAAAGTGATTTCGAGAAACCCAAGACTCTTCTGAACGCGTCCATATGGTTTACATGTCTGTCTAGTAATTAATACAATATTAAGCCCGAGAGATTACAAAGAGTTGTCTCTGCTATTGCAGGCCACACTCAACAATAAGTACGTGAGACAATTAGGAGTTCAATTCAATTCAATTCATTTTATTTTGTATAGCCCAAAATCGGAAATTACAAATTTGCCTCGGAGGGCTTTACAGTCTGTACACATGCAACATCCTCCGTCCCAAGACCCTCACATCGGCACAGGAAAAACTCCCCAAAAAATGAAAAAAACCCTTCCAGGGAAAAAAGGGAAGAAACCTTAGGGAGAACGTCAGAGGAGGGATCCCTCTCCCGGGATGGACAGACTGCAATGGATGTCATGTGTACAGAATGACTCATACAGATGTAGAATACATTCAATGTCTATAACAGAAGTTAATCAAAGAATTCCAAGTAGCATGCCAGGTGTATGACAGGACCACTGCAGGGGCGACCACCGTCAGATCGAACCACCATCCACAGAAGACTGTGGGGAGGGAAAGCAAAGATTTTAAGAAAGTGCAATAGTGATATGAATCATATTTAAAATTATGATGATGATGATGATGATGATGATGATGATGACAGCAGCAGCAGGTGCCAGCAGGGCCACGGCCAGAGTCAGGACCAGAGTTGGCCCTGCTTTCACAGGCCACACTCAACTAGTCGAGCAAACGTCGAGAAAGGCTTATCAAAGTGTACTTTTTCCTTCAGGATAGGCTCTCGCTGTGTTCTTTCTTAGATGTTGATAGTTAGACAGAGGATGCCTGTTCCTTCCAAAATCGTGCTCAATACTGTTTGTGGGGCTCAACAGCTCCCTAAGATATACGTTTTTACATTACATGTCCTTTAGCTGACGATTTCATCCAAAGCGACTTACATTGCATTATTAACCCTTGGCTCATACATTTTGCCTGGGGAGCAATTAGGAGTTAGCACAAGGAGCAGCTAGGATTCTAACCACCAACCTTGCAGTTCCCAGCACACCCTTCTCTACGCCGTGCGCCACCGTCACGACATTTGGCTCTTGACTTTCATCTGACAAGAAACACATGTGTATGGTGTTCGACATTGTTTTAGCGTATGCACACACCGATTCCACGATTTAACGACGTCGTCAGGGACGAGTCGGTTGTCCGATGCAAGTAGAAGATCATTCCTAATTTTCACCAGTGCTGTTTCTGTGCTATGACGCACTTGCAATTAAAGGAAAAACTTCCTTAAGCAGCTTAGTTGGAATAGGATCCAAGAGACAAGTAGAAGATTTAGACTTCGAAATTTTAGAAGTCAGTTGATCAAGGTTGATGGAAGACAAGCCATCCAAGTAGGTGTCAGGGCCCACTGCTGCATCCAGGGTTCTTACATCCAAGCAGGGGCGTAAATCTGATCTAACAGTAACGGGGGACAATAAACATAGAATTTCTGAAGAGCAATTTTTGAAGGGGACACAAATAATACAGCCATAATGAAACTTTGGATTGTGTTGAAGGATTTGTGTACAAAGCGGAAAGCCTTAATACTATCATTAGTGTAGCATGAAGACTGTACCAGTATCCTTCTTTTCAGTGTTTCTCTTAATGAAAAAGCTGACTAAATTGACCAAAATATTCTTCTTTAAAACATTTATTTATTTTTAAGTTGTTTACAATCACGCTACAAAAACATGCTTAAAACATGGCTAATTTTGAAAAAGAAATGCAATGCTTTTGTAACAAATAAATGTTTTAGGTTTTTTTTATTGGCGTTATTGGTTTTGGTGTAGGCTTACTGAAAAAAAGATCTGATGTCCATTTTTCTTTTCTCTGTCATTTTATCTGGACAACAACAGAAAATCTTTAACGTTTTACGAGTTAGGTTCACCACGCGGTCATATTATAATTATAAAACGATCTTGCGTCCTCCACATAAATATTTGGTTTCTCTGGGACAGAGGATGTATACTTAACTTATCAGCCATTTAACTTCATATGGAGCAAAACACAACTGTAGCTAGATCTTAACCCTAATATCAGTTCACACACATAATGTTAGGCTTATCGCCGACGCCGTGGTAACGTTAGCTAGTTGTAGTGGGGGCATATCCAACAAGCTATTAAACAAGCTGGGTAACATTACATTATATTACACTAGCATAGCAAACTTTTTTGTCATGACTAATTCATTAATTACTCAGCATCATTTGTATTTGAGAAAAGAAAAACTTCATCCGATGTTTAATGTGAATAAAATAGCCTTAGACCGCCTACTTACGACGTCTACGGCCACCACAACCACATATGTAATAGTTATGTGTAGGATGGTGTACCAAGTTGAAAATAAGTCATTTTGTTATGTTCTTCACATGACACATGACAGAATTTTAATTTTAAAGTGAACTATTCCGCTATATAAATTAAGATTATAAGAAATACACACATTATCCACATGCACAGCTACCATATATTACTTCATACAGTTTTAAGGCCTTGAACTCTCTCTTCCCATTTCGGCCCACAAAGTTATACTGCCTGGATAGGCCATGGTCTAGGAGGAAGGTCATCATCCTTTTTGTGGCCTCGTCAACAGTCCCCTCCGAGCCCCAAACCCTCTGGGGTAGAAGAGACTCATGGCGCTCATGTTGCCACGCTGTTGTAGAAGCGTTACTAGCATCCTCCCCTGGATTCTTTGTGTCTCTTTCATCTCCTCAAGCAGTACAACAAAAAACGTCATAGCTTGCCTGCATTTCAGCGGCCCCTTCAACCAAAGAAATATTAACTTGCGCATTGCCCCCAAGCACACAAGGTGCATATAATCCAACACAAAACTGTTAACTAAACCTATACCCAGATCATTTAGGGGGGAGGCTGACAGTTGGTGCTGTTGATAGCCTTGCCTACCAAATTGCTCATCTGTCCTGAGCTCTGCAGATATTTCAGGATAAGCCACCTTCCCATTAATGTACTGGCCTTTTTGAGTGCACCTCTCTCACCCATAATAGCCTGTATGGCCTTTGGAGCATTTAAGGAAGGCATGAGCAGGTGCATCACAAATAAAAGCATCGGGTAATGGTACCCTGAAATGTACACCATTGTACACAATACCACTCTAAAAACAGCTTTCATATCTACAATGAATTCTTGTAAATACTCTTGCACATTTGCAGGTTTGGACGCACCTGAGTACACTCCAATTACAAAGACACTGCACTCTGGAATTTCCTTAATAACACCCAGAATAGGCCACAGACTCATACTGGAGCTACGGAATAAGGGCAATCCATCGATGTTAATTTGAAGTGTGAGAGTATCAGTCACATTTGCTAAATGTCCTAAATATGTCAGTTCAGCTATGAGAGCATTTTCGATTCCAAAGTGGTAGTAGGACCCCCCAGCCATATTCGCCACATTGCAAGATCTGTCAGTTGACATAAGAGTTCTGCCATCCATTGGGATATGAAGGCCCGGTTTGTGGTATGTTGAATTCTGCCGCCCACTCTGCAAGCCCATGCGAATCATCATCATTATCTTTCAAGTCAGAACATTCATCTCCATGCAAATCACAGTTACTATCGCAACCAGGCACCCAGTTGTCAGAATTCAAATGATCAAATGAGGAAATGTTAAAATCATAAAAAGAATCTGAGGAATTTTCATCTTATTTGATGAATCCTCAAAACAAATCTCATCACAAGCATCATAGAAAGCGTCCGTGGAATCTTCGTTTTCAGTATGCTCTAACAAATCATCCAGTGGGTTTTCCATGATATTGACTTAATAAATTAAACTCGTAAATTAAACTAAAAATAGCATCCATCGCTGACAATAAACAATTTAATAATTATATATTATTTTTAGACATTATGTTTTCATATATAAGTATTAATATCTAATAATAAATAACAAAAACTAAAAATGCAAACACAATGCAAATACAAATACAGAAATCTGAAATATAAGATATCATATTATGTTATATAAAATAGTATAAATACTATATACTTATATCTAATATCTATTTCTATTATATAGAAAACATAGAGCCCACTTAGTTTAGCCCATCTACTGCCCATGTGGGGCCCAACAACAAAGCCCACTCTGAGCCCATGCCCAGCCGAAGCCCAACTAGCCCATGTGGGCCCCAAGTGGTGTTTGCAGGGTCTTGGTACTCGGTTTCGGTATCAGGAGGGAAAAAAAACTCTATTTCCTAGTATCGATACAATCGATTTATTACATTTTAAATCGATGTTTGATCGATATATGTCGTCCATATGGCCAACTCGCCGAGCACAGATCGATGTAGTTGGATCGGAGGAATATAAACTCGATACGTCGATGTAACAGCTGAATCGTTACACCCCTACCTACAACCTATACAACCAATAAGAGCAAGGGAGTGTGTGACGTATGTTAAGCGACGCCTAGTTGCCGAATGCCGTAGGAAGGACGCCTCTCCGACACTGATCTTCTTGGGCCTCTTCCTTCCAGCTAGTTGTGGAGTGAGAAGATGCAGCAAGACAAGAAGAGAAGCCATGTCGCTATCCCAGTATCCCACGCGTCAGAGTCTCTCTGAGGGTCTTCGCCTCTTGGATGATCTTGTCTTTAAAACCGGTCTCCCATTTTCCCAGGAACTTGGAAGCAGTCTCTGCTCCAAACATCAACAGGAAGTCTTGCAAAATCTAGTACAAAAAAGGAAGGACTACTGTTACATTACTGAAAGTAAATTGCATATTTTCACAAACTTTTGTTCAAATTCACATTTTTTGCCAGCCTACCAGTCCCTTCATGTCCAAGAAACAACGAAATGTTTTAAGTATATCTGTTTTAAGTATATACCGGTGGAGCTTCTGTTGACAATATTGGAATGTCTCCTTCATCTTCTGGAAGGCCAAGTTCTGATGAAGAAGAGACATGGCCTCCATACATTCATCTCCGGATCGCTGGTCATCTATGGAGTCAAAGCATTGCTGTGCCAGCCTCACATATCCACACATTACAGATACCAAAGCTACACAATAGAAAGGAAATCCATACTTTTGTCAGAATTTTAAGAAATCTAAATGTTATTAAAATTAGATAAGCGTAACTAACTCAATGAGTGTTGAATTTAAAACCCTGAAGTATCCATCAACCAATCCCTGTGGCAAACTACCTTGAACCAGTGTGGTTCTGCCAATCTAGATGATGCCTGACAGAAATAAGTAAAGTATTTAGAATTATTTATAAAATTATTTTGGAGCTCCTTAAATCGGCATACTTTAAAAGTTAGTATATGTGATAATGTTTGGGATCAAGTTGTGTTTCAAGCAGGCATGGCAAACATCTGTGGGTGAAAGTTCTCAGTGTCAAGTCTCAAAACAAGTTTTTGGGGAAAAATAATAATGATTGGATGAAAGTTTATTGAGAATGTATCATGCAAGACATGAGTTTCCTGCCTTTGGCTAACCAGCAGCTCAATGATTTAAAAAAAAAAAGCCTTGTCGGAACCACGGATTCAAAAAGTAGGACACACGCCGCTCCATCCAACATTATCCTCCCACGTCCCTGTGTACACTATGACTAAAGCATCTCAGATCAAGTGAAGGATCACAAAAAGCAGGAAAAGAAAGAGGATTTTTCACTCCCAACATACCAAGGGAGCTTCTTTGTTTATCTGTGTGGGCTTATTACTCCATGGTAGGTGAGGTAGAGAAACTACACTAGGCCCTGAAAAGTTTGGCTTTATTCTAGACAAGCATCTCCCTCCTCATCGCTTTTTTGAAATATCTAATTAATGCAGGCAGTTTGTTTACACGTATGTATATTTATTTGCTCTTCTGCCTTGCATTTTAGTTTTTCATTCCCTCTGAACTGTCTAGAGGTTTAAATAATTGAAGTGATTTGTATTATCTTAAAAGGCGATAAAGGAAGGGCCCAGGGGAATGGCTTAGATTGAAAATACACAGGGCGCTAGTTTATCTCCAGCCGGCTCCTTAAACACCGCTTTCACTGTTTAAATATGTCTTATGAGTTGTTAATAGGGATGGAAACAAAGGGTAGAGAGTAATGGATTGTAACTGACATGTTTTTCATAAGCCCAGATGACAAAAAGGAATAATAAACATTTATTTTAAAAATAAATACGGTTTGTCCTTGAACCCTAAATATAGACGCTGCTTTTTTGTAGTAAGTTGTATATTGTTGACTCCCTGCAAGTCTCTCCTTAAATGTTGGCCGTAGCCTTGGCAGCGCTTTGAAAGGTTAAACAGCACTTGTGTTACCAAATGTTAAAGCACAAAATTATTGTTGGTGAAGAATGCTTATGTAAAGCCCCAAAAAACAAGGCCCACACAAACTGTTTGTGAGCTGGGATTTCAGACGGCAGTGTTTAGTCCGCATCATCACATACAACAGCTGATAGCTTAAGATTTAGGGCTCTCTTTTCATCGAGCAGTATCAAGATACTTCTGTTAGCTGACACAACAGTTAGTTGGCGTAGCAGGCATTCGTAGGATTGTTGGGTGTTGAGGGGTTTTCTTGGAGGCGAAGATAAGTCGCAAACTAGTGTAGTGATGATACAAATTATATTCATGCAGCGCTTTCCAAGTCAAAGTGTATTCATACATTTTTAAGTTTAATGAATATTAAATAAGATACTCAAGTAATCCGGAATGGAAATAAAGAACATGAAGCTGATCTTTAATATATATTCTATTATATCTTAATTGACTCTACAAATTAGGATGAGACAGAACTACTACTTCATCATTCTAACAGATTTAAACAAGGCTCAGTAGAATCCCATTGACTGCCTATATCCTGAGAAAATTTCTAATCAGCCTGATTAACTTAACCCGTTGGACTCTACGGCCCCCCACACGGGGTCGGTGGAGCTCTGACACTCACTTCAGACACAGATTGCTGTATAAAAACAAAACGGATATGCTGCCTGCTGCATATCACTGGAAAGGTCAGAGTCTGGGCTACAAAGCCATCAAACCCGTTTGAACGTGCTCCAAACACAAAAAAAATATGTAAACATAACTAGCAAAAAAATGCCACCACCCTGACTATTTTACCGATTATCTTATCGATGAATCGTGCTAAAAACAAAACCGAGATAGCTAACCGCTAGCCGAGAAGACGCCAATATGTGTATCATATCCCTCAGTCAAACATTTCCCAAGATAAGTCCAAACAAGCACCATCTCAACTTCGCTTTTCAATCACAATTTGTTACTTACTTTTGTTGTTTTCATGCAAAAGAAATGATTTATCCCGTTTGTTTTTCGCTGCTGGACGCTAAACGTTACCCGGAAGTGTTATTTCAACCCGGATGTAGAAAAATCCATATAAGGGCATATACGGCTCAGATGTGCGGGGTTTTTCGTCTCGGCCAGTCAGTTTGCGAGAAAACACAGACTTTCTACAGGGCTGCGTCTTATTAGCTAAAAGAGCTGCCAGTCTCATTTGGCGGTGTTTACCTCAATTCTATTGGCTCTGACAATTAAAATGAGGTGTCAATCATCAAAATCGAGCCAGGATTGGCTGAGATGTGCCCAGAAGGCTGATTGTCTGGTTTTGGCCTCTCGCCGGACCATTCTTCACAGATGCATACAGATACAGATTGCAAAGATACTGTCTACAACCTGGGCTTTGAAATGGATGCGTTTTTAGCCTTGGATCTCAATGTTTTATAGTGATAGATACACTGTGCATTTTTTTTCCAGGCGAACTTTGGAAATAAAAAAAAAACAGTGTTCCATCTTCATTTATTTATTGATTAGTGACATGTATATATATCTAATATAGGTTCCCCTTTATCCTACAGAAAAGAAATTGTCCAAATAGAATAGAAGTATTTACAAAGTTGTTCACATTTTTATTATGGGTATGCCATTTTCGGAGCAGAGGCTAAAAAAGAGGCTAGAGTCCATTTAAGACACCTGTGTGAGAGTTTGAATAATACAGGTGCAAAAACTTCATGTCAAGTTGAAAAAAACACTGCTGTAGCAGTGGAAGGGGATTAGGTAGGGAAGAGACCCATGGGTATACACTACCCGTAGCTGACTGCCTGTCTAGATACACTAGACAAGACCTGGGCGGACCACCCCCTCTACTTTGGTTAGCGGGCCTCATTTGTGCCCGAGGTAGTCTAGGGGGGGGGGGGGAACTTTAGTTAGGGAAGTGTTCACCCTTTTTTTGATTTCTTTGATTTGGTCTCGCCCAGCCCCTTTTCCCTAAATACCCGCCCTTTCTCAATATGCGTTCTTGTGTGGACTTTTGGACTCGTGAAACGTCATCAGTCGCAGCCCGTACTGTTTAGTCTGGTCTTGCGAGAGCAAAATATCCCAGAATGCATTTCATCTCAGCAGGCTACGATGGAAGATGAGTTTGTGTGGGGTACCCACGACCCCACACCTTTGGTAGCCGCTCCACCAGGGCTCATAGTTTTAATCTGAATCAGCAAGGTAAAATGACCATTCCATGCAAACATTAGAATCAGAATGAAGGGTCTGCAGAGATAGAATAAGATAAGAATGCACAGAGGATGTATTAACCACACATCTCGCAGACATGGTGCTTCACAGGCTGATATGGCTCGCAGGGTGGAAAGTATGCTTTAATTTATTAAAGTACTGTTGGTCATTCCTGTTTGAGTGGCTGAGCAGTTACAAAGAGCAATAAAGAAGAAATCACAGGGGGTGAAGTGACACCCCTGTGACCCTTCCTTGTGACCACCTGGTCAAACAGTAAATCTAACAGAGGGGACTCAGGATACAGGTCAATAAAAGTATCTCTGAAATCTCTTTGTTTAGATAGGATGCCCCCGGGACTCGGACAAGTGGCCGGTTTCAAAGAAAGGTCACATGGCAAGTTCCGGAATGGCCCACAGTAACAATTGTCTTTGAAGTATGCTTTACCAGCTGGCCGGAGCAGGGATGAAGCCCCGCCCTCGTATGTAAACCTGTTATCTCCTGTGAACTTTTTGAATAAAGGTCTGAGGTCGGGGGAGCTTCGGCGGATTTTGACACACCTTCAGTGTGGGCGAAACTCCCCTTCACCAACATGTAGTGAAGAAATACGGCTTGCCTGTGGTCTGTTCTCTCCTCTCTAATAATGGTAAACCGTGTCCCCTACATAGGATGCGGGAATATTCCTGACAACTTGGTGGTTTTTTGTAGGTTTTTGAACTCTGTGCGAAGCTGCAGTCCCGGTGAGAGGCGACTCCGAAGTACAGAGCCACGCACAATGTGCGTCTGCGCAACGGACCTGCCTCGGAAAGAACGCCGCCAGTTACCTACAACCCCGAGGAGGCAAACGGACAGTTGTAGTTTTTGGATCATCATCTACCCATGTGTGCGCAGATAGTCGCTTTGTATATAATTGTTTGTTTTAATAAAGCTCTTTTTGCATAAACATGTTCCTGGCAAATGTTCATTTCCTCTAAAAATTCATTAATGTCCTTGGTGGTAGTCTAATAATTAGGGGTGTACCGATTCAGCGGTTACATTGATGTATCGATTTTTATTCCTCCGATCCAACTACATCGATCTGTGCTCGGCGAGTTGGCCATATGGATGGCATAGATCGATCTAAGATCGATTTAAAATCTAAATCTTTTATCGATATTAGGAAATAACTCATTGGAATTAAGCACGTCAGACTTTTTTCTTAGTCCGCAAAAGCCTTTATCATTAGTGCTGAGTCGTGACTTGCTCACGCAGTATGCAGGTCCCGCTGTCTCGAGCCCCGATTTAACTTCCGGGTTTCACGGCAAATCACACGGGTTAAAATAGAGGGGGAGTTTGTCGGGGGTTGGTAGGGGGAAACCATTATTGCAGGGGTGTTTTTTGTGTATATCACTAATACGGGTTTTTTTCTCCTACACTGCTACAGCAGTGTTATTCAAATAAAATGTGAATGCATTTGCCATTCATTGTTGTTTTCTTGTTTATTTATATTCATAATTAATTGATACCTGATTCCATTACAAGAAACAACAGGAATCTAAATTTATTTCAGTCACACTGGTTGATTTTTTGGCTAAAAAGTTACTGAATCGATTTCAAGTCATTGAATCGTATCGGATCGTTCTAAATGAACCAATATCGTCCTTGAATCGTATCGACAACCACTAATCGTTGAACCCCTACTAATAATGGTTTAGTAGCCTACATAGGATAACAATGACATGAATATACAGCATAATATGAATGAATAAATAACATATATATTATGAGGCTGGGTGACCAATGGCGACAGAACTGCCAACCGATCACGAGTGATTTTTCTTGTTTGAAAGTTGTGGTTTCATCCAATAAGGAGTAAGGAAACTCAAGCCAGGCCTGCACAGGTGTGGTTTTGCTGCCAATCATGAGTGATTTTACTTGTTTGAAAGTTGTGGTTTCCTCCAATAAGGAGTAAGGATATTCAGCCCGCTCCGCTCGCCACCCGCGGTTTCGCTGCATTCATATGCTAATTAGAGCCATTCGCACCTCCGCCAGCTGATCGCCACCTACGTCAGAGTCTGTTTCCGACAATTTGTGGCACAGACGAACGCGGCGTGCGCGGCTTGTAAATTGTCGGAAATTAGGGAGATTTACGGGCGTTTACGGGGACGAAAATCCCACTTTTCATGCAGTGTTATAGAATTATTGGATAGAGCTATTATATAAGAGCGCACGATCAGCAGCCATTTCGCGTCCTTACGCATTGTGATCATGGCATTTTATTACCGTCCATTTGATTGCATCTAAAAGCAACAGCTGTGTTTTGAGGTGCTTTGAGGCTGTTTATGCTGGTCAGCCCGGCTGCCTGTGCGTACGCAGCGTTAATAAATGAGGCCCCAGGGCCCTATTCCTCGTATGTGGTTCAACTAAGTCAATCAAATGTCCCATTATCCAGCTCAAATTAATGAGATCATTGATGTCAGGCTATCTCGGTTCCTCAAAGGCTGATCTGCGCTACACAGTTTATTAGTTTGAACGAGAGCCCAGTCATCAGGATAATCGCGTGCCTGCGGGTCCTACGTTAGAAAGCGGAAGAGTCGATCACCAAAACCAGGATTCTTTTGATAGTACAACGGCAAATACACTTAAAGGAAGATAGTCTTTTTTCTTGTGAAATGTAATCATTTCAGTCGAATGAATTTAAGGTATGGTTGTTCTGCCTTCCCCAAACCTAATTTTAGCAGTTATAGATGGGCAGGTGCTGCCCCCTAGTGGACAGCCGAGAAAGGTTGGTTCATTTGTTGTTACGTTGAGGTGACGTGATGAGGAAAGAGAGAGCACCCGACGTGGCGCGAAGCTGAACGCGCATTCAAAGAGCCTTCTTTCACGCACAAGCTTAGGACAATGTTCGTCTGTAAGTTAATAATTTGTGTTGTATGAATACAGTGTATGATATCTCTTAAACATGTTAAATTTATGTTTGTCGATGTCGATGTTAAGAACCTGCAGCTAAACAGTAGCATCTAAACTATGCTAGCTTTCATGTCAGCCTGTCGCTGTTTTACGCGGTATTCATGTATCTCTTTTGTTTGTCTGTTTCAGTTTTACAAAAAGTATATCAATCCTGTGTGAGTGACAGTAAAAACGCAAGGAAAACCACACTTGTCGTTCATATTTGCTCAGAAGGAGAAATAGCTGTTAACTAGCTGTCTATTCCTGTCAAGAGGAAACACAGGCTGAGGGCAGCATAATGGTACATCTTTTACGTTTTAAAGCAAACTATTAATAGTTTGCTTTTAATTCTAACCTGAAAATGACCAGAAGTTTGCTGGTGAAATTGGAAATTGGCTCATGTGTATGTCTAATCGGATACCTCTCCCAGGCCTAAGGCCTGATAATGTTAAAGATAAAGTTTGCAAAGTGCAATTCCCGGCGTCGCTCCACGTGGTTAACGACTACTGAGGCGCGGACACGTTGTCAGGCGCTCGCAGCCGTCCTCGACCGACAAGCATCGGCGAGGTCATCAATGCCAACAGGATTAACACCACGGCTAAATTTCAGACTGCATGCAGCTTTTTTTTCCCACTACATTGCTAATTGTTGTTGACTAACTCTGCTGATGATAGTGTATTTTAATGTGTGCATGTGCCCACACTCATGAGTCCTGATCTGCAGTGATACAGGGCCTTTTTTGCCTTTCATCCATCACAGTAAATAAGACAAATTAGATATTTCACAGACTTTCACATTTTAGCTGTTTTGTTTGATATGCTTCAGTGATTTTCACAGGCTCCGCTCCCAGCAGGCAGCCTGGGAGCAACAGGCACCTGGCACCGCTTATGAAGTCTCCAGCTGTATATACACAGCTAGCTTCTACAGTAATGTGGTGTCCTTTCTGTTTCTCGTCTGAGGCCCCTGTGTTACTTAATTTTTCATCTATTGATCAGTAAAGATTGTTGTATGGCCTTTAGGTACCCTTTAGCACAACGATCATTGTTGCCCTTTATTGGGACACTGAACCCCAAATGACTCTAGTTCTTTACAGCAGACCACTGCTTCGGATGATTTAGGAAGCTCCGCAGATGTCAACTACCGCTAGCTGCTCTTCCTTCCTGAAATAAGCTCTTGTCATTGATGATTGATGGAGATGGAAGAGAAACTTTGTTTACACATAAGCAATAGAACAAGATCGGTTCCTTAGGAAAATACCCAGATCCTGTTCACAAATTATTCGTAAAATATATTTATCTCAGTGACACCATCAATTCAAGAGGTCAGAGACCGTCTGTCCACTTGTAATTAACCTTATTTTGATTTCCCCAACACCTACCTATCGAATTGCTTATCAATCTACAGTTCATCCATCCCTCCATCAAAAGATAAAACTTAATGTGTCTGTATCAGCGAATTTGGAATAAAGGTGTGAAAAAGTAGCATGTAAACTGCAATGTACTTCCTTGCAAGTGTGGGCTTCTACTAGCCTGGCTAACGTCATACCCTCATCTCAAATGAGACGGGGTCTGGAAACCACATGTTCATTTCCTCATATTTGAGGCGGGGTTTACGAATGCCCAGAGCCATTTATTGGGCGCTACGAATGTCTGTCAAATGCGCCTGTTCCTAGCTCATAGCTAATCGTTTCAATTATACCCAATGACGTATGCAGAGCGACAGAAGTTCTACGCGGAAGAAGGCGATCGGTCAGATCGCATATTCAACGTCATCGTCTTGCTGCACCCTCCCCCCTCTGTGATTGGTCCCCTATCTCAGGCGAAAATTTGCTGCATGGAATCAAGGCTGCCTGGAATTAAATCGCGCGCGCAAGGCAGCCGGGGAAAACCCAGGCTAGGCTTCTACGGTGATTTGGTGTAACCTATGTGTGTGTCTGTGTGTGTAGTTGTCACACTCACCTGCCAGCCCGACCTTCCACACCTGCCCCGCATCCACAATCAGCCACTCCCCTGCCTTCCACACCTGCTTCCGATTCACAATCAGCCCCGCTACATAAGCACTGCACACCCAGCCTGTCATTGCCAGATTGTTCTTCGCGTCATGCAAGTCTCTCCAGCACTTTTCCTTGGACTGATTCCCCGGCTTCGACCCTGCCTGTCCCCGACCCGTTCGTCTGTCTCCGTCCCGGTGTACACGTCTGCCTTCTGTCCCCGACCCGTCCGCCTGTCTCTGCCCCGGTGTACACGTCCGCCTTCTGTCCCCGACCACGAGTCGTGCCCGAACGTCTGCTGTGAGCCCGTGTGTAACACAAGCGCTAACCAAACGCGCTCTGCCGTTGTGCTGCATTTGGCCCCGCCACTCGCCCGTGTCAGTACAATCTGGCCACAAAATGGAGCCAGCGCACACCGATTCACCACAGCAGCGCTTGGAGAGAGTCGAGGGAGCCCTCGTGCAGTACAAAGCGCTCCTCGCATCCACCCTGGCCGAGGCGCGCCAGGCGACCGCCGCCAGCCAACAGGCCAGCGCCGCCCAGGAGCAGACGACAACCGCCCTGGTCGCCCAGATCCAGCAGCTCGCCCTAAGGATCTCCCGGACGGAATCACAGAGCCCTCCAGCTGCACCCCCCGCAGCTGCATCTCCGCCGACTCCTCCCGGCCCCGCCTTCGAACCCCGGATAGGAGCTCCAGAGCGCTACGGCGGAGACCCAGAGAGCTGCGCCCCCTTCCTGACTAACTGCTCCATCCTCTTCGCCCTGCAGCCCCACACCTTCGCCTCAGAGGAGGCCCGGGTGGCCTTCGCCATTAATCACCTCACTGGGAGGGCCCGTCTTTGGGGGACGGCGGAATGGGAACGCCAGACCCCCGGATCCGCCAGACCAGGGATCGGGGATCCTCCACCAGGGATCCCCGATCCCTGGTGGAGGACCCGGAACCCATGCAACTCAGCCGGACCACCCTGTCAACCGTGGAGCGCCAGCGCCGGCGCAGACTGAATCTGTGCATGTACTGTGGGGGGGACACTTTGTCTCCAACTGCCCGGTAAAAGCCAAGGCTCACCAGTGACTGGGGACGCACCGGTGAGCCCTCCCTTCAAACCGTCCCCCATCAAGAGACCTATCTGCCACTGCCGCCTGCTGGTGCCGGGGGGTTCCCACACCCTGGCGGTGTTCATTGACTCGGGGGCTGACGTATCCATTATCAACAGCGAGTTAGCCCGACAGTTGCAGATTGAGAGAGTGCCTCTGCCTCAGCCCGTGCCCGCCAATGCCCTGGACGGTCACGCCCTTGGAATGGTGACCCACCAGACTGTCCCTGTCCAGATGCTGTTCTCCGGGAACCACCATGAGTCGATTTCGTTTTACATCCTGGACTCAACCCGGATCCCGCTCCTCCTGGGGTTCCCCTGGCTTCGCCGTCATAACCCGCATATCGACTGGGCGACAGGGTCCATCCTGGGGTGGAGCACAGCCTGTCACCAAGTCTGCCTGAAACAAGCCCGCGTTCCCCAGCCTCTATCCTGCCCCACTTCAGCCCCGGACCTGGCGGGCGTCCCGGCGGAGTACCACGACTTCAGGGAGGTCTTCAGCAAGGCAAAGGCTACCTCCCTTTCTCCGCACCGGCCGTATGACTGTGCCATTGACCTCCTCCCTGGCACTAGCCCTCCCCGGGGCCGCCTCTACTCCATCTCGGCCCCGGAGAGAAAGGCAATGGAGGATTATATCAATGACTCTCTGTCCGCTGGCATCATCCGTCCCTCCTCGTCCCCAGCTGGGGCGGGGTTCTTTTTTGTGCAGAAAAAGGACAGATCGTTGAGACCCTGCATAGACTACCGGGGCCTCAATGACATCACGGTAAAGAACCGATACCCGCTCCCCCTCATCTCCTCAGCGTTTGAGCTCCTGGAGGGGGCCACCGTCTTCACCAAACTGGACCTTCGAAACGCTTACCACCTGGTCCGCATCCGAGAAGGGGATGAGTGGAAGACGGCTTTCAATACGCCCACCGGTCACTACGAGTACCTGGTCATGCCATTTGGCCTCACCAACGCCCCGGCCGTCTTCCAGTCTTTGGTCAACGACGTCCTACGGGACATGCTGGACAAATTTGTCTTCGTGTACCTGGATGACATCCTGGTGTTTTCCAGATCCATGGAGGACCACCTCCACCACGTCCAGGCGGTCCTCCAAAGACTCTTGCAGAACTCGCTCTTCGTCAAGGCCGAGAAGTGCGAGTTCCATGTCCCCTCGGTGTCCTTCCTTGGGTACATTATCGGTCAGGGAGACATCCGCATGGATCCGGCAAAAGTATCCTCTGTCACCGCCTGGCCGGTGCCTGATTCCCGAAAGCAGCTACAACGGTTCCTGGGGTTCGCGAACTTCTATCGCCGCTTCATCCGAGGGTACAGCACGGTGGCAGCCCCTCTCACGGCTCTCACCTCCCCCAAGGTCCCTTTCCAATGGTCACCTGGGGCCGACTCCGCCTTCCTGACCCTGAAGAGCCGCTTCACCTCCGCCCCCATCCTGCGCATGCCCGATCCGGAAAGGCAATTCGTAGTGGAGGTGGATGCCTCGGATGTTGGCGTTGGGGCCGTCCTGTCACAGCGGGCCGCCGACGACCAGAAACTCCACCCCTGCGCCTTCTTCTCTCGGCGTCTGAACCCCGCGGAGAGAAACTACGACATCGGCAACCGGGAGCTCCTGGCAGTGAAGGCGGCCCTGGAGGAGTGGCGGCACTGGCTGGAGGGGGCCAAACAGCCGTTCCTGGTGTGGACCGACCACAAGAACCTGGAATACATCAGGACGGCTAGAAGACTGAATTCCAGACAGGCCCGCTGGTCACTATTCCTCACCCGCTTCAATTTCACCCTCGCCTATCGACCAGGTAGCCGCAACGTCAAGCCCGACGCCCTGTCTCGCCTATTCCTGAAGGGGGAGGAGGAGGACACTACGGAGGCGAACACCATCCTTCCTCCGGCCCGCCTGGCGGCGGCCATCACCTGGGGAGTCGAGGAGAGGGTCCAGGCAGCTCTGGAGGAGCAGCCAGGTCCCAGCGCATGCCCACCCAACCGGCTCTTCGTTCCGAGGCAACTCCGGTCCGAGGTGCTCCAGTGGGGCCACAGCACCCATCTCACCTGCCACCCAGGGACCCAGCGAACCAGGGAGTTTCTCCAGCGCCGGTTCTGGTGGGAATCCCTGAGCAAGGACGTCCAGGAGTTCGTGAAGGCCTGTCCCGTCTGCAACCGGAACAAGTCCTCCAACCAGGCTCCGGCTGGACTCCTGAACCCACTTCCCGTCCCGCACCGCCCCTGGTCCCACGTATCCCTGGACTTTGTAACCGGCCTACCACCATCCCAATGGCACACCGCCATCCTCACGGTGGTGGACCGGTTTAGCAAGATGGCGCATTTTGTGCCCTTGCCTAAATTGCCGTCGGCCAAGGAGACTGCGGAGGTGGTCCTTCGCGAGGTGTTCAGAATCCATGGTCTCCCCGTGGACGTGGTCTCAGACCGGGGACCACAGTTCACCTCGGTGTTTTGGAAGGAGTTCTGCACCCTCCTCGGGGCCACGGCTAGCCTGTCATCGGGGTTCCACCCCCAGTCCAATGGCCAGACGGAGCGGAAGAACCAGGAGTTGGAGGTGGCTCTCCGGTGCATGGTCTCCAGCCACCCGTCGACCTGGGCCAAACAACTGATGTGGGTGGAATACGCCCACAATACTCTGGTCAGCTCGTCCACCGGCCTCTCCCCATTCCAGTGCGCCCATGGGTACCAACCACCCCTGTTCCCAGCCCTGGAGAGGGAGGTCTCCTGCCCAGCCGTGCAGACCTTCGTCCATCAGTGTCGGCGCACCTGGGCCCAGGCCAGGGCCAACCTCCAGCGTTCGGGGACGAGATACTCCGCCTCTGCTAATCGCCGCGGCTCCGCTGCGCCCACTTACCGGGTGGGCCAGAAGGTCTTGCTATCGACCCAGGACCTTCCCCTTCACAACGACTCCAGGAAACTGGCCCAGAAGTTCATCGGCCCATTCGAGATCCTCAAGATCATCAATCCGGCTGCAGTCCGCCTGAAGCTTCCGCGGACCATGCGCGTCCACCCCACATTCCATGTATCAAAGATCAAGCCTATGGTGGAGAGCCCTCTCGTCCCCGCCACCCCGGCCCCCCCACCCCCCCGCATGGTAGATGGAGGCCTGGTCTATTCGGTCCGACGCCTCATCCGCTCCCGCCGCCGGGGGAGGGGCATCCAGTACCTGGTCGACTGGGAGGGCTATGGCCCGGAGGCAAGATCCTGGGTCCCCGCCAGCTTTATCGTCGACCCACAACTTATCACCAGCTTCCACCAGCAACACCCGGACCAGCCCTCCAGGACCCGCCCAGCAGCCAAGAGGCCCCGCCCCAGGACCCGCACTGCTACCGCCACAGGACTCCTCATCATCGGAGGAGTCCGCAGAGGAGAGCGACGCGCCGCCCCCCCGGACCCCCTCCCAACCGGCTCACTATTCAGACCGGGCTGAGTCTGAGGAGTATTAAGGAGACGTCCTCGAAGCCCTCCCTGCCCTCCCTGCCCCCCCCCCCCCTCGGCGACATCATTTTTGGGACGTCAGGAGACGCCCCTTGAGGGAGGGGTTCTGTCACACTCACCTGCCAGCCCGACCTTCCACACCTGCCCCGCATCCACAATCAGCCACTCCCCTGCCTTCCACACCTGCTTCCGATTCACAATCAGCCCCGCTACATAAGCACTGCACACCCAGCCTGTCATTGCCAGATTGTTCTTCGCGTCATGCAAGTCTCTCCAGCACTTTTCCTTGGACTGATTCCCCGGCTTCGACCCTGCCTGTCCCCGACCCGTTCGTCTGTCTCCGTCCCGGTGTACACGTCTGCCTTCTGTCCCCGACCCGTCCGCCTGTCTCTGCCCCGGTGTACACGTCCGCCTTCTGTCCCCGACCACGAGTCGTGCCCGAACGTCTGCTGTGAGCCCGTGTGTAACACAAGCGCTAACCAAACGCGCTCTGCCGTTGTGCTGCATTTGGCCCCGCCACTCGCCCGTGTCAGTAGTAGTGGTCTGTGAATTGACCGTTTCAAAGGAGCCGTCATTTCCAAAGTGTCTTATAGACAAATTAATTATTTAGTCTATTTGAAGACGTTTGCCATTAAGCGTTTTGTTGTGCTGTGGAACTCACTACCTTTCAGGAAGTGCAGGATGTTTTCTTACCTCTAGATCAAGGTTGTCGCCTCCTCTGCTTCTTCCTTTAAAATACACCAATACACCTACACACATGCCATCTGTTCTCTGCCTCCTGCAAAAAAGTAGGCACTCCCTCTCCCTCTCTTTTCATTTCAAAGGGCACTGAGTACCAAAGATTCCACGTTTAGACAGAATAAAAGATAAAAGTATAACCTTGACACCCTCACTTACTCATTAATGTGAGCAAAAAAGGATTTGGGGTATTACTAAATGTGTTTGCAGAGTGGAGAGTGGGACGCTACTGGCTGGACAGACTGCAAAAAAGATGTAACTCCACCATTTCTCTTACTGAACTGGATTATATTTAGCAGCATAGTTACACCATTTAAAAAAACAACAACAAACAATAAAAGAGAAAAAACGACTCAATGTCTCAGTTCACTAGGCTGCATACTTTAGGACGCATTTGTCAGCCGCATATGTCAAATTTAAGTCCGGACTTGAGTCCAAGTCAGATCTTAATCCACAGGTTCCTTCTCACAGTCTCTGAACAGTCCAACAAATTTTCACCAACACTCGTTCTTCGCTTTACGGAGGTGACATAAAAAAAACTGAGAAAAAGGTATGTACTTGGGACTTTCAAAGTCGAGATCTGGAGTTTTTTTTGCTGTGCGCCCTGCTGCGACTGCGGTCATGTGGACCGCATTTCAAAATGAAATGCGCCTCGATTTGAGGTGTTACGGTAAACGGGCTTTAAACCAGATAAAAGCCGGGTAACACTCTGCTGTCACTTGGCCCTGGTTCATGTTGACCTCTTCGATGCTCATGCACATTCTCATCAAATATTACTGCATAGTTTTTAAGAAAATTGGCGCTTTTACCGTAACACCTTAAATAGAGGCCCATTTCATTCTGAAATGCGGTCCACATGACTGCAGTCGCAGCAGGCGCCGCAAAAGAAACTCCAGATCTCGAGTTTCTAGTCCCAAGTACATACCTTTTCTCCGTTTTTTTTGTTTGTTTTTTACCTTCGTTTTTCATTTTTTTTATGTCACCTCCCGGGCTCCCTACCGCTTGAACCTCTTGTAGTCCCAGAAAGTCTGGAGATTCAGGAATATCCCCAAAGAAGCATGGATGGGGAAGTCCCCCTCAAGGCCTCAGGTGGGATTGGTGGCCTCAAACAGGTGTCCACCTTGCACCTAGATTCATTCCCTTTTGCACAGAAATGCTGTCACTTCTCCCTACTTGTCTCATAACTCAACAAGACATGCACAGAGTAAAATATACACAAACACCTTTACATATGTCAATAAGGATTACTTCATACCTCTTATAATGACTAGGTTTAGCCTAGGTCAACATTACAGAGCATCTCTTCTATATGTACCCCGTAATATGGCTGATTATACTCCTATTAAAAGTTTGGTCAAACTTCTGATTAATGTGTCGTCATTTTATTACACTGAGGGCCTCTTGTACTAACGCTTCTGCGCCCACTTCAGGCGTATTTGTTTCGCAACGTGCACGTAAAAAAAAATGTTGAGGTATGTAGGCTACAAAGACGCACTGAAGCGCAGGAATTGAAAATGGCAAATTGCACTTTTCTTGGAAAGTCTCTTTTCTGCAAAATCCTCCATCCCGAAACCCTGATAACAAAGAATTACAAAAATCCAGTCTAGAAGTAACAAATGCATGAACTAATCACTTTGATACAGGAAGTTCCTGATTTTCGATATATTACGTGGATTAAAAAAGGCAGTCCTTGAGGTCTTCTTTATATGAGAGTTGACCTCAGGCCGAACCACGAACGCCAATGCCGACTGGAGGTGACTGGGGTGGAGGAGGGTCGTATCAGCTGCACGCTGCAAACTGAAAGCTGTCAGCTAATAGGGAGGAGAACGTCTCCGGTTACAAATGTAACTTTAGTTCCCTGAGGGGAACGAGACGCTGTGTGAACGCCCTGCGTGGCCGCATCATGAAGCACGTGTGAAATCTGACCAATGGCGAGACGACACGTCATAGGTGGGTGGCGTCGAGACCAGCAAGCATAAAGGACCCTCGGCCACAACTTCATTCATCTCTGAAGGGCCAAATCAAGTGGCACGGGCGTGCCGGGAGTATGGCATAGACACGCAGAGTCTCGTTCCCCTCAGGGAACTAGGGAACGTCTCCGGTTACGTATGTAACCATATCAGGGAACTTCGAGCTGCGTGAAACGCTGTGGGAACGCCAATACCCACTCCGCCATATGAGCCAGCGTCCGTCGCGTGAAGTCAAGGCGCACATACTGATGAGAGCACCTGCGCTCCAGGCGTGGAGTTAAGGTCAAGACGATAAAACCTCACGAACGTGTGCGGAGAGGACCAGCCTGCCGTAGTACAGACGTCGTGCAGCGATACTCTCCCTGACAGGAGGGCTTTGGAAGCCGCCATACCCCTGGTAGAGTGGGCGCGGACAGCCCGGCCGACTCATATGCGAGTGAGATGGCCTCAACAACCCACTTGCTCATCCTCTGTTTAGACGCAGGGCCCCCAATGGGTGGGGCGAAGCATACGAACAGCTGTTCGGAACGTCGACACAGGGCCGTTCTGTGGACGTAAGCGTCCAGGGCCCTAACTGGGCAGAGGAGTTTCAGCTTGGACTGGTCCGACGACAGGAAAGAGGACAGAAGGCTTGCAGCACGATAGGCCCGACAATATTAGTGGGGACCTTAGGAACATACCCGGGAGAAGGTAGTAAGGACGCCTTCACCATACCGGGAGAGAATTCCAAGCACGACGGCGACACCGAGAGGGCTTGCAGATCTCCAATTCTTTTTAAGGAAGAAATAGCAAGCAGAAAGATCGTCTTAAGAGCCACGTACTTCTCTTCGACCTCCTCAATGGGCTGGAACGGAGCCCGGGAGAGGCCATCTAGTACAATGGCCAGGTCCCACGATGGTACTCTTGTGCGAGCTGCTGGCCTAAGCCTCCGAGTGCCACGGAGGAAGCGAGATATCAGTGGGTGCCTACCCAGCGGGTGCCTACCCAGCGGGGCGCCATCCAGCCGGAATGGGACGCCGATAACACCACCACGTACACTTTTAGTGTAGAAGGCGATAACACGGAGGAAAACCGCGCCTGCAGGAACTCCAGTACTGCAAACACTGGGCAGTTAACTGGGTCCAGTTGGTGGGACACACACCAGGAGGCGAAGAGTTTCAACCTAGCGGCGTACGCTTTCCTTGTGGCTGGAGCTCTGGAGTGGAGGATGGTCTCAACGGCCTCGGCCGAGAGACCAGTTCCTAGGAGGCGGGCCCCCTCAGAGACCACGCCCACAGTTTCCATAGCTCCGGGCGGGGGTAAAGGATCGACCCGGCCGCCTGCGAGAGCAAGTCCCTCCTGATCGGGATCTCCAAGGGTGGACCGGCGAGGAGAGAAACTAGGTCCGCAAACCACACTCGGGCCGGCCAGTGCGGGGCTACTAGCAGTAGGCTGACACCGTCCTGACGGTCCCTCTCCAGAACTCCTGGGAGCAGAACAACCGGGGGAAAGGCGTACAGGCGATATCTCGGCCAAGCCTGTACCATAGCATCCAACCCCAAGGGGGCCGGATGGGTCAGGGAGAACCACAGAGGACAGTGAGTCGTCTCTCTGGACGCAAACAGGTCTTCCTCGGCACGACCGAAGCGGCTCCAAAAGGTGTTCCACCACCTCGGGGTGGAGTCTCCACTCCCCGGGCCTCGGCCCCTGCCTCGACAGGGCGTCTGCTCCCTGATTCAGGGGAGAACCCCTTGGTTCTGAGCCACCACTGAAGCGGTCTCATGTACAGCAGGCCGCACGGAACTATGTTCGATGCGGCTGCCAGCAGACCTAACAGTCTCTGAAACTGTTTGACCGTGAGTGAGTGGCCTAGCTTGGCCTGCTTGGCGGCTGAAAGAATCCATGCCACTCGAGCGGGAAACAGACCCGCAATTGAGGTCGAGTCCCAGATCACGCCCAGGAAAGTGGTCCTTTGTAGCGGGAACAGTACACTTTTCCCGGCGTTGAGTCTCAACCCCAAACGGCTGATGTGAGCAAAAACAACATCTCGATGTTGAACCGCTAGCTGCTCCGACGAGACGCCAGGGCTGCATCCATGCATTTCGTAAAACTTACGGGGAGAGAGCTAGGCCGAATGGAAGAACCCGATATTGGTACGCTTCGTCCCCAAAAGTGAACCTCAAGAACTTCCTGTGTTGAGGAAGGACACATGAAAGTACGCGTCCTTCAGATCTATCGTGACAAACCAGTCCTTGGATCTCATTTGTGACACAATCTGTTTGAGCGTGAGCATCTTGAAGCTGAGCTTTGCTACTGCGCGATTCAACAGCCTTATATCCAGTATGGGACGCAGCCCCCATCCCTCTTCGGGACGACGAAGTACCGGCTGTAATAGCCCGAGTCCTTGCAGGGAGGCAGATCTCGTTCTATAGCCCCCTTTCCTGGCAGGGACTGTACCTCCTGCTCCAACGCCAAAGCCTGCTCGGGGCCTACCACCGTTGGCAGGACCCCTCTGAATCGAGGTGGGCGATGCCTGAATTGAATGGCGTAGCCCCTGTCGATTGTACGCAGGACCCATTGAGATATATTGGGGAGGGCTCGCCACTCCGCCACAAACTCTCTTAAGGGTACCACCCTCTCGAGGCCGGCCTTTGGGATAACCGGGCCTGCAGACACAGTGCCCTGTAACAGCACACTGGCAGGGGAACTCTGGCCTGGCAGCCCTGGACTCCTCCTCAGAGGAGGCGAGCAGCCCCGGGCCCACGCTCGCTGGGACTGGCTACGTAGCTCTGGCCTGGCAGCCCTAGGCTCCTCGTCAGAGGAGACGAGCGGCCCTCGGGCTGGCTGAAACTGGCTGCATAACACTGGATTAGTGAATCTAACCGTGTTTCTTTTTGTTCCCAGGGAAAAGGGGGTGCACCTTGGGAGTGTGTAGGCAAGCTGCCCATGGGTCTACACCACCCGTAGTCATCCTCCTGTCTAGAAACACTAGGCAAGACCTGGGCGGACCACCCCCTGTATTTTTGGTTAGTGAGCCTTGCTAGTGCTCAAGGTTAGGTTAGAGGGGGTGTTGCAGGTCAGGTAGGCAAGAGGGACTGTTTTGTTTTGTTCTTTGTTTTGGTTCCGTCCAGCCCCTTTTCCCACTGGGGCTGGCTACGAAGCTCTGCGGAGGGGGCGAGCGGCCCTCGGACCCACGCTCGCCTCTCTTTGTGTCTCTAATCCTCTTCCTCCTTAGCGAAAACGAGCGGCCCTCGGGCCCACGCTCGCTGAGACTGGCTACGTAGCTCTGATCTGGCAGCCCCGGAGGAGGAGTCGAGCGGCCCTCGGGCACACGCTGTCTGCCGCCTGTCCTACCGCCGAGTACGCTTTGCCCATAAGAGCCAAGGTGGTTCTCAGAGGCTTGATGGGCGTGATGAAGATAAATGGCTCGCCAGTACCTCCTCCGCGACTGGCAAGCTTGCGTACCCGCACTGTTTGGCGCCGGCCACCGATGAATACAGCGCCATGCGACACTGGCGCGGAGGTAACACACGGGAGGGCAGGAAACGCTCATGCAACTTACTCGTCGCTGAGGGCTTCCCGTCGACCGGGCAGCTGATATCGAGCCTCTCCAAGGCTCGAGTCAGCACCTCCGTGAGCTCCTCGGCTGCGGGTGACTGAAGCGGCGTATCTTCAGCCTCCGCAGCCGCGACGCTAGCCATCTCCACGGCGCTGGATAGGCGCGTCGGTGATGCCTCCTCCGGGATGGAAGAAACCGCTCCGCGTGCTTCCAAGTCCCGGTAAGAGGCACTGGATGTCTCCGGAAAAGGCTGAGGAAATGCCAAAGCCGCCTCAGAGCCCTCCGAGATATCCACCTTCGATCCCCACGCAGATCGCCGCCGCCTCGCCGCGGGGAGCGCGAATCGAGCCGCCCTCCTCGAAGAGCGCCCAGCGGGAGCGCAGCCTCCGAATCGAGAGCCGCTCGCAATGCACACAGCTGGCTCCCTCGAAAGCCGGGCATGCTCCGCTCCCAGGCAAACAACGCACAGGGGGTGCGTATCCCCTCCCGTACTGAACCGGGGACAGGGGGGCGCGCACTGCGCAAACCGCTGCCTCTGCATTTCGCTCGCTATAGCCTGATTCACAACACGCTGATGAAGGCACAGATGAATGAAGTTGTGGCCGAGGGTCCTTTATGCTTGCTGGTCTCGACGCCACCCACCTATGACGTGCCGTCTCGCCATTGGTCAGATTTCACACGTGCTTCATGGCGCGGTCACGCAGGGCGTTCCCACAGCATTTCACGCAGCTCGAAGTTCCCTGATAGGGAACCCTTTTTAAAGTTGACAGCAACAACGTGATTGGCTCCCGGAACCAGTGTGTAGACTCTGATTGGTCACTACAATGTGGACGCCCCCAACCAGCTGATAGCGTGATTACAAAAACAGAGTCAGACTAATTGTCTTCCTGACTGAACTTGCGCTTAAGCTCCGTTTCCTTTAATACCAATCAAATGTTCTAGTTATTGCAGCAAGATACAATGATCGATGGTGTCAAATGCGGCACTGAGGTCCAGCAAGACAAGAAAAGAGACGAGTCCTTAGTCCGATGCAAGTGAAAGATCATTCGTAATTTTCACCAGTGTTGTATGGTGTTCGACACTGTTTTAGCGTATGCACACACAGATTCCACGATTTAACGACGTCGTCAACTTTAGTGACATCCGAGTGGCATAACCGCGAGTCGTTACCGCTGACGTGAATTACAATCTCACTGTATTTATGTTAATACTTACCCAGCAGTTTAAGATAAGACTCAATGTCGCATGCTCTGGCCCCGGGTATACAAGCAACTTTGGTCCCTGGTTTCGCTAACTTCACGTTCCTCAGAATGGAGCTACCTATGTATCCTATGTAATGACGCAGTTTTGCTAAATGACCACGGCTAAGCAAACAATCAACCTGTCTCCAGCAACTTCGCCGGAAGATTTGTTGGCCACACCGGCTGACTGTCTGCTAACCTAGTCGAAGACCTCATTTTAACACATTGACAATATTTTATTTCGTTTCTGCTCCTTCCTATGCTTGTTTTCATTACCCCACTGTCCACAACATCAGTGTCCCGACCTCTCTTTGTTCATCCAGTTCCTTCTCGGTATTGACAAAAGGCTCATCGGTGAGCGGCATGTGGCTTTCAAAAGGTGGCAGAGACACTGTGTCTGTATGCAGGATGCCGTAAAAACTCTTTTAATTAAGTTAGAAATACGTGATTGATATGCCGTTCAAGTGATGTTATTCATACTAGTTTAAATGAAAAATGTAACTTGTGAACTACACACGCTGTATGACCACGTGGGTGGCACCCTGAAGAGAGCAGAGCTGTGCTTTTATCAAGTGGATCATTTCGCTCCAGTAAAGATGTGGACAGAGGTCCAGTCATGTCATTTACAGAGGGACATTTGACCAACTTCATCAGTTTGTTTCATTCTGTTGATATGCAGGAGGAATATGCACAGCCCTATCAAAGCTGTGGCCTCCAAATGATTGCACCTGGATCAGAGCAGTTGCTGGGCTGCTTTATCGATACGTGTAGGGGAAGCTATTGAGCCAAAATACCATTAGGGAGCATTGAAATCAGGAGGTAACTCACATAACTACATCTTTACTGTAGTTACCACTTTGCATTTATCTTTGCCAATAACTGCATGGCAATACATTAAGGCCTACACTAGCATCATGAATAATACATTCTAGCCAGAAATATCAATGTTCCTTGGAGTTATAACATTTTACATTTACAAGAAAATCGCCCAAAATGGAGGCCAGAAAACTCTTGATTAACATTGGACCACACCGGTGTTAGGGTCCATTTGCCTGAATTTGAAATCGATCGGGTGTAAACTCTCGGAGGAGATCGTTCGTTTTATAAATCCCCAAAACGCAAATTATCGGCAAAAACGGGCGAAAATTGCCAATATTCAGCAATTAATTACAGTGCCCCCTAGTATTGAATTATTCAGAAAAATGTTGGGTATGTGATATCAATCTTTTCTGTCTGGGAGGAGTTCGCAAAAATGTGTTTTTCACAAAATTCTAATTGGCGGAAAGCATTGCCAGGTGCATTTGCGTACACCTTGTGTGTAAAATGTCAAGTCGGTGAAACTGGGCAAAAATGTCCCCAGAGGGAGCACTTGCAGGGGACGCTACAGAGCCATTTCTTAAAACACAAAAGCGCGACCCCAAGAATATCTAAATTTTTCGCACTTCCGATGGACATGCCAAGTTTCAAGAGTTTTTGAATATGATAAAGGCCCCCAAAGTGCGTTTAAAGCGGAGGAATAATAATAATTCTTCGAAACACAATAGGGCTTCGCCGGACTTTCAGTCGGCTCAGGCCCTAATTACATTTTTCAAATTGAATCAAAAGACGTAATAATTCTGAAATTAACCCTAGAGACAGCAGTTAAACACTAACTGCTCTGTACGGGTTAAGTGTTGTAAAGGGACTACATTGGACTAATTAAAACAAAAAGACAGACAGGGGGTTTTAATTGGACAGATAATTTCATGGTAAATCAACAAAATACTTTCCCTGGGTGTCAGTTATACATCCCAGGTGGGATTCAAATTCTTCTGTAAGGAAACTCATTATATTTTGTCATGTTATAGATTCCAAACCAGCAGTGTAATGTAATAAAAAATGTGCTTAATATTTTCTCCTTGCCGCTTTTCAATGTTTTCTGAATTGAGGGAATACATTAAGCGGCCAAGCGTGACAGCCAAATGCAATATCGACTCCTGTCTGCAATTTGTCAAATCTGTAAATATATACGGTGGCGTGCAAATATCCAGCACAACCATTTATGGGGGCTTTCATAAAACATATTCTTTGGTAATCGTGTTCAACAGACAGCCTTATGTATTATTGAACAGTTCTCATTTTCAGTCAAACAACCTGTAATTCCTTCATGCACACAAAAATGTAAACACACGTGCATTAACGCACAAAAGCCTTTAAAACATTATGCAAGGGAATTAGTCAACCTGTCTTTTGCAGCCAATTTTACGCAGCCAGCCGTGGCATTTATCAAAGCAGAACAGGTAAATGTGCATTTGCCAAGTAGTTTTATTGGGCATATTTTAGTTGCCATTCTTGCTGAGCTAACCAACCCCCTATAAACACTGAGTTCAACGTGCACATGTTCGGACAGCACACACAAACACACATAGCCTCACACTAAAACCTCACTTACCCTAAAACCTGTGCAGATGACGTTGGATTTGCTTGTAATGCGTATTCAACAGCGTGTGGACGTACCTCCCTCGAAGAAAATCCGTCAAAAATGTTTAAGGTGTGCAGCATTTATTATTCATATGCTGGATGCTTGGTGGCTGTTTCTGCTTTGGTTTTGTTTTAACTGAGAGAAAATACACTTATCAGTGTCTTTGGCTTCATCTGCGGTTCCTTTTCGGTGTGCTGGTTTCTGTGTCCTCCCCTTGCTGAGAATGTTGCAAATGCACCACCATGTGCACATTTTAGAAATAATTTGCATATAGTATTTTATAAATTGTTGTGTTAGTGCATATTGTAGCCAATACTTTCAAAACAGCTGAAGCATTCATATTTGTTTGTGAGCAGTACACGATACTTCTGGCTCGGTAGTCCTCCATATGTGGAACACTCGTCACAAAGGACTTTCTTAGCTATAGCTTCATGGAAGAATTTAGTGGTTTCCCCCCCTGGTGTTGCATAGTGACAATCAATGATCGTTGATAAATATACTGAAATCATGTTTACAAGAGGCCTACAACATAATCAAATTCATCTAACCAGTGTTGTGGAAGTCTAACATGCATCATTCCACTGTGTTTTGGAGCTCCATTAAATCACTTCCACAAGCTCCACTGTTGCTCTTTGTGACATATTCCAGACACTGTTTATTTGGTACACCATCCTTCTGCTACAAGCCACTACAGCAAGAAATGTGGATGAATTTGCTGCTGAAAAAAGTCCACAACAATCCGTGTACTATTAGTTTTTCAGAATAAAACCAAAAAACGAATAATGACTTGTTTCATCAATATTCGTTTCCAAAACCAAAAGGAAATAACGGATAACAACTCCCCATGAACTTCCCATTTGCAATTATGTGCTCAAATGAAAAATGGAAAAACTGATAACGAGCCTTTCACCCAGTTTCATCCAGTTTTTATATTTTATATCGCGTCCGCACATGCGCCACCTCCCCGAGACGGGCCGGCTCTCACTTTCATCGAAAAAGAAATAAATATGGACTTAATAATCGTACCATGAGGTAATTAAATTTACACCCCTTGCAAGGTTGCCAAAGTGTCCGAAAATCGATCACTTTATCCGGGGGAGACGCCGCACCTGGTGGGGAAAAAGTCACTAAAACGTCAAAAATGATAATTACTTTGCCCTCTGTGACGCCAAAAAGTACCCCAGTGAGCTTACGTTACGGGCGGGCATGGGCTGCCCGAAGCTCGACTCTCAACCCCCGCTTACAGCGCTCCCCTGCCCACACCTCGCCGCTTCCGGCGGCCGTGGACTACTTGCTGCACCCTCTCTCCCCGCCGGGGAGGGACGGGGCCCCTCGCTCCCGGCGCGACTGTGGAGCGGAGCGGACTGTCCGCAGTGCGCTCCAAACGCGTATAGCGTCGCCAGGGCAGGGGCCGCCTCTCGTAAAAGGCGTCAGCGGCGATGTCGGCAACCCACTCGACCCGTCTTGAAACACGGACCAAGGAGTCTAACGCGTGCGCGAGTTAAAGGGCTCGGTACGAAACCCCGTGGCGCGATGAAAGTTTGAGCCGGCACGTCCCGGGAAGGTGGCGCATGTGCGCACGCGATAAAAAATATAAAAACTGGATGAAACGGGGTGAAAGGCTCGTTATCAGTTTTCATTTGAGCAGACAATTGCAAATGGGAAAAACGAGTTGTTATCCGTTATTTCCTTTTGGTTTTGGAAACGAATATTAAAGAAACAAGGCATTATTAGTTTTTTGAGTTTTGGTTTTATTTTGAAAAACGAATGGTGCACGGATTCACAACAAAAGCCTTCTACTGTTTTGAATGATTTTTTATTGAAAACCATTATATCCTCTGGTTTACTGAGCCTTATCTTAAAAATAATCTGTACATTTGTGAGCTGTTTACGAACTGCACCAAATCATGTGGTATGTTTTAAACATAATTTAATTTACCGTATTTTCCGGACTATAAGTCGCACTGGAGTACAAGTCGCATTTTTAGAAAATAAGACACGCCGGCGGGCCGGCGGAAAACACAGTCAAGTACCGTTTTTTGGCCTACATGTGTCCTACGAATGTCGATATGACGTCTGGCGATAAATCAGAGAAGTCTGCAGGTTTTGGTTTCACCACTGTCATGATATGAGGCAAGACGCGAGTCGTGATCCACATTATTAAAGAGGGTTTTATTTTTGAACAGCCCAGAGTAACGTAAGCTATGCGTTAGACTCCGACAGTTAGCATCTATGGTTAGCATACCCAAACTACGGTAGCTTAATATTGTCAGGGATCGTGTCGGGATGAACCGGAAGGAGGGAGACGCACTCGCAGGGCTCCAAACCAAAAGACTTTAATTTGCCAAAGTCAAAACCAAAATGCCACGTGGGGCAAAACACGGCTCAGGCCAGAAACACAGACTCCAACAAAGCCTCCTAACATGCGACAATGACGCGACCAGAGGCAACAGACACACAGGGTTTAAATACACGAGGGAGGTGCAGGTGATTGGACACAGGTGGAAACAATCACAGGGGAAGACAGGACAACGCAGGAAGTGAAGTTACCCAGGGAAACCAGAAACACGAAACTCCACAATAAAACAGGAAGCAGGGCTCAACTGTGACAGTACCCCCCCCCCCTCAAGGACCGGATTCCAGACGGTCCCAGAAGGCCTGAGGGGAGGGCGGACAAGGAGACAGAACAGGCAAGGGGCGGGAGGGTGGGGAACTCTGGTGGGCGAGCCGGCGGACGGTCTTGAGGACGGTGGACCTCCACGGTGCGGCGACCGGACCTCCGGGTCTCCGGGCTACGCCAGTCCGACATGGATGACTCAGGGGGCGGCTGTGACGACGGCCAGGCGCGGCGGGCTCGGGGGGCCGGCCGTGACGACGGCCAGACGCGGCGGGCTCGGGGGGCTGGCCGTGACGACGGTGGGTGCGGGACCTCGGGGACCGCGGGCTGCGGCTGCTGGGCATCATGGCCGCTGACGGCGGCTGCGTGACCTGGACCGGCGGCCTCTCTGGCAGCGGCGGCCTCTCTGGCGGCGACGGGGCAGGGAGGACCGGGCTCGCGAGCACCGGCCCAACCTCTGCCCCCACCCTCTCCTCAAGGGCCGGATCCCAGACGGCCCTTAAGACAGTCGAGGGCGGGGGGAAGAGGACCAGGGGGCGGGAGGGCGGGTGAACGGCCGGGACCGGGGGAGTCGGGGGCACGAGGAGTCGCGGGGGTCAACGCTGCCCAGCGCGGAAAGCGTTGCGCTGCGGCAGGGCCGGGACGGGAACGGACGGGGGCTCGAGGAGTTGCAAAGATGCTGCCCAGCGCGGGAAGCGTTGCGCCACGGTGGAATCCGGAGGTCGCCGCTGCCCAGTGCGGAAACCGTTGCACTGCAGCACGGCGGGGTCCGGTGGTCGCTGTAACCCAGTGCGGGGAACGATGCGCTGCGGTGCGGTTCGGCGGGGACGGGGGTTCGCTTCGGCCCAGCGCGGGAGCTGTTGCGCTGCGGCTTAGCGGGGGCAGGAGGTCGCCTCGGCTCCGTCAGATGCCCATAGGTGGCGTGGAGGCTGTCAGCCAGCCGCATTACCTGGTCCCAGTGCTCGCTGACACCCGGAGGGCGAGAATCTGGCCAGAACCGGCGTGGTCCGTCCATAGCCAAGCAGTATCCACAAAATGGGTTTCCACTGAACCCTGCTGCGTCTCGTTCACATTTAGGACCGTGCACGTTTAACTGCCGGGATTCATTTGCTCTGTTAAGCTTGCAAAAAAGCGACATATTATTTTAAACTTAAATCCTACTCTCCGCGTCTAAGTCCAGTGCTCTCAGCACAACAAGACAATCTCGAAACAACCACCCCCTGCGGGAGCGCTTCGCCCTCTTCCCACGAGCTGCAACGGCTGTGTTGAAATTATCAACACAGGCCTAGAGCGCCCTCTTGCGGTTAAGTGTGAAAATAACACGTGAAATGGTATAATAATGTGTTAATAATTTCACACATAAGTCGCTCCAGAGTATACGTCGCACCCCTGGCCAAACTATGAAAAAAACTGCGACTTATAGTCCGGAAAATATGGTATGAAAATATATAAATACATTTATTTGTGCTGCGCAAATTAATGTTTTAGGGCTTTCAATAGATCAATTTTTTTTAATTCTTCAAACTGCTAGAGGCTGGGGCGAGGGCGGAGCAGCCGCGGAGGCTCAGTTCATCTGCAAGGTCTGCATCTGGGTCGTCAGCAGTGTTGGTCATCTTACTTTAAAAAAGTAATTAGTAACAGTTACAAATTACTTCTCCCAAAAAGTAATTGCGTTAGTAACTCAGTTACCACATTGTAAAAGTAATTAGTTACTCAGCAAAGTAACTGTGACATTATTCTGTTTATGGCATTACGTTCTATAACATTTAAGGTGCTTCGTTAGGTTTGAGTTGAGTCTTTTTTCCTGGGCGTAGCTGCATGTAGCATATAAACATTCTTGCCTTCGACTTCAATGAGCGAGAAGTAGTGCCGGTACTTCCAGTTTGACAGCGCTATTTTTTAACGTCCCCGGCTCGTCACCATTGTCGCTGACGCTGTCTTGTTTAGTTGTAGTCAAAGTGTGTGCGGCGAGACAACGTGAGCAAGGCACCGCCCACCCAGCCAATCATCATCGCGTTTGCAACGGCGTCATCATCCCCAGCCCAGCTCTCTCCAGGCAGCTGCTGTGTAGCCAAAGCATGACACCTGACAACCACCGTTATACTTAAACGTCGTTACTCCCAACACTGGTCGTCAGGTCTCCGACGCTAGCTAGCTTGTCCTCCAGCTGAGTCTGGTGACTTCCTTGGACTCTGCCATGGTGTTCGAGGCCAGCTCTCACTTAGATGGGGTCTGATCAGTCCATTCTGGTCGATTTGTACTGTTAGGCTTTCTCACCATAAGGACTCAATCGCAGACCAGGTTGCAAAAAAACAAATGTATTTTTCTTTAGAATTTCCCAAAAATCCCGAAAGAGGTCAAAAACAGACTTCAAAAGGGGGGATCAAAAGAATAATATAATAAAGACAAAATCTTCAGTTCAGGTATCAATTCTCTCACACTAAATTACAATCCGACAGAGGAAAACAGAAAGATAGATATATAGAAGATAGATATATAGAAGATATATATATATATATATATATCTTCTATATATCTATCTTCTATATATCTATCTTCTATATATCTATCTTTCTGTTTTCCTCTGTCGGATTGTAATGTTGGATTGTAATTTAGTGTTACTATATAGAAGAGATATATATATATATATATATCTATCTTCTATATATCTATCTTTCTGTTTTCCTCTGTCGGATTGTAATGTTGGATTGTAATTTAGTGTTACTGATCATATATATATATATATAGAGAGAGAGAGATATAGATAGATAGATAGATAGAAGGGGCAACTAACAAGACATGGGGAACAAATCAGGTTAACAATCAAAGAGATGATAGGGACAGGTAAGTGACAAGGACAAGGCAGGGATGCAGCAGAGGATGGACAATGGCAGAACACAGCAAGCACATGTATAAACAAACAGGGGAAAACATGTGGCATAACGCAACACACCGCAATCACAATTAACAAATGTTTTAAAGGGCCCAAATTTAGATTTTTTTTAACAAGTTAAAATACGTCTTGAGTTCCAGAAAAAATGTTTCTAAAGTTGTTTGCTGGAAATAGCTTGTAGGAAACGATTGTTACCTACCTCTACGTCCCTCTGTTTCAGCCCCTTTCAGACTGCGCTGTTTTCTGCTGCTCATTACATATTCATTTTCTTCCAAGTTTGTATGCGTGTGGAAGCACCAGAGACACACAATAACACCCCAAATCCCAGAAAAAGTGATTTTTCCATAATATGGGCCCTTTAAACCCTATGGATCTTAACACAAAGAGAGTTATGGTTCAAATCAATAATCAGCCTTTGAGGAACCAAAATAGCCTGACGTCAATAAAATTGTTAATTTCAGCTGGCCAATGGAACATTGACTTTGTTGAACCACGTACGAGAAAAAGGGCCCAGGTGAGTAACAAAAAACACTGACAAGCAGGCAGTGAAAACAAACTACATAGGACTGGGCGTGATAAAACTGAGACTTGCTTTAGAGCTGTGCTTGAAGCCGTTATCCTGTGAGCTGCCTATCAGGCAATCTATGCCGACGCTTGCCTTCTGATTCGGTTGTTCCAGAGTTTCCTCCAGTTTCAAAATGCCTAATGGTATAGGAAACTAAGACTGAAACCTTGGCCTTTTTTGCAATTTCTCTTAAGGAAATACCTTCACTTTTAGGGTTGTGGTCGGTCGGTCTTTTGTCAATTGCCTTTATCTTTCCATTATGAGGGAAATATACTACTTACTGCACTACAATACTGTCCAAATAATGATTAAGTGAGTTTGGTAACAGTCTGTTCCAACACTGCTTTTATGAAGCAGAGAATATGCAAGTAATCATCAAAAGACACCTGTAGAAATTTTCAACATTGCTTCAGTTCACAGTTGCATGTTGGTAACCCATTAATTGTTCCCTGAAAAAGGCCTTTTTTTACAACCTTTGACATTTTTTTCAGTTTTTGTAGTATGTGCTGAACTTTACTGGATTACACTGGCGATGTACCTGAACCTTTTCTGTGTCTCTACATTAATCACTATTAATGTAGAGACACAGCAATTGTAATGACGGGGAGGACACGTCAGGATCCATGAGCAGCGTTTATTAGGGCAGGTCAACAGGCAGGGGTAACCAGGGGCAGACAGAGCAGTAGAGATGATCTCGAGGCGGTCGTGGTCACAGGTGAGGGTCGATCAGTAGCAAACAGAACCGTGGAGGGAAACACAAGGCGGTCGTTGTAATCAGTCCAGGGTCAGGGCAGGAGACAGGCGGGATCCGAAGTTGGTGTACAGTCCAGGGGGTCGTTACCAGAAGATCAGATACAAGGGAAAAAAACTCAGAAATTACACACCGGGGCAATATAATACTTTGCAATGTGGTTGAGGGTGAATGAAATAGGTGCGTGTGGATGAGCTGTAGGTGTGTGTGTGTGTGTGTGTGTGTGTGTGTGTGTGTGTGTGTGTGTGTGTGAATGAGCTGCAGGTGTGCGTGCAGTCCGGGGCGAGAGGCATGATGGAATGTTGAGTTCAGTATTCTGGTGAGTGTGTGCAGGGATGATGAGGAGATGGAGAGCCGGGCGGCTCCGTAACAGCATTATTGATTAACATCCTCATATTTAATATCTATGATGCAGGGATCAATGCTGCTACATTAAGATTATATTTTCAAGCATATGCAAGCAGCTGACCAGACGTTAAATATCTTACACAGAAATGTGTGGAAAATATGTATTTATTATTAGGCAAATTCAGAGCTTCAGAGATTCTTTGAAGCTTAAACATTAAGTTATGTATCTAATAGACGAATGGTTACCGTTGAAGAAACAAGTCTTTGACGACACATTAAAAGTTATGAAGACTCTGCCCATTTATAGTATAGTTATAGCTCATGTATAACCGCCACGAAGACGTGAAAACCACCAGGAGCATTTCACAGAAGACTTGCCAAACAGGCTGCTCTCTACGGGCTGAGATGAACTAACCACTCGGTGTGGAGGAGTACGACAGCCCTGTTAATTACACCTCACATCTCCGGCATCCACGGAACAAATTTTTGAGAAGGCTGAATGTTGACAAACCGACAGTATAAATGTTGCTTAAACAACTAACTTCATGTCTGAAAAATTCCTAAAATTCCATTCTGTGTCTTAAATATAATATTTATAAACTTCGACTTGCAGTCCTTTCCAGCACCTTGGAGTAGATCTTTTGGACCGGGGGCTCCTCCAGACGTTCGCAGTTAACCCGTACTACACACTTGGGTTTACCCGGTCTGCCCTGAGTCTTCCCCCATCCTCTGACTCAGCTCACTGATCAGTTGACAGCTCGGCCCCTCTCTTTACCCGAGTGTCCAGAACATGCGGCCTCAGATTAGACGATACGATTACAAAATCGATCATTGATCTTTGGCCTGCGGTGCTCTGGTACCACATACACTTATGAACATGCTTATGTTCAAACATGGTGTTCGTTATGGACAATCCGTGACTAGCATAGAAGTCCAATAACAAACCACCGCTCGGGTTCTAATCAGGGAGGCCATTCCTCCCAATCACGCCTCTCCAGTTATTTCCATCATCGCCCATGTGCGCATTGAAGTCTCCCAGTGGGACTATGGAGTCCCCTAATGGAGCCCCATGCAGGACTCCATTCAGGGTCTCCAAAAAGGCTGAATACTCCAAGCTGCAGTCTGAGTTTCCCTCCCCCCTGCCACACCACTGGTAACACTCCACCTCTCGCACAAGCTTCGGCTCCTTCCCCCCAGAGAGGTTACGTTCCACGTTCCCAGAGCCAGCATCTGCCGCCCCGGTCTGTTCCGTCTAGACCCCCCACTGTCACTGCCACCCTTGTAGCAGCGCACCTAACCCCATCGGCTTCCTCCAATTACACCTCCACCTGGCACCGTTCCCCTGAGTCACTCCCCCACTCTGTCGTCCCTGCAGCCGAGCCAAACCACGTCGCCCCCCACAGTAATGTAATAATTTCTGTCATATGAATTGAACGTATCTTTTACTATGTTCATGTCCATCGTAGTCTGTCCATCCTGGGAGAGGGATGGACTGACAGGTTTCTTCCCTTTATTCTCCTCGTCGCATTCATGGAGTTTTTCCGATGTGGCGGTTTCAGGACAAAGGACGTTACATGTGTACAGACTGTTAAGCCCTCTGTGGACATTTTTTGATTTTGGGCTACTTAAAGTCAAATTAATTGAATTAAATAACCATGGCACAAGGGCATGGGAGTTGGTAAAAATGTTTAGTCCGGTATCCCTAAATGTCAGCTAGTTTTTTTCCAACACGGAATACTTGCCATCTGTCCCCATTAATATGCACATCTTTCAAACCTTCCTCAGGAGCTTTGGCCACCTCACTGGGCTATGTTATATGTTCTATGTTAGGGGAATACCAAATAGAAAAGACTGAGATTCAGCTTCAGATGGGACCAGGGGTTTCTTTTTTACAACTTCAAAGCCGTTGCTTGTTACCTATATAATTGCCTTGATACGCTGATACCTGATGCAGGTAAAAAAACGTCAGCACTTGTGTCTCCCCGTAGATAAATATGCTTTTATTCTGACACGTCAACTCCTCGCTTTCCCGGTTTCCAAACCGTTCCAAAGCTGCTAATCTTGATTCTATATCTGTCTTTATTCAATGTAGTCGGACAGGTGAAAACAGTTTAACTAGTGAGATTAGGATAAAGACTGAGAAGGAAAAATAGGGAGTGGAAATAGAATGACAAAAAAAGGCTACAGGGAAAAATATCACATTTTACATGTTAAATCTGCCTTCATTCATTCAACATTTTTTGTGGAATATAAAGACATATCAGTAATTTTCCCGAAATATTCAGCTCCCTTAGTGCAGTTATTGATGTATCTCAAGGTCTGTTTTCATTATAGCCTGGAGAGAAAGCACAGTCATACCCTCAGTGGATTTATCACAGAGATACGGCAGGCTTTCGAAAAGACCGTAAATCATGGTGGAGCTTTTCCAATATCCTGTGTCTCATGCAGAGCAGGGGAGCTGAGCGTAATCATTGAGTTTGTGGAGAGGTTGAAGGATGATTAGGACGTTAAAGGCTTTCTTTCAGATCAGCGCATTCAGTTCATCTAGTGCAGGCTTTGCTAGGGAGAGCTTAACTTTTAAGAGACATTGACACAACCACACAGACACACACATACGCACCAACACAAGCTTGATTGGGCAAGGAAAGAGTTGGGCTGATTAAGAGTACCATAGGTCCTTGCTACGCTCTAATGGCCCCTTCAGCAGACATTACGCTCCCTAATTACTGAGAAGAAGAGGAGAGACTATACAACTAGCCACCACAGTTGATAAAGTTGACAGACATTGAGGTTCCTCTCCCGATTTGTCCATTTAATTATGCAAGTTAGCATACCTATTTGTTGACCGAAGCACTTGGCAACTTTATTTTACAGAGCTTTTAAATGTATCCACATTCCATAATAACACTAGTTGCATACTGTGAAAATGCTTTAACCAACAGAAATGTAGTAAGGATGCCAAAGTTTTCTCATTCTTCCTGCTGATTTACCACTTTTGTCTTCATAACGGCTACATTTTTCAGTTCAGCACCCAAAGTCAAGTTTTGTACTTCACCATGTTAGTTTTACATTTCAACATGCAGCAGTTTTGGGGCATTTTATAATGTTTTCTAGCAGATGAAAGGGGAGGAGGCTTCTTCACACAATACAAATACATGAAGAGCAATGATCTTCTTCTCCTCCGGTGTGGGCGGGAATTAAATGTCCTCTATCCCTAAAACACAATGTCATGTTGCAAAAGACTGTAATTTTGTAGAGTTTGATCTGTGTGGTCAGCAAGAGCTCTAAAATAGAAACTTTTATTTTCACAGTGACCAAAGCCAACTCTGTATGAAATAATTACACTTGTGTATGCATCGTGTAGGTAAAGTAACTTGAATGTTGATTGGAGCAGCTATAATTTTAGCATAACCATGAATAATTGACTAAAAAAAAACATGACTAAAACTCCTTATTTGCCTATTGTTATTCGCTTGTCTGCTCGCTGAAAGACTTGGCAAAGCAGAATTTCTGACCTTTCGTTAATCAGCATAATTATGTAGCTATTCTGGTATCCTTGTTCATTCAGTCCTAATGATCCAGATTAATTCAGCAATCGTGTGAAGCGCTGGACATAGGGAGCTAGCTTGGGTAAACACCTAATGAATCCAGCCACTCGAGGCGCAAAGCAGCTACAGTGGATATTGGTAACACTTGATGATGGTTGTGATTATAGGAAAGGGATCGTTATAGTTGTCAGACTCTCTTCACATACCTAGGTGGATACCCTCTACAGAAGATCTCATAAGAAATGCAAATTATGAATTCTGCAGTCAAAGGTGTGTGGAACGCAAGGAAATGGTTGCTTTGCATAACAATAAGATCAAATTTTTCATGCATCTCTCATTAGCAACCTGAGTGCTAATGAGATATCCACATGTATGGAAGTGGAAGTATGTAACCCCTCAAATCTGCACAAAAGGCTGTGAAATTCCTAATAATTAATACATTTAGTTTAAAACGTCTTCGATGAAAGAAATACATTTACAAATTATCTGGACAAATTTGCATAACATATTTAAGAATTTTCAAAAGGATTATTGTATATTGTAGTCTAATGTTTTGAATGGTGTGAAGCATTCATATATTTGTTTGTGATTAGTACAGAACATTCCTGTTGAAAGTTCTGGCTCAGTTTGTCACCCATATGGGCTGGGGCCCATGGCTTATTCTAGTGCCGCATTATTCTATTACTGATCACATGTCAAGGGCCTAACAGCACCTCACCATAGGTTCAAAGATGATGACTGAAGTTCTGTAGCTTTCCCCCATCAGATGATGGCCAGCATACGATGGATGCCTTCATGGTAAGGAGGACTTATAATAGAAGCCTTAATACGTAAGCATTTCCCAGAGTTAATGGGAGCCTTATTTGTCCACTAGAGAAAATAAGATCAGTCCAGACAGCATCTCCCGGTGAGCATCATGGCATCTAGATACTGCTGCTCTGCTACAACAAAGACGGAGGAGGAGAGAACAGAACTCAGTCTAGGATATTTTCAGGATTTCACCAAACATCCTAAAGCTTTCAGTCAAAATGACAAGGCTGTTTAATCCCTCTCTTTTTGTCTGGGCCTCAAGTCTGTTGAATGAGCTGAATGTTATTGTTCAACTGACAAAGAGACGGTCAGCTGTTTAGATCAGCTGGTCTATTGAACAAAGTTCAAGCTCAGCTGCTTCATTGTGGTGAATTACAATCTTTTAAATGCTATCTTTGTTTTTTTTATCAGTGTGAGAGATCCTGAATGCTGGGAGTGAATGTCCCAGCATTCAGGATCTTGCAATTAACCTGTGGCATTTCATCTAGCTCATCATCAGGTCAAATTTCATCACCAGATTTATGCTGCTGTGGCAAAGTGGGTGACAACTCACCTTTGTCCCCATGTTAGTGTCTTGGGTACTTTCCATGTTCAGAAGGTATGCTAGATGCTAAAGGGGAAAGCAGGCAGTGATCGCAGGACAGAACATGAGCGTAAGCGACAGGGATGAAGAGAGATGATGATGAGAGAGATGAAGCAAATCCAGCACCAAATTGCTCCAGCAAGAGGTGACACAGGACCGTTAGGCTTGTCAGGACCTACAAGAAGGTGCAGCAACGACACCTGCCCACTTCATAGGACTAGCCACCAATCCATCTCAGATCCCGGTAATCTAGGATAGGCCCGTGGATGAGCTGCTAAATTTGACTGCTGAAGAGAAGCATTGCAGTTTGGTGAGAGTTCCGCGCTGGAAAAGCCCCAAAATGCAGCCATACAATGAAGGTGAGGACATAGAACATTATTTAATCATGTTTGAAGGAATTGCTCATGCCTGTCAGTGGCCTAGGGATGAGTGGGCTCTTCACCTAGCTTCATTGCTAACCGGTGAAACACGGTATGCCATTGATTACACATGATTACACCCAGGGCCGTTTGAAGGAATTTGGGGGCCCTAACAAAATGGACATGGAGGCCCCCCAAGCCCCTGCCCCGCACTCACGCAAAGCCTACAGGAACCACGGCATAGGCATAAAGTTTAAGTTCACTCACACTTTATGCACTGTAAACCTTGTTTTATTTATATAAACTGCTGTTGCATATAATGTGCATTAAATTTGAACTTTTTTAAACAATTGAACATTAGCAAAAAACACCACTGTACCACAAAATCAAATATACAATAAAAAAGTGCACAATAACTAAATCCAACATACTTAAAAACACACACACACACACACACACACATATACACTCACATTAACATTTTCAGTTCTCACAAACATGTGCAAATTATCTAAAACTGCTGTTTGCGAGCCTTGTCTTCTGCAAAGGCAATCACAATGTCCTTCATGTCCAAAGACTGGCGAACATTGCGCTCAATTGACGTAAGTGCCAGTCCTGTGAGCCTTTCTTGGCCCATGGTGGACCTCATGTAAGTTTTTATCAGCTTCATAGCTGAAAAGCTCCTCTCACCTGAGGCCACTGACACAGGGAGAGTCAGGAGTAGACGTAAAGCAATGCTTAAATTACTGTACAAATCCAGTAGCTTTTCACTGTATATGTAATTAAGCATGTCAAATGGGGAAGTGGCTACGTGGTCTGGAAAAGTGTAGAGAGATGAATTGATCTCAAGTGCCAAGTCATCAGCATCAATGTCATGGAGGGTTTGTTCCAGTTTTTTGCATCGTTCATGAAGCTTTCCATTCTTTATTGTCTGCTTCATGTTGTATATTAACAATTCTGAAATGTTCATGGGAAAAAGTGACTGGTATTTATCAAAGTTTGGTGGGAATTCAATAGTGATCTGCACTGTTTTTTTTCTAACAATATCACAGCACACACTTATCAGTTTAAACTCTGGGCTGTTCAGGATATCAGCTATAACGGACCAGATATTCCTAACACTTGGTTAAGGGTTACGAATGCTTAAAAACATCCCAATCTAATGTTTGATGCAGGGATTTTATTGTGTGGTTTTCCTAACCCCCATTTGGTAAATAGATTATCACGGTGGAATAGTTAGTATAGCATGCTGACGTTATGCCACTTTCGTCATAACCATTACAAAGCTATAGCAATGTCATGTCATTAAATAAAATAAACAGTGATTCTGGGACAGATCTGCGTCTTCCTTATCCCGCCAAAAACATTACAGTAGTATGTAACCATATTCCGTCCGTTCGAAAAATGTTCACGCCGACATGATGTGCTAACATTAAGTTAGCAATGATGCTAACGTAGCGTTAGCGCATCGTTAACGTTAGCTGATGATGCTAACGTAGCGTTAGCGCATCACTAACGTTAGCGTATCATGTCAGCGGCTAGCTAGCTAGGCTAGCTCATTTTAAGTAGGCGCCAGGTGAACAATTATGCTTTGCCCCTCTAAAACAGCAGCTGCTGATGGCAGCACAGCGCAACTTTTTTTTAGACTGGGATTGGGAGGAGCAGTCGCACGCAGTTTAACGTCACCAGACTCATTTACATAATCGGCCCGGTACATTAGACCCCGGTGGGAACGCAGTAAGCAACCGGTCTGGGGCAAAAAAAGTTCCCGTGATAAAAGGGACAAATAGTTCCTGGTAATTGCGGTGGGAACGCGGCTATCCGCTTGTTAAGTCGCTACGTCACCATGTTCCAATAATACTGTTTCCGGGTCAAAAGTGCTGCAGTGCTGTGTCCTGTGTTGTTTTAATAGATCAGAGTTTTAAAAAAGCAAATGACATTCAACTGTCATTCTATCGTTTTCCCTGTGACGAGAAAGATAAGAGAAATGGCTGCAGTTGATAACGCCGACGCTATGGGCTAACCCAGCTAACAAGTTAAGGTTCCCAGACCGTTAGTTTTTGGTTACGATAACGTTCCCAAACGTTGCCTGCAGGTTAGTTTGTGGTTCGGTGTTGTTTTTTCGGGAAGGTTTTGTAAGTTCCGGTACGTTAACGTACGTAGGTTTCACGTATTCACACAATAATGACCGCAGCTAGCATACACACTGACACCTGTTCATCAGTAACTAATATTCATAGCCAGGAGGACTTAGTGGAGCCAAGGTTCGAACTGTGCTCTACTGCTAAGGCACTCCGTTGTTTCATAGATATTAGCCATGTTTACACGATCACAAACTACATTGCTGCCAGCGCTGTTTATCATAACAATACTTGTGTACTGTTGCTAGCCCGGGGCTGTGTCAGATCATACTAGTAAAAAGTTCACTAAACCCTATAAAACCTGTCTGTATATTTTTTAATCTTCGTTTATTTATGTTCACAGATATAGAAGTTCTGTAAAAAATATATTTTGAAATGCCTCATCCAGAACAAGGAATGGCACCTTATGTCAACTAGCTAGCTAGCTTAACCTTACAACTAACTAACCCTTAATTATGCCACCTGGACGATGCGCTACACTTACCACTATGTTGGAGTTAAAAGAATTTATACCCTTTATGACCGCCACGGGTGCATCACTAAAGTAGGACGTGATCGTAAATAAATTAACAGGTTTGCCAGTGTTATTAGATGTTGACGAGCGGAGCGCTTGGACCCGGAAGTCCCGTGTGACGTCAGACTTAACAAGCGGATAGACTATCAAAGGGGCACTCACACAGTTTGTCGTTGCATTTGACTCTTAACCAGCCGTTGTCTTGGGGCCCCCGGCCAGCTCGGGGCCCCAAGCAATTGCCTGTCCTGTTCCGACGGGCCTGATTACACCATGCACAATGCAAAAGTGAAGTGTGCAGTGTTGCAGAAATTTGAAATCAGCGCAGACCTGTCGAGTAAGGTTCCGTGCCACTGTGCCAGAAGGGGAGAGGCCTTCAGGTCCGCCTCAAGGATTTGTTCAGCAAGTGGATGGTGCCTGAAGGAAAGACAAAATGAACAAATTGGAACACCATCATTGTTGTACCTCGATTAAAGAACGCAACCCAAAGACCTCCCAAGGAGCAGCAGAACTTTTTTGAGCACACCAGCCACTGTAAGGAAAGGAAAAGCAAGAGCGAGAAGAGATGGGACAGAGTTTGGGGAACAAAAGTTGCTGCACAGGTAGCGAAACTATTATAAATTTAACTTTTTTTCGATTCCTGACGACATTGCTAAGCTACCGAGAGAGGACTCCACACTTGCCACGTTGTTTACTAAATGTGTGCCTGAGTCAACCCAATTGATGAGGAAAGGAAATATTTGTGGTCAAGAGAGACATGTTGTATCGCCGTAGCCAGATTGGTGACCCGTTAGTCCACATCCCACGGTGAGAGGCCCACTATCCTTAACCTTAGCCACTCTATCCCATGGGAAGGATGTCACGACTGGGCAATGGCCCTCAACCCAAATGCACGACTCCTCAGATGTTCGATGTTCAAGAATCAAAGTCTATTTATCAAAAAGGCAAATGCTGCTGAGATGAAAATCACTCGTGGTCGAGGAAAAAACTGCATTGCCATGGACATTGTAGGCCCACTGAAAAGGTGTAGTGTGGGCCACAATTACATCCTGCTGGTTAGCGATTATGCCACAAGATATCCTGAAGCCTTCCCCTTGAAGAAGATCAGGCATCCATCCTCAGGTAGTTAAGGTTGAGTTGATTGCGGCTTCACGACCACCTTACACCAAGAGGAGGCTGCGATAAAACTTTAGGTGTGAAAGCAGCATTAGAGTCTCAGATGCCTCAGAAGTATTTTTTGTTTTGTGCCAATTAGCACATCTTTGCATTCTAAAGATAGCAGACATGGTGAACCTTATACCTGCGTTTTGTTGGCATGCAGAAAATGAATAAATACATAAATTGGAGGATCTAAATAACCAGTGAAATCAAAGAGGTTTGCATAATAGTCTCAAACCACTGTCTTAGTGTGACATTACGGCTGAATAGTAATAGTATTTTAACATGTGCATGGACATGGTCGTGGTTCACACAAGCAGCCCATCGAAAGCCTTTCGGAGGCAAATGGTCTTATTGAGTGAGCTTGTGAATTATAAGTTGATTATCTTTTCCTGCATAGACATCCACTAGCTTCTCATTAGTGTCTTCTGTGTGTGTGCGCGCGTGTGCGTGCGCTGTGTCTGTGGACCTTGTTTTCTGTTGAGGAGATTAGAATTTTTTGGATTCAAGTTTGACCACATGGACACTAGAATTTAAGGTGTAGAAATTTAAATCATGACATCTATGGGGGACAAGGGACACCGCGCCGTTCATTACTGCAGCAGAGAAAAATCGGCCATTGTATTTGATATGTGCATGTTTTTTTTTCCAGTTAGTTTGTCCTCGCATGGCAGATGCTAGACGCCACATTGAGACAGTCTACTTATGCTCATAGCCCCCGAATTATTCCAAATACAGTGTATCATTAAGATTAAAATAGTTTTACAGCCAGTAAATACTTAATTAATTTAGACATTAAAGACTTAATTCATACAACCAGAATTCTTTTTATATCCAATCTAAAAGATGAGTTCTACTTCGGTTTGAGATTAAAGACCCCCAAAAAATATGTTATCTGCCTACAGGCTAATCGTGATGGTATTGAGTCTTTGCATTTGATGTTTGAACAAACGTAAAACCCATAACACAAACATAGGGAATCATTCAAACTCTGACGACGGCTGGCCTGTATGGAATGCCGTTTTAGCCATAATTAAATAAATGAATAAATACATAAATATGCATCTGAATACATCGTGAAATAAATAAATTAGGCAATAAATACATAAATATGAAATTTATTTATAGAAACTTTTATTTCATAATGCCGCATTTATTTATTTAGACACTTTTATTTCATAATGACGTATTTCATGTTCTAATATGCAAATCAGGGGGCGTAGCTATCTATCACATTCTGTTCCGAATGCAACAGAGCTGGGACAAGGGCTTCGGTGCGGTGTCTCCCCCGGATAAAGTGATCAATTTTCGGACACTTTGGGCAACCTGCCCGGGGAGTGTGGATCCTTTATTTTCTCCTTTTTTTCTTGGACAATTGTTTGTGTTAACGTTCGAGGTTCGGCGCGAGTGTATGTGGAGGTTAGCTAGGGGGGGTTTTGGACGGCCGGCTGACCGGGGGGGTGCTGTCGACCGGCGCACCTCCGCGGATACGCGTGCGTGTCCATATGACCGCTCATTATGTTCACGGAAGTTTTCCGGGCGGGCCGCATTCGGGACTCGTCCGCGGGCCGCATGCCGGTAGAATGGCAGTTTCGGAGGCATTTCCGATACTGGTATCGGAATTGGAACAACTCTATCTAACTTCCATCCACTTGTAAAATGGTTTACATCAGAATGTATTTATTGGTCCCGTATATGAGACATTAAGACAGCAAAGATTGAGGCCATTTAGACTGCAATTTTTTGAGGAAGATGTTAGGCCTTGTTAAAGGGTTGTGTCTATATGGTACCCACTTTATAAACCAGACTAGGATGACCATTCAGCACCTCCGGCATATTTTATGTGGCCCAGTGGCCAAACTGAATATATATATATATATATATATATATATACACTCAGGCTACAAGCCTGCCTCGGGGTCCAAACCAAAAACAAGAACATAGGGATTGGGAGAGAAAATTCCCCACAAACATTTCCCCCAGCAATACCAGACAGTTCAGAGCAAATGGCCCATATCCCTGCCCGGGCCTCTAGCTGGAGGCAACAGCAGCGCTGAGATCTGTGGAACAAGAGAGCTTCATTGATTTGGACATTCTTTAAAGGTTACACGTCTCACATCTGCCTTCCCTGCAGACAAACAGAAGGAGCGGTAGAGAAATACTTCCAGGAGGGCTGGCAAAAAGCACTCTATTCCAGGATTATGCAAGGTATTTTTTTAATTTCATGCACGACAAGTCTCCTATTGTCAGTTACACACACTCTACCTTTTACCTTTTTCTTCCTGTCTCCAGGGTTTGCATTCAAATGATGCTGCATCCTGAACCTTCCGGATGGGAGTGCTGAGTGATGTGATGCAGCTCATACACAAAAATTATTTTGAAACCCGGGCCTCCAAATTTATATACGTATTAAATGTCATTGGCCACCTATAAAAGCTGCATCCTGTCCTAATTATCAGAAGAAGCCTCAGGGTGAGAGAAAAGCTGATGGAAATGTCCGAGGATATGCAGCATACTGCAGAGCTGGGAGGAAGGGAGTGGGGGGACTTCATGTCAAATGTGATTACAGCGAAAAATAACTAATTAAGTGTAGCGATTTGAAATACAAGTTGAAGCCAACTGTGAAATCGCTCTGGATTCACTCTGTATTGCATTCAAGAGACAGGATCAGGAGGTTGCAGGGGCCGCCAGCGAAGGGTAAAAATGGAGAGCATGTTTGACCCCTGACCCTAGTAAATCAGACTAAGAAAGGATAGCTGCCTGGAGTTGCTTTACATGGTTCATTTTCACTAATGGAGGAATGTGCAGACAACATTTTGCAGAAGGCTTGTGTAGTAGACAGCTTTGTCACTGAATCTATTCAGAGCCTTTTAAGATGGCTGATGTTGGTTACACTGATTGCTCAAAACGGTAGAGTTTCAGTTTTACTGTGCTTATCAAAGCAAGCACAAGGCCCCTGACAGGTATGCTTTTCTCCCTTCAGGTGGCCTCTCTGTTTGCCTGTCAAGCTCTTGTTAAAGGACCCCCCCCCCTTCTATGTCTGCCGATCAGCTGCACATGTCAAATTTGATTTTTGAATGTCACTTCAGTGCCCCGGGTTAAATGCTTCAACGAATCCAAGAAAGTAACAATCTGCTTGTCAAAAGAAGCCACAACCAGCACGTCATCCCCTTTATCTCCTCTGTCTTCCGTGCAAACAGACAAGCACGGTATGTGTATGTATAAACAAAGGGCTCTAACGGGCAATAATCTCACCGCTCATCTTGACCCAGCGTTCTGTGTGCAGGTCAATCCCAGGCCGCTTCTCTCTGGCTCAGCTCAGCTGCGTGTTGCTGCTGCTTTGTAATAAAGCTGACAAACCGCAAGTGTGAGCCCTTCGGGGTAATTGCGCTGGAGTTCTCAGAACGCTCCCGATTCTGTTCATTATTAATGAGTGTTATTGTAAATGATGTATTATTAGCTCCCATCTGTGACACAGAGCGACCATGGCAGCGCTGTGGGATGCTGGCATACAGCAAGAACAGGTGAGAAAAAAGAAAACGGAGAAGTCATCTGACAGAGGGAGCTAAATGTGGACAAAAAGTTCACGTGTTTGAACAGGATGTATGGAGGAGCAGGGGTAAAAAAGACAATTTAGAAGAGGAGCTGGGTGGAGGAAGCTGTGTCAAGCTCACAAAATATCCCCTACTCAATTTAATCACTCAGCTGAGCTCGCTGAAAAAATTACTTTAAAAATCACTTATGTGAATTTTCATTTAGATGCCGTTAAGATGAGAGAGACTTGTTAGTGGGATTTTCACTGCATGAAAAGTGGGATTTTCGGTAGAATGCGGCACCGTAAATTGTCGTGGAATTTCAGGTTTACGGCAGTTTTGGGCAATTTGCGGGCAAGGCCGAAAACTGCCGGAAATTGACGGAAATTGACGTGGGCCTCCCTTGGCAGTTGGTCTCTCATATCTTTGTCTAATTATTAGTTGGTTGTTTAGTTTGACATTGTCACATTTTCCTTGACGAAATCTGATTTAAAAATCAGTTTTATAGGCTAGGCAGCGGAAAGAGGCAGCATTGAAAATGTACTTTGTTTGTGTGACTGCACAAATAGTTGTGTCGTGCTTTACTCTGACAGACACCAACTCGGTAGGTCAATTAAAAACACATTATGGCAGAGAAAAGAAAAAGTGTGGCTAAATTTCAAATGGGAAAAGATAATGATAATGATTAATTAATGTGTGATGATGATCGGAATGCTCTTATTTTCACATAAATCTGGTGATGAAGACCAATGGAGGTTTGACCGGAGGATGGAGCAAGATGAAATGCAATAAGTTCTTTAAAGGTTTAACACGGTTCGTCTACACGGCCGTCATCGAGTCCATCCTCTGCTCCTCCATCACCGTCTAGTACGCTGCAGCTACAGCCAAGGACAAGGGCAGGCTGAGAGGGTGCAATCTGCCGTCTCTCCAGGACTTGTTCGCTTCCAGGACCCTCAAGCGAGCCAGAAAGATTGTTGCCGACCCCTCTCATCCCAGACAAAACCATCCTTCTTCCATCTGGCAGGAGGCTGAAGTCCATCAGGACCAAGACCTCCTGCCACAGTTTCTTCCCGTCGGCAGTTGGGCTCATCAACAGAGCCCGTGTCCCCCACTGACTGAGGAGCCTCCAGAATATTTAAACTAACCCATAGCCTTGGACTACTAACCCATAGTATTATATTATATTTTATTCCTTGCACGTTGCATGTTGTCTTGTTGTCCATTGTCGTATGTTGTCATGCACCAACCACCAAAGTCAAATTCCTTGTATGTCTGACATACTATGGCAATAAAAGTTTTCTGATTCTGAACAACTTATGAATGCGGCCAGTAAATGACAATGTGAAAACCAGTCCCTGATACTGAAAAAGAAAAGGGGCATTTTTACGTATCATTTTAAAGACTGTGCCTGTGAGCTTTCCAGCTGTGAGGAAGGCTCAAACACACAGTCAGCTCACGTGGGTACAGACTCTACGGTGAGATGTAATCAATAGACAACTGCCTTGAGCAGCAGCAAGATAACCCTCTTCCCCTCCCCCCGTGGTCCGGACCTTGCCGTGGTGTTGGCTGATTGAATGAGCTGATGAAGATTGGAAGGTGGAGGGATGTTTATCAGGAGCATGAACATAAAAGTAAAGAGCCTATCATATTTAAAAGACACAGCAGCAAGATTATGGGCTAACAATGTAATTGTTTCATTTTGCTTATTGGATAGAAAAGACCAGCTGATCTAGACAGCTAACGTCCTGATTGACAGCTCTAAATGAATAAAGAGAGCATGCGTGAGGAGTCAATCGCAGATGTAAAGGCTGGCACATACTTCTGCGTCGGCGTCTTGTGTCGACGGACTGGGTTCAATTCATAGTTCAAAAAGGCTTGTGTGTGTTGCAAAGCAATTTTCCGCCAGAAGACGACCTAGAGAGTGACGTCTGTGTGTGTGGAAGTCAATGGTTTGTTTATTTATTTATCAGATACTTTTTTCCCCGTGCATCGCCACTGCTGCTTTTCTTTGCCCCTTTTCGCGGACATATTTGTCCTTTATTTTTCTTCACAACTTTATCCACCCTTTGACTGGCAAACCGACGTTTGCGGAGATCTGCGTCCATGAATTGGAGCCCACCCGCGCATCCTTACAATCCGCCAATGACACGTTGTATAAGTGGTCATATTTCTTCCAACAAAAGCTCTTCAATCTTTTGTTCGTTTTGATAATAGCGGAATTATGCTATGAAACCGGAAATGTGGAACTCCAGCAAGGATGTAGTTAGCAGACCCATCACAGCCTTGCGTAGCTTTCGGCGCAAGCCTAGAAAAATTGGTCGACGCACGCAAGCACGCAAGAGGGGGTGGAAAGGAACGCAAGGGGCTCTTGCGTCTGCGTGTCCTTGCATTTCTCCGAAAACGCAGAAGCATAAACTAGGCTTAAGAGATATAAGCTATGGCCGTCCCCTTGCTGGTCTGATCACAAACTAGTCCTGCTGACACTCAAATATGTTCCTCTCTTTCAGAGAGGCGATAGGTTTGGTTCAAAGTTCCCGGCTGTCTCCCGCACACATCACACCTTCAACCCTGTCCCCCCTGGTGAGCGGCACAAACACAGATCCCACTACATCAAAGGGCACTTTCACTCTCACTGGCTGGATGAGACGACCGCTGGAGAGACCAAGGCAAAACTGAAGAACCTGATGGCATTAGCCCCAGGCTACTAAAGACCTGTGCCATCCAGCTGTCTACAAGTCCTACAACATCTCTTCAAATGGAGTCTGAAGCAAGAGGAAGTCCGGGTGCTGTGGAGGACAAAGTGCCTGGTCCCTGAACGTGGCCAAGACCAGTGAGATGGTGGTGGACTTCAGGAGGAAGACAACGTCTCCACAACCAATAAGAGTTCTGGGTGAGGATAGTGGAGCACAAGTACCTGGGTGTCTCCATCAACAAGAGACTGAACTGGAAGGCCAACATCCAACGCTGTGTACAAGAGGATGAGTCAACTAATTCTGTTAAGGAAACTTGATTAGTTAGATTAGTGTAATTTATTTCACAAGTTAGATTAGTTATTTTTCCTTGTGTAACAGAACATAAGCAGGCTTTCTTTTTCAGTACAGCTAAAGATTCTATACCACCTATACTAGGTGTCAAACTCAAGGCCCGCGGGCCAAATCCGGCCCCTGGTGGTGTCCATTGTGGCCCGCCGGATGAATTTGCTATTGTGAGAACTTCAAAAAGACATAAATTGCATTTCTATAAAAGTAGCTTCTATTCCTAAAGATTCCACTGGGAGGCGCACTCTCTGAGTGAGCGCATGCGTTAGACCAGGGGAACACGGTCATTGAATAACGCAGTACGTGCCGGTAGATCACCTGCCATTGGCAAATCGCTTCTGACAGACGAGAGGCTCGTTGGCTTGTTTTTTTATATCGATTTGTTTTGCGCTCCCGGTATGCAGCGATGTTGTTCCGTATATTATTGCGGGCAAACTGTCCGAGCAGGAGGGGGGGAGTAAATCGGCATGGCTGAAAAGTTGAGTGAAAAATAGCTTGTGAGCCGAAAAAGTGTGGGGAGCCCTGCGTTTAACCTTTTCCACCAAGGCGGCACTTCAAGCAGCAGCGCCCGCTTGAAAATTAGCGCCAAACTTCAACCCCCCCCCCCCACGTCGGCTGGACCATCCGCACAGTCTGGCCCGCATGAGATCAAAGTGGGCAGTATCTGGCCCGGACCTAAAATGAGTTTGACACTTCATCCTCACATAAGAAGTATGAAATTAGACTGTTTGAGAGGCTACACAGAACAGGGGGTGAAATAATGGAGGAAAAAGTATCAAATATGTTGAGTTGAGACCGCAGAAAGTAAGATAACAATCTGCTTGGAATTCAGGTACAGACTAATCATTTTCCAGACAAGATTAGGAATTAGAAATGATATTAGACACGCAAGAATCCTAAGAGGTACTGCTGATTTTCCACATGCGCGTCAATCTTTGAGCCTTTGTTTCCCAGCCTCATTAGAAGCACGGTTTTATATCGCATTACATCAGCTGCTTATTGGTGAGAATCAAAGCCAAATCTGTACCTCTGCTTCTCTTTCATGTTTGTCCCTTTATTCCTCTCCCTCCTCCCTCCTCCATGTCTCTCCAAAGGATGGTAAGAATTTAATGACACCTGAAAGGATTTCAGAGATTTAATAGGAAATTGTGACTGTCACTCAAAGCATCTGGGATTATCTGGCAGAAGAAAAGAAATTAGAAGAGCATAATATACAGAGGGGAGGAGAAGGAAGGATCCCGTTTTTGTTCAAACTGTGTTTTGCTTCCTATAGCCATGAAGACTTCACTTGAGAAAGCAGTCATCAACACACACCCAAAAACAGCCCAGGTCTGCAGTTTGTGGATTTTCTAGATTAAAGTGTCTCTCTAAAAATTCACATTATTCATTTCGAAGAGGGGAATATTCTGAATATAAATGTTCATTATTCTAAGAATTTCAACGGGCTGCTACATTTTCTTTTAAATATAAGTTACTGGATGGGGACTGCATCAAGCCCGACAGCCGCCACGTCCTGATCATTAGGCCAAAACAGCCAGCCTCCTGTGGAGAGTTATGTTTCCCATCATCACATCAACAAGCACACACACTGTGATTATTTCCAGGGAGACCCATCCCAGGCTGAGTAGAACATAGGTACACGGTTGAAATTGCTACTGAAAAAAAGGTAAACAGGAGTCATTGGTTGAAACATTCCCCCAAAAAATGCTACATGTTGGGGTGGGTCCGATTTGAAGAGAGATGTCGGTCTGTATGGGCATAATAGGGCGGAGGTCAGTATCTGTTCACACCTCGGCACTGGACTATGGTAGGGTCATTGAGCCTTTGTACAGAGTTGTGTTTTCAACAGAGAAGCGCGCTACCAGCCTCACGCAGTGTGCTACTGCCACCTACTGGACCAATGTAGAACACAGGCAGCCACAGAGCTTTCTTTTGGGGTGAACCTTATGAAAGAGAGATGGAAAAATTGTGAAAATATCTGGTATAGATTTAATGGCTATTGTATTTCATGAACAACTGCTGATTGTCTTTGCAATACCAACTGCCTAGATTGGCAGCTGGAGAAGGATAAAGGCTGGCTAGGACTTGTATGTTTAAAATAATTGATGCATACTGAGGTCTTCAGGTAGGATTAATACACCTTGTAATTCCTGCCGAGGGAGCCTCTATTGTTTCTTCATCTAAAGTTATATCATACTCTCATATTAAACTATTCTACATGTCTTGTGCATCTCATATTTCCCAAAATTTAGTATAGAATAGTTGATTTTGTTGATCAGGGTGTAGCAGTAATTCAGCGTGTTCTTCTCTCTGGTTGGACATTTAATAAACTGTACATTTCCTTTGTTAAAGTCCCCAAGGACAATAACCAAGGTGTCCGGGTTGGTCCGCTCTATATGCCGCATCTGGTCGGCGAGTGTCCGCTGTGCCTTCTGCATGTTGCCCGCCGGCGGCATGTAAACGCTGAATAAAGCGAACTCTCAGGAGAATAAACAGGTTTACTGTTAATGATAAAGGATTCCAGATGAGGAGACCAGTGTTACGTTGTTGCACCAGCTGTTGTTGGAGTAGAAGCAGATTCCTCCCACCCTTCATTGCTGGAGAGCTCCGTGTTGCGGTCCGCTCTGACTGAGCAGCTGGAAGGCCGCCAGCTGGCTCTTTAACTTGCGTCTCTGCTGAATAAGTTACTGTGCTGTCCCTTGAGAAACAGTTCTATTATGACAGTTACCCGTTTCCTCCTTCACAGTTGGTCAAAAAGCATAAATGAAAACTTGTTTCACTATGTGTTACCGCATTATATAATGTGTAAATACACAACATTTGAGACTTTAAGGTGCACATAATTTATGTAGTCATAAAATGTGGCTCATAGTATAAACTGCCTTCAGTCCCTACTGCTTACCAAGCTCTGATTAGCACAGACTACCCTTCAAAAGTTACTAACAGAGCTTTCTGATCTTAACCACTCGAGGGTGCCCCAATTGGGCTCGACGCTCACAACTGTTGACTACAGACACAAAACCAAACGGATATATGAATACTGCATATCAGTGGAAACGTCAGAGTCTGGCCTACAAAGCCATCAAACCTGTTTTAACGTCGAGCATTGCACAAAAATGTGAAAAGAAATATGTAAATATCAGTCGCAAGAAAACGGTACCATGTTAACTATTTCACCGAGTACCGATCGACGCATTGAGCAAACAACAAAACCCAGATAGCTAACCGCTAGCCAAGAGCACACAGATTACGGCAATATGTGTATCATATCTCTCAGTCAAACATTTCCCAAGATAAGTCCGAAAAAGCACCAGCTACAGAAATCTCAACTTCGCTTTTCAATCACAATTTGTTACTTACGTTTGTTGCTTTCATGCAAAAGAAATGATTTATCCCGTTTGTTTGTCGCTGCTAGACGCTAAACGTTACCCGGAAGTGTTATTTCAACCCGGAAGCGTTTTAGTCCATATACGGCTCAGATTTGCAGGTTTTTTCGTCTGGAATTTGTGACGGCCAGTCAGTTTGCGAGAAAACACAGACTTTTTCCATGGCTGCGTCTTATTGGCTAAAATGCCTAAAAGATTCACCCAAAGCTATGGTACTCAAGTAAAGGTCTTAAAAGGTTAAGCTATTTGATATTATACTGTGCAAAGTAAAATTTGATATGCAAAACAAGTACACAGAAATTTGAAGTCATACATTTACATGTGTCACAAGGGTCACAAGGGTTAAACTCACAAGAGTTTAACAGGTTTAACTTGTAAGCTACAGTTACAAAGAAAACTTTATTTACTTAGCCGGCTCCGCTGCTGTCAAACATTGAGCCTGATCAGTTCGATAACTGAAGGACATTTTTAATGCTCAACAATTGGAAATAACCTTAGTCTGTTGACTAGTGTAGGATATTATAAATAAATTAACTTATTAAAATACATCTACTGTACATCGGTATACTGGCATCATTCTAGAAATATGTAATTGTGGCGACCCCTGCTGTGGAGACAGCAGCCTTCCAGTGGGCTGGGTTTGCTGATTGAGGGCACCTGGACCCAGTGCCCTCAGAGTATAAAACACTATGCTCATTCCTGCTCTCTCTCTCTCTTCTCTCCCCAGCAGATGTCCCCTCGTGTGGTGCTGAGTATTCGTAGATTTGTATTAAGTATTGAATAAAGAACATGTAGATCCTCTAAAACCCAGTGCAACTCTGTTTTTGTCATGGCCCAAAGAGCCAGGTCGTGACAAATGGGGGCTTGTCCATATGTACATTTTGTGCGACTTTGATCAGCTGTTGAGAGGTTGGTGCGCGTTTTGGTTCGGTGGTGATCGCCGGTTTGTTGCGGTGTTGCGGGAAGTTTGGGATTTTGGATTTGGCATTTGTATTGGTTTTGGAGTTTTGTTTGTTGTTGGTCGCTGTTCGAAATCGATTTGTCTGACGCACTGTGTTTGGAGTTTCCCTGTTAGGTGAGTGTAGTATCCTTTGCGTTCCATTTCTGCAAGATCAATAGTCAAGGCATTGACACATTTTTTTCCATTTTTATGATTCAACGCTTGTTGGTACAAGTGTTGAAACTGGAAGATAAAAAAAAAAAGTTGTATTATTCACTTTTCGAATTTGACACACCATGCAGATGTCAGCGGTAAGAAAAAATAAACTGTCGCCCCTCAGGCGGACGCCAACCGAAAGGTGACTAGTTTGCGGGTATGACGTTTGTTCAGTTTTCTTCTCAGCACCTCCCTCCACTCCGTCCTACTCCCACCCCTTCCTCTTTTCATTTAATGGCAGATCGCAACCAACTTAAACGTGCATATACCGCCACCTACCGTACTGGAGTGTGAGGCCGGTCATGGCCTCCCTGCTATATCCTCATGTACAGACCAGTGTTCCTAAGAAAAATAATGCCTTCATTACTACCTCCCTCCCTTTCCCCCCCAAGCACCCTACCTAAGTCCCAATCATACAAAACCACCCTCTCCATATCATACCTCCCACAGACAAACACATGCTCAACCGTTTCCACCACCTCACAGCTATCACACACACCTGTGTCATGCTTTGCCACAACTTTCAACGTTCCATTCAACCCTGTGTGCCCATACCTTTAACCTACTCCACACTACCTCTTCCCTCCTACACCCCATCATACTCTCAACCTCCCTCACTGACCTATTTATACCCCGGAAGTGCCTCCCTTTACCCCACTGTCTTTCCCACTCCGCAATCCCTGCTTCCCGTATCAGCGACTTAACCTCCCTGCACCCTACCGCACGCTTTGCCACCATGTCAGCCACCTCATTCTCCTCCACTCGAGCATGACAGGAACACAGCAGAACCTCACCACTACTCCCCGTCTCTCCAACCCCATCATTTCTCCCAGTAAGTCGTCCCTGTCAGACCTACCACCATAAGACTAGTCAACACTGCTGCTGAGTCTGGGCATATCAGCACCCTCCATGGTGCTACATCCTCCACCCATCTCAACCCAACGATCATACCCACCATCTCTGCTGTGTACACCGACACATTATCAGTGACTCTTTGACCTATACTTATATTGAACTCAGGGACATGCACCCACTCTACCACCATTGACTACCTTAGACCCATCACTGTACACCCTTACAAAACCATAAAACCATTTACAGACATACCTCTCCACACACACGCCCACTCTCCCCCTCTCCTTCATCATGCCTACATCCACATTTGGCATCGGGAACAGCCACGGAGGAATAGGCCCCAATGCAATCGCCGGCCCTATCTCTATCCCCTCCAAGCCATACTCTCTCACTTTCTGTCCAATTGTCCACCCAAACATCCTCAGACTACTCTTGTCTCTTTCCCAACACTCCCTAGTTGCCACAACCGCCGTGTGGCTTTCATCCTGCCCCAATACGCCAGCGCCAACTTGTCCCTCCTCAGTCTCAATGGCAATTCCCCTGTATCCACCTGCAACACCACTACTGGAGTAGTCCTGATAGCCCCCACACATAGCCTTAGTACTCGTGATTGCACCCTGTCCAATCGCTGTATCACCGTCTTGGCTGCAGCACCATATATAAAACACCCATAATCTATTGTGGATCTAACCAGTGCCTGATACATATACAACAGTGTCCTCCTATCAGCCCCCCAGTCTACACCTGCCACAGCCCTCATCGGATTCAGCACCTTCCTACACTTCTGCTCTATATACTCCACATGTCTCCGCCATGTAAGGCACAACCCCAAGTATTTAAACTCCAACACCCTTCCCAATTCCTGTACATACATATATAACCGAACCTCACCCACCCTCCTAGAGTACACCATGAAACAAGATTTAGCCACTGACATCCTAAAACCCCATGTCTTGGACCAGTCCTCCACCACATCCACCGCCTCTTGCATCTTCCTCATCATAAACTTCTCATTCTTACCTCTCTTCCACAATGCTCCATCATCTGCATATAGTGCCACACCCATACCTCTCCCTACATCCCTAAACACATCATCTATCAATATTGGGAACAACAAAGGGCTAATCACACTGCCCTATGGGGTACCATTAACAACCTCCCTCACCTGTATGTACCTATCAAACAAGAAGTCCAGAATCCAATTATACATTCTGCCCGTGACACCCAGTGCACTTAACTTAATTAGCACCCCCTCCCCCTCCACATAGTCATACGCCTTCTCTATATCAAAGTACACCACTACCATCTTCTCCTTCATAGCAAGTGCCTTGGCTATCTCTGTACTAACCACCACAAGTGCATCCATAGTAGACCTCCCTCTCCTGAACCCACTCTGTGCTTCACTCATCAATCCCTTACTTTCCAGGTAGAACATCAATCTTTTCACTATCATCTTTTTCATCAGCTTTTATAAGTTTGAGGTCAAAGCTATTGGCCTATAGCTATCCACCTTCCCTGTATCTTTACCCGGTTTAGCAAACGGCAGCACTACCGCCTGCTTCCACCCGTCCGGCAGCATCCCAGTCCTCCACACTTTGTTAAACAGCCCTACAATAGCTTCCATTACATTATCAGGGGCCACCCCTTCCTTCGCTCTCTCTGCTTCTTTTGTATCTGGTTCCCTAATCACCTGATTGCCTGCAGCCTCTCCTCGTTAGGGTTGGGTACCAAGAACCGGTACCAATATAGTACCGGTTCCTACACGACCGGTACCTACCGTACCGAAACACAATGCAGATTTTGATGCTTCATTTCGGTGCCTGAGTCGATTGAAAAACGTTATTTACACTACGCTGATGACAACAACCCTACATTAATGCTGTCACTTGTCTTTTAATAAAAATAAAAAAAGTACCGATTCAGGCACCGGTATCGTTTTAAAAGTACCGTGTTAGCCCCTGTATCGGAAGAAAAGATACCCATCCCTACTCCTCGTTAGAAGGGGGATGTCTATAAAAGGCTTGGGGGTGGAACCAGCGGGCCGCAATATACCTCCCTTCTACCACCACTCCCCTCAATATACTACAGTGTATACTAAAGTTAGCTTTTTCAGACACTTAACTGTGAAATGACAAAGACAAGAAAGAGCAATACTTTCCTGTAATAATCTATATCTTCCATCACTTACCTTAAAACGACTGCTGTTAGTTGGGGGTTACTGGTTTGAAAAGATGCTGGTCGGTAGATGGACAAGTCACATGGAACTAGGCGAGGCAGACAGATATCTCATGGTGGTTTATGTTGTCATTCTTGACTTCCCCTTAGAATTTTCTGTAAAACGGCTATTATTAGAGGAGAGTGGCTATTTAGGGCCCAAGTACCAAAGTACTTTCCACTGTATAAATAGTAAAGAACTCCTAGGTCTGCTTCCTTTGTTTTCCAGAGCATAATGCAATCTCGTTCATAGAGCAGCCGATCCACTGCAGTATTACTGGCATGCAGTTGCTTTTGAACACTCTCTTTTCGTAGATACACACACACTTACATGAAGGCTCACACACTCAATTTATTTCAAATACCAGCCATTTAGCCGGAGTACCACTCCTGCACAGTACCCTTGTTGCCATGGAAATAACATCCCTGCATGGGGGAGGATGGAGGGATGGAGGGAGGGAGTTGAAGTCGAGCTGACTTGAGGAGTCAAAGCATGAAATGCAGAGAAAATGTGGAAAGGGAAAAGGAGAAGAAACCGTCTAAGACTAAGTGGGACGTGTGAGGAGGGCTGGGGAGTACTTTTAAAAAACAATTATTGGGAAGAACTAAAGAAGATTAAAGAACTCGACTTCCGGTGGAGAAGGATATGAAGAAGTCCTCCCATAACATTTTTTTTTTCTCTCTCTGGCGTTTCCAGTGATATGTATTCATATATCCGTTTTGTTTTTCGTTAACAACATGTGGCTGTAGTAAACAATTCATGATTTTCCATGGCATGTGTGTCTCATGGAAGAGAGGCAATCATCCGACAAGGGACACTAGGAGAGAGAAGGCTTTAACCAGTTCCTGATTGCTGATTAGCCACAGGTGGGGGTGGTGAGTGAGTGCTCCTCTCAGCCGTCCCACCCAGCCTGAAAACAGCACCCAGCTTCCAATATAACATGCTAAAATGAAGACAAAGGACCATAATCACCACAGTACCCCCCTCTCAAAGAACGCCTCCTTGCGTTCTCCTGGGTCTGCCAGGGTTAGCCTCATAAAAATCATGGAGATCCAGGAGCGCTCCCTGGGACCGCATCCCTCCTAATCAATGAGATACTAGAAACCCCGTCCTCGGGGCCTGACGTCCAGTATCCTAGAAACCGTATATATGCGTGGTGGTTATCTATGATCCGGGGTGGCGGAGGGGGAACGGCCGGAGGTTGAGGTCACTGGTGGAGACAGGCTAAACATGGATGTGGGATTAATCTTCATTGAATCAAGGAGGATTAGACCAACAGAGGTTTATAATTCTCGAAATAGGGAAGGGCACCACATAACAGGGCTTCAGCTTACGTGACTGTTTGCTGTGGAAGGTCCTGGGAAGAAAGCCATACCTTCTGCCCGACCACATACTCGGGCAGGAGAGCGATGCAGGTCTGCCAGCCGCTTGTTGTTTGCCGCGGAGCAAGTGAGTTCTGCCTCACATTCCTCCAAACCTCCCGAACTCTGCGGAGACGCTCCTCTACCGACGGAACTGCCACCTCCTCCTCTTAGGCTAGAAACAACGGGGGTTGGAAACCATAACAAGCCATGAACGGTGATATACCGGTAGCAGAGCATGAGAGGTTGTGCGCATACTCAATCCAGGGCAGGAAGGTGCTCTAGGAGACAGGGTGACGAGCGGACCCACAGCGTAGTGCTGCTTCCAGATCCTGATTTGCCCGATCTGTCTGGCCGTTTGTCTGGAGATGATAACCCGAAGAGAGGCTGGCTGCTGCACCCACTGCTTTACAGGAAGCGCTCCAAACACGGGAAAATCTGCGGTCCGCGATCTGACACAATATCTAAGCGAGGTAAGCGAGGTTCTTGTGATCAGTCCATATAAAAAATGCTTGCTCGCAGCCTTCAAGCCAATGCCTCCACTCCTGAGGAGCCAGAACCACAGCCAGCAACTCGCAGGTACCCACGACATAATTTCTTTCGGCTGGACTGAGTTGACGGGAAAAGAAGGCACAAGGATGCAGCTTCCGAGTGAAGGGGTCCCTCTGCGACAGCACTGCTCCCACTCTGGTGTCAGAGGCGTCAACCTCCACCACGAACTGGAGGGAAGACTCTTACACTCAAGACTCTTATAGACTCTTACATTATATTTTAGCTTGAATTGATTCATGTAATTAAAGTATGCTAGATTACTGTGTATGCCATTAGCAATGCTAAAGACTACACTAAAGAACTTATTTAAAAAAAATGTTTTAATCTGAATCAGTTGATAAAATATGAATCAGAATCAGCTGGTAAAATGACCATTCAATGCAAACAACATTATAATCAGAATGAAGGGTCTGCAGAGATCACATTCTCCTAGAGCTCAACTTCTGTGCATAGTGGCAGGAATACAGTGACATTTTCTTTAGTCTTACCTAAATGCACAGAGGATGTATTAACCACACATCTCGCAGACATGGTGCTTCACGGGCGGGCACACCGGTCTTGTTTATATCATAGCTTTCGGGTATTCATTTTATCACAGAGTTCACATTTGTGATGATGCACAGATACAGGCTACCTCCACGCAACAAGCAAGGGAAGATTTCTTCCTCCATGTCTCTCTCTGGTTCCCTCTTTTGCCGTTTATTCTTGATCGCAATCTCAGAGAAGATGTTGAAGCATTATTAATGTTCCGTCCACTGCCGGAAAACAACCCTGCTATCAACTGTGGGGGTTGATAGCAGGGTGGTCATGTTATGCTTTATGCGTTATGCTGTCATCCCCTGCAACCACAACATGCACACATACAGTACATATCAGTTTCTATGAAAGATAATAGGTTTGTGTCAGACTGTTTCAAGTGAATTTACCATCAATCCAAAGTGTTTTCTCAGTTTTTCGACCTGTTTCTGTGTACCTGTGAGTTATTGCCTACTGATTTTTCATAACCTTGCCTGTATAACTGACTTCACATGTTCTAAAACCATATTCACTAAAGTTTATATTTTCAAACAACTATGTTTACCTGAGTCTGCTTCTGAGTCCTGCCCTTTGTGGTTACCAGTCCATTCAATTAAATGACCACTCTTAAATCTGCATTACAAAAAAGACGATGCCAGGTCCAATGAATGACGTCAAACTAAATGATTACCATTTGGATCTTCAAAAAACTATACCCTAGAATATTGGCTGAGAGCATTCAGCAGACCGGATAGGCAAAAAATAAAAGAATGCTACAAATAAATATAAAATGAAACCACACAGTGGTAAAGCAAAAGTACACTATGTTTTTCTAAAAGTAACCACAGTATAATTAATATATATAACACAAATAATTAGCCAAAACATCTCAATGGATTAGATCAGAATTGCTGTACATTTGATTATCTTTCTAAAGAAGATGAAGAGGTGCAGCCAGTTTGATGCTGCTAAACTTCACTAGATTACACGGACAAGTGTACATAATTATTATTGGATATTGGATGGAAGAAACACATAAAACAAACATTGAGGTAAACATTTAATTCAAGGCTGTTGTATTCCATCACGTTGCATTAGCTTTATAAAAGGTTTCGTTATGTAAAGAAAAGGTAAATTAAATCGGTTCCTATTTTAAGTAGAGTAGTTCTTCATTTAACATACACACCTACTGTTCAAACCTCAGTATTTAGTGTCCATAATACATAGCTCATGGAGGCTACATACCGTAAGATAGGGGACATCATTAGGGCTGCTTCTTGTATAGTAGTAATAGGTAGTAATTGTAATAGTAGTAGTAATACAATACTGCTTGTTGATAAGGGTAAGTACGTTTTTTCTTTTCTTTGGTGAATTAATTAATCATTTGAGAGCTTGATGGAAAGACATTTTAAATGACAGTTCTCAGATTTTCAACATTTTCACTATGGTAAGAATGTCACATGCCACACACCTCACAGGCCAAGATGAAACTGCTAGAGTCCTCCCTCAGGTTGTATGGCAGCTAAAGCAGCTGCTCTCTTTTCTGGTTTAAAATCCCAATGTACAACAACAGAAGAGAAATTACTACGGTGGCCCTGGAGTCCAAATCACAACGGCAAATAGGAAAGCACAACGACAAATGGGTGAGCACAACAACATTAATACGGAAAGGGTAGGGCCTTTCTAGCGGAGAACGGACCCTTCTCTTTGTTTTATATTTTTTTCCTATATGTTGTCGAGTGTAAACTATTCAAGCAATGAGACTAGGGCTGTAAAAAATAGCGCGTTAATGGCGTCAATTAGATATTTGTCGTTAATTACGTCAATTTTTTTAACGCATTTCACACATGCGCAGTGTGACAAATTATTAAGGTCGGGAAAGTACCTCTTCCTCGGGCAGTGGTTCTCAACCGGTGTCCGCGCCCTTTTGTCGGGGGATTTGAGAAACAACTGCAAATAATGGTTCCACAAGATATGTGGAAATATAACATTATCAAGGAGCTTCCGATGGCTGGCTCAAGTCAATGAACACAGTGTCCCCTCCTAATCATTACGATTTATTTCTATTCAGGAGAAGTAATGTATTACTCTTAATTTACTTGTACATCACTGTGGTAACATATTCAGGATAAAATTGATCATGAAGGTGGAATCAATTATATTCCATGCCAGGAAGTCACATATAAACATATTTCATCCTTCCTTTTTGCAACTACTGTGGGAAATCATGTCTATTTTTTTTCATCTCGTAACTCAAACGTCATAATACCATGCCGTAGCTTTTTTAAGTGAACATCATGTTTGCAAAGGAACTATGTACACATCAGTGTAATCAACATGGAAGAGAAGAAGACAGGAAACAGAGACGGCTGACTCTCCTTAATGTTAATGAATTAGGCAAGCTGCTTGTAACACATCACAACGTAATTACATGACACAGGGCCAAGCATTGACGGGCACAGGGCGTACTAGATGTATTACTTAATGTGACCAGGCAAATTTAAGTGCTGTATTGATCTCCTGCTTAATGTTCCCAAGGTCAGCCTCAGCCTCCCATTTCATTTTCCAGTCATTACAGTCAGCCCGCAGGATTTAGTGCAGCTGCAGGCAATACAATGATACGTCTAGAGATGTGGAAAAAGGAGGTATATTCACGTTCATCCCTCACCTCCCAGTTTCAAATCATTGAGGATTGCTAATGGCTAAATGCAAAATTTACCTGTCTAGTGCTGGCAAGAGAGTGTTTCATCCCTGCCCCGTCCCACCAAAGCAGCCACATTGGCAGACATTTTGGAGCCCTGGGTAGAATTATATTGATTACTCTGTGATGTGGGATTGTGGACGGCACAGGAGGAAAGGTGTAGGGTTAAGGTAAAAAAGGCGAGAAACCAGAAAGGACAAGTTTTGACTACTACTCCCATTCAAAAGGTTAAAGTACAGTGACTTTTTGGCTCTGCATTAAACAATATGATGAGTGGAGATCAATGAGGTGTCAGAAGGGTGCTGCTTTAACAGAGAGGTGGTGTTGCTGGAATGGAACAGGCACAGCATTCTGTTTTATGGTGTATGACGGTCAAAATCCGAGAGCCCAAATCAGGTCAATGTGCGTGGAGAAATGAAACATTTGCGAGGAAAAGTCTGTCTCAAGCAAGCAAATGTCCTTCTCACGCGAGCTATTTGCTCACTCGCAATACCTGAATCACCTTGCTCGTGAAGATGTTTTGTGGTCACTGGCTCGTCATCTTTTTGACAATAAGGGTGCGGAAACAGTCACCATGGTATCTCTTATCCAAAAGGTTATCAAACCTCTTCTTTGGATTGGCTAGAGATTTATTGACGAAAATTGACAACGCATCGTAAATTCTAAAAAGCTCCGGAGTTATCTGTAATTTTTATTTGGAATTGCTGGCGGCAGCTTTGCTTCCATTGTTCACATCAGAATTAGAATCAGAAAACCTTTATTGTCATAATATGTCAAACATACAAGTAATTTGACTTGGCGGTTGGTGCATGACAGACGACAATTGACAAAAAAACAACATAGTGCAAGGAATAATATATAATACTATGGGTTAGTAATCTAAGGCTATGGGTTGGTTTCAAAATAAAGAAATAAAAGTTTTCAAAAAAAAAGTAAAACTTAGGCTGGGGAGCCGTCCGGCCTAGCCTACCCCCCCCCCTCCCCTCCCTCGAGTGGGCGGGAGAGGAAGTCCGCCACGACCATCTGTGTCCCCGGCCTATGGATCACCTTGAAGTTGAAGGGTTGCATGGCCAGATACCAACGGGTGAGCCGCGCGCTGGCATCCTTCATGCGGTCGAGCCATTGGAGCGGGGCGTGGTCCGAACAGAGGGTGAATGGGCGCCCCAGGAGGTAGTACCTCAGGCGCACCTGCCTGCCACCAAGTGGTCCCCAAATACTGTACCTCCCTCCGTCCAATCACACACTTCCCCGGGTTGGCGGTGAGCGGCGGCATATGCGGCGTGCGGACGCAGCACCCGGTCCATACATGGGTACGACGGCGCTGCGTCAGGGCGCACCAGTTGACCATCAATACGTATCACTTGGTCGTAGGCTGAGCGTAGAGTATCAACCCGAGACTGCTCGAGTGAAACAATCTTTCATTTCCCCTTCACCTCCCCCGGCAGCGTCGGTCGAACTTGCGTCACCACTGAGCACAGCACTCGCACCGCCTGTCCCTGCCGGTCGTGAACGCACCCCGTAGGCTCCCCCATTAGCGCGTTAAATCCGTCCCCAAAATCATGGGGTGCGCCAGGTGGGAGCTAACCGCGACCTTCATTCTATGCTTTTCCCGGTTATTATTTCGACGGTCCCCACGGGTGCCCCGGCCTCTGCCCTCTGGGGGCACTCCCTCCGCAGGTGTCCGGGCCGCCTGCATCTCCAGCAGACCTGCCCTGGCGTTTGAGACACTCCTTGTGGGTTGGGAAGGGCGCCCGTGCTCTCTCCCACCGATCGGCAGCGGTCGGTCGCCTGCCGTTCCCGCTGCTGTCGCCGCTGGGGTCGGTGTCGCCCCCTCAGAGCCGAAGTGGGCCACTCCACCGCCTCCGCAGCTGCTGCCGTGGGGCCGGGATGGGCCGCTCCGCCATCGAGGGGTCCCCCTGGGCCTCCTGCGCGTCATCCGCCCGTCTGATGCCGCGGGTCTCGGCGGCGGCCGTGCGGTCACTGGCCACGCCGTCCGTGGCTCCGGCTACGGGTGCGATCGCTGCGGGGCCGGGACGAGCGCAATGACAGTTGCTTTTTATGGAGTTCACGAGTGAAAAACTTGACTCACATGTGTACGTTGATCCAAACATACTGAGGGTGACGATCGCTACTTTCTTAATGTTAGGGAACTGATGTACGTTGACATCTGTCCAAAACATTGCAGGCCCGTTAGTGAAAAGGTCCGGTGACACGGTTAGATGACTGCATGTCAACAAGTTCAAGTGTGAATTTCCTCTCATCAATGGAAGGGACCACTTCCTTTGCCCGTGTTGTGTATTTTGGCCGTACTCTGTTTCCGTAGTAATGAAGCACCGGGTTATTCTGGGTAATATTCTGGCGGGAAGTCTCTCTCGTTTGGCTACTTCTGTAACATGATGTCTGAATCAGGGCCGGCCCGAGGCATAAGCGAACTTCTACTACTGTCTTTAAAAAAAGCAGAAAATTCCCAAAGACTATATCGCCAGTTGTGGGCAATATAGGCTAATAATAAGTGCAATCTCATGCATTTCATATGCCCCCCCCCCCCCCCCCCCCCCCCGTAAGACTGAGGTCTGGCGACGGGTCTGTACTGAAGACAGTGACAGAGAGCCTGCACCCAAAAAGGGTCAATCAAGACCATCAATTCAACATCAGCCATCTTTAGCACCGTCATTAACATTACAATGTTAAATATAACCAGTATTTGTCTGATTGTGGAGATTAATCAAACTATTACGATGCTGTTTTTTTACGTCACAGAAATATCCTCCTAATAAACCTTTAACTTATGTTTTGTATTTATTGTTCAGCAACCAACCAGCTCCGGGGCCATCCTACTTTGCCCAACCTTCAATACCACCCCCTCCAGGGCCATCCTAATTTTCTCCACTTCCACCACGCCCAGTTGAAGGCCGGTTTCCATGGTGCCTCATTGCTTCCGTAGGGTGCCTAAACCACATTCCCTACTGCTGAGCACACTCGTTCTCCGTAGTGGTTTGAGTGCTTACATAGATCCCCCTCCACCATTGGTTTCCTTCAGTTACAGGAGAGCTGAGGGCAGGATGCAAAACACAAACACATTACGGATGACATTTCACTTGTCTCACTGTAGTTTCAATTTTATTCAAAAAAATAAAACATTCAGAGTCATAATGATTCTTTGCAAATGTTGCTGTTAATTCTTTGGGGTGACTGTAGCGAAAGCAGTTGAGAGGGTGCTCTGGTAACTGCTACATGTAACGTATCCCCAAACTGCTCCCAATGTGTGGGATGGGTTAAATGCAGAGAATAATTTCCCTTTAGGGATTAATAAGGGATACTTTCTTCTTAACAATGAGTGTGTGATCGATGCAATAACCATGTTACTGGAAAGTAGGGGAAGTCCAGTGCCTGAAGTTGGTAGGAATGGGATGCTGAAACAGACAACATGCACTTGTGCTACCATTACACTCTGTCAGGACTTTGAGCGTCAGAAGATAAATAACTTGAATGCTGTTTAGTTTCATTTAGAGGTAGGTATTTTCTTTTGTTACTTTTAGTTAGGCAAGTTACAGTATTTGCTTAGTTTAGTTTGTTTGGGCCAGTCTCACCCGCATGCTTAACTATCCTTGCCTTAGGATATGAAGCTACACTTCCCGTTCCCCCCTCTCACTTAGTCTTATTCAACCTGTTTTTTCTCTCCCTTCTCTGAGTATGCATCCCAGGCGTGCAGCCATTAATGTAATAGAATGTGATAACAAATCCAAACTAGGACTGCGGGGCAGTACTGAACAGGCTTGAGCCTGCATGTCGGGGGGGCCAGCGGTCAGCCGGACATGCAGTCCAAAGGTGAAAAAAGAAAATGAAAAAAAAAAGCTGGTGCCAGCCAGGAATGAAACCCAGGTGTAACGGTGTGGGTACTCAGGGGACCCAGAATGACCACGCTGAGACGAGGCGAAGGTGCACGCAAGTCGTTTATTAACGCTCCACGTTGCCATCGGTTGCGCTGTGGCTCCGTGTCTCCATGTGCTCTTCACCCTTGTGCCTCCCCCGTGTTTCCCTTTTAACCCTGGGAGAGGCACCTCGTTAGCGCCTGGGAAGATGCCAGCTGGAGGAATCAACCTCCAGCTGGCATCTTCCCAGGCGCTGGGGTTGGGCGGGGCCGCCACATATCCCCACCGCCCGACCTAGGCCGGGGAGCCGTCCGGCCTAGCCTACTCCCCCTCTGGGGGGAGGTGCCGCCCCTGCGGCCCTTCACGCCCCCGCTGCTGCTCCGCCGGGCCGGGATCGGCCGCCGCGCTGCCGGCCGCTGTTGCTCCCGCCGGGCCGGGATCGGCCGCCGCGCTGCCGGCCGCTGCTGCTTCCGCCGGGCCGGGATCGGACGCCGCTCTGCCGGCCGCTGCTGCTCCCGCAGGGACCGGATCGGCCGGCGCACTGCCGGCCGCTGCTGCTACCGCCGGGATCGGACGCCGCTGCTGCGGCCGCCGAGCTGCCGGCTGCTGCTGCTCCCGCCGGGCCGGGTTCGGACGCCGCTGCTGCTCCCGCCGGGCCGGTATCGGCCGCCGAGCTGCCGGCCGCTGCTGCTTCCGCCGGGCCGGGATCGGACGCCGCTGCTGCTCCCGCCGGGCCGGGATCGGACGCCGCACTGCTGTCCTCCCTGTGCGCGCACTCCTCTGCCGGCTGTCGCTCCACCGGCCGCCAAGGGGCTAGGACGGGCCGCTCCGCCATCGAGGGGTCCCCCTGGACCTCCCGCGCGTCGCCGATTTCCCCCTGCGCGCACTCCTCTGCCGGCTGTCGCACCGCCGGCCGCCGAGGGGCTGGGATGGCCCGCTCCGCCATCGGGGGGTCCCCCTGGACCTCCCGTGCGCCGCCGTCTTCCCTCCACGCGCTCACCTCTGCCGGCTGTCGCTCCACCGGCCGCCGAGGGGCTGGGACGGGCCGCTCCGCCATCGGGGGGTCCCCCTCGACCTCCCGTGCGCCGCCGTCTTCCCTCCGCGCACTCTGCCCGGCCGTCCACCGCTCGAGCTCCGCCGAGAGCCGCCTCAACTGGTCCTCCCGACGGGCCTCTAACGCATCGAGCGCCGCCAGCCACTTCTCCTCCGCCATCTCTTCCGTCCCGGGTCCCCCGCTGAGTTCGGCGGCAGTGTAACGGGGTGGGTACTCAGGGGACCCGGAATGAGGACGCTGAGACGCGGCGAAGGTACATGCAAGTCTTTTATTTACGTTCCACATTGCCATCGCTTGCGCGTGGCTCGGTGTCTCTGTGTGCTCTTTTCCTTTGTGCCTCTCCCGTGTTTCCCTTTTAACCCTGGGAGAGGCACCTCGTTAGTCCAGCTGGAGGTTGATTGCCTCCAGCTGGCATCTTCGGGGTGCTGGGGCTGGGCGGAGCCGCCACACAAGGTCACTAGCTTCTTAGCTGGAGTCCTTATCTCTGAGTTAATGTGTGCTGAGAATTAAAAGAAAAAACGTCACTGAAATATGCAAGATTACCTCCGTTTAGTCAATGCAGAGACAAGCAGCTAATCACGCCACTTCTGCTCCATCAAAAAAGTAATGAACTACTCCCTGAAGAGAGCAGAGCTGTATGATCACCTCTGTCAATACGTTATAGGGGAAGCTATTGAGCCAAAATGCCATTAGGTAGCATTGAATGCACTGAAATCAGGAGGGTTACCTCACATAAAAGTGTAAAAACGTTGCATTTAACTTTGCCAATAGGTGGCGCTATATATATTTTTTGAATCACTGCATGGCAATACTTTAAGGCCTACACTAGCATCATGAATATGAAAATTCTAGCCAAAAATACCAATGTTCCTTGGAGTTATAACACTTTACATTCACAAGAAAATTGCCCAAAATTGCCCGAAATGGAGGCCAGCTCACGCCTAGGTAGTTTCACGAAAACTCTTGATTCTTATACGATAGGACCACACCGTTGTCAGGATCCATTTGCCTGATTTTGAAATCGATCGGGCGTAAACTCTCGGAGGAAATGGTTCATTTGTAAATCAAAAAAACGCAAATTATCGCCAAAAAACGGGCAAAAAGTGCACATATTCAGCAATGAATAACAGCGCCCCCTAGTCTTCAAATATTCTGGGTGTATTTGGGTATGTTCTGGGAGGCAACCCGAACATATGATATCAATTGGGTGAAGACGGGCTTTGTGGTTTGGAAGTTCTGAGTCATTCAGAAAGAAGCCACGCCCCTTAGAAATTGATTGGTCCATAAAATTGTAACCAAATCAGTTATCGAAACGCTTTCAACAATAATAGGTGGCAGTAAGCCAATAATGAATTTTTGAGATTTTCAGGAGAATCGGACCTAGCGTCTGAGAGGAGTTCGTTAAAACTTGTTTTTCACAAAATTCAAAATGGCGTAAAATATTGGCAGGCGCATTTGCATACAATAATTGACTTTTTTGTAGAGCACATCCAAGAGCACCTGTGTGCAAAATTTCAACTCTATCGGTGAAAGTAGAACAACATTTCCCCAGAGGAAGCACTTGCAGGGGGCGGTAGAGAGCCATTTTTTAAACCCAAAAGCGCGACCCTAAGAATATCTAAATTTCACGCACTTCCAATAACCACACAAAAATTCAAGAGTTTTTGAATATGATGAAGGCCTCAAAAATGAGTTTAAAGTGGTGAAATAATAAGAAGAAGTATTCTTCGAAACACAATAGGGCTTCGCCCGACTTTCAGTCGGCTCAGGCCCTAATTATACTTCAGTAAAAAGTGCTTTCATTTGTCAAACAGTCACTGAGCAGAAGCCAAAAAATGAGGCTTTAAAAAAGTAGAGATTTTTTTTTCTTTTTAGTGCAGGGTGCATGTGTGTAAAGAAAAACATCAGGAAAATCCATGTGTAGCATTTTTTCTTGAGCAGATTTATAATTTTGTGTCCCCTCTCTCAGCCATTATTGCCTCAAATAAAGAAAAACTACCTCCCTCTTGAACTGCCGGGATTTCAAATATATTTGTGTTGCATGTTCCCCCACTCTGCATATCAGGAACATCTATCACTGCTTCTCTGAGCTGCTGCACAGCTTTTGCTTAAATTAAATGGAGCAGGTTTTTTCAGCGCAACTGTAGGGAGGAGAGCACACTCAGTGTGGAACACTATGTGGTATAAGGCGGCCATAAGATTAAGGCGCTTGCCCGTGTGGCAGTAAAATACTTTGCCCAAGGTAAACAAACATTTAAATCCCATCAGCATGCCAGTAGTAAAAAGGCATTATAGCTCGACTGGCAGATTCTTTTTATTTTCCGCCCTGATTTTTTCAGGCAGATGGGAGCCCAGGGATAAGCAGTGCGGCCACTTATTCACAACAAGTTAAAAGCAGGTCTCAAACACATTGATAGGGTAATGAGCGACACTGCTGTGTGCTGTCATCATTCACCCATTCATCAGGGGCCTGTGCCATGAAGCTGGTTTAGGTGGCTAGGCAGCTATGTTTCAGCTTAGTTTCCACCAACCCTGGGTTTACGGTACTATGAAAGTAGCTCAGCTTCAATCGCTATTCGTTGCCATGGTAACTTACGCTCAGTGTTGGTCATCTTACTTTAAAAAAGTAATTAGTTACAATTACAAATTACTTCTCCCAAAAAGTAATTGAGTTAGTAACTCAGTTACCACATTGTAAAAGTAATTAGTTACTCAGCAAAGTAATTGACATTTATTTTGTTTATGTTCTAAACGCTATTAAGTTCTATAACAATTAACGTCAAAGATGTTTATATTAACTGATTGAAGAATACAACACTATATACAGTATTTTAGAACAGGGGTTTTCAAATGGGGTGAATGTGAGCCTCCCCTTAGAGTAGGTAACGAAAGGTCCTCACCAAGGACCAGGCCCTGAACCTGGTGATTAAGGTGAGGATCGAGGGGGTCGACTATGTGACGTTTGCCACAGCGGATGACGGGAGGTGCTTCCGATGTGGCGGAGACGGACACCTGGCGAGAGCGTGCCAGGGGAAAAAGACCTCCGGTCAGGGCCACACCCAGGAGGCTGCTGGGGGGGTCGGGGAGGAAGAGGGGGCTCGTGGGGCCCAGCAGGTCGGTGAGGAGGTGAGTGAGGAGGTGAGTGAGGCCCAGCCGGTCGGTGAAGGGGTGAGTGAGACCCACCCGGTCATTCAAGGGGGTGAAGGAGAGAGTCAGGGGGTGAGTTCGGAGATGGGCGAGGCCCAGCTAGTCGGTGACGGGGGTGAGTGAGGCCCAGCGGGTCAGTCAGGTGGGTGAGGGGGTGAGTGTGGAGAGGGGTGAGGCCCAGCCGGTTAGCCAAGGGGGGGAGGGTGTGAGTGTAGGAGTGGATGGGGGGTTGAATGTAGCCCAGCGGGCAAGTGTGTTTGACGGAGTGAATGAGAGGATGAGAGGATGAGTGGTGTGCATCGGGTGAACATGGGGAATGATGGTGAAGGAGTTGTGGGGAGCTCATTGGTGGGATGGCTGTCTCGGATAGTGAGAAGGAGATGGAGGAGGAGAAGGAGGGGGGGGGCGAGCTTTAAGGTCCCCCACAGAAAGCAAAAGACGAGGAGCAGCAGAGGAGGCTCTCAGGCAAAAAGGGGGGGGGGGCCCAAGCATTGGGGAGACGGGAGGTGGAGAGTCCGAGTCCTCTTCGGGGTGGGGCTCTTCCATCAGCGTCTTCTCTGGCGGGACGGCCACCAGCAGGTACGGCGTGGGGCAGGTGAAGGGGTTCCTGCACGCCACAAAGAACGAGAGGGGGGTAAAGTTGGAGGAATATTTCTCCGACATGAAGAAGTTTGCTCGCACCGCCAGATGGGGGAGCACGAAGAAGGGCGCTGGAGAATTCACCCAGCAGGAGGTCTACAGACTGAGGAAGCTACTGCTAAAGATCAGCCGAGAAGGAGAGAGCACCACGACCGGGATCGAGTGAGGCGTCGGTCAAGCTGAGGAGCATCCTGAGAGCGGAGAAGGGATGGAGATGAGCTGCTGGAGGAGTGCGGTGGAAAATTGATTATATATAATATATATACATATCTGTTGGAATAAATAATATTGATATTTTTTTTCAAAAATAAAAATCTCTCTCTCTCTCTCTCTCTCTCCATTTTGATTCTGATTGGTTGTTCGGTGCCAACTTTACTCGCGCCTGCACATTTACGCGCGTGTGCACATAAAAGAGTGATCAGAATTTGAGGCTCAAAGCTTGGGTTGACAAAGTAAGTTGATAAGCGGCATCATGGTACCAATAAAGCCTGATTGCTTCGGTTTGGTTTTGTCAATTCTGAACCAATTCTGGAACCCTGAGTTTGTTCAACCAGCTTCATGGTACAGGCCCCAGGTGTAGCTGTTTTTATTGACAGATGAAATCCCCTCTGCCTTGAGATTGCATTATTACATTTAGCTGAACAATCAAGAAGTCTCAAATACTCAAAGAAAATGGAGCACACAGACTGAGACATTAGCACACAAACCAACACAATAGGGCTTACACACACATAAACTTTCGGCTGATGGTCCATTATCTAACCACAGCCAGGCCTTCTCCTCAGTGGTGTATTATTAGCTTTTTGTCACACTACAGGTGTTAGTCAATCAGGGGCTTGTCCTTTTCCCATCTGAGGGTCCTAGGACACCACAGATTGTAAAGTCATTAAGGCTAATTTGTGATTCATGACATTGGGATTTTTTATAGTCTACTTACATTGATTATTCCATGTCAGGCAGCAGGGCGGTTTTGATGGCGAGGAGAGTATTTCAACGCTGGCCTGCGCAAGACAGCGGGAAAATGATTCAGGTGGCTTGATTCGCTTTTTCGCATCTTTCGCATCCTCCGCGCCACCCGTTGAAAATCTGCTTCCTCCTCTACCATTCGTGTGCATTGACCTTGCATAGAATCTACTCGTGCAAATAATTCACTTCGCTTTTGGTGTGAAAGCAGCATAAGAGTGGACAGAGCAATTGGGGGTAGAGGCTATAGAGGACATTGTGAACATTTGCTTTATTTTAAGATTTTTAAGATATTTGAGATAAATCAGTTGTTTTGAAACGGATGGTGGGACATGTGATTCCTTCTTGTTCCCATGTGTTGAAAGGAAGTGGAGATTAGTGCAGCTGAATTGAGGAAATAATCAGATCTTTTAATCATTATGATATCACATCAGCCTTTTATGTTGCATTTTGTCTATTCTGAATCAATAAATCAAGATATAAAGATCACGTTATGTCATCTAACCCCTGGCACATCGCACTTTCCCCTTCAGACAACAACAGTCTCTCCAGAAAGGACCAGCACGAACCACTACGATGTCTCCAGGATTCCATAAGATATGAAAATTCTAAAGACGTCTCCGTGATCCAGATGCCGCTTTCCTCACCAGAGAGGCAACAGAGTAGAGTAAGCCAACCTCGCCCCGAAAATTCTGGGCTCATGGGCTCACGGCACGTATTGTTAACCGGAAGCTCCATCACCACGCTGGAATCCAGCCTTCACCAATCTCTAACTGGACTGTTGTAACTCCGCAAAAAGCACTAAAGGAAAACGGGATCCCTTTCAAAAAAATCTAAACTCTTGATTTGTGTTCACTAAGCCCAATGCTCGATGGGGTTCACTCCAGTATTGTGAGAGAGAAAGTATGAATCTAACAGTACTAGCAGCTCATGGCACCGGATTGGCCCGTCTTGCAGATGCAGCCATGTACTGTTTTGCGTGGCTTGCTGATGAAACGCTTAGCAGGACCATCCAGCACCAAGATGCTGGGGGCCCTCTCTGCAATTTCCCAACTACCGCAGCAGCCAGCTTAAGCCGAGGCTCATGGCACCGGGATGCCAGCACCCCCACCTCCCAGCCAGCCCACTGCTAGGCGTTACTTTCTTTCACGCCTTCTAGTCACACCATTTATAGCCGCAGTTTTTGCTAGTTGGAGCGACCAGCACCGAGAGCCAGCTAACAGCCTGATCCTCAGCATTGTAAAAAAGAGAAACCTTTCCAGCTAGCCTTAGCAGGAGCATCTGGCACCACGATACCAGGGCCCAGCAATTCCTACTACCGCAGCAGCTTGCTCTAGCCCTGGGGTGTCAAACTCATTTTAGGTTCGGGCCAGATACTGCCTACTTTGATCTCAAGCGGGCCAGACTGTGCGGATGGTCCAGCCCACGCGGGGGGGAGGAGTTTGGCGCTAATGGTCCGGGGGAAGTGCCGCGCGTCATTTTCAAGCGGGCGCTGCTGCTTGGAGGGCCGCCGTGGTGGAAAAGGTCAAACGCAGGACTCCCCACACTTTTTCGGCTCACAAGCTATTTTTCACTCAACATTTCAATCCAAGTCATTTACTCCCCCCCGCCCGCCCGCCCCCCCCACTCGGACAGTTCGCCCGCAATAACAATACGGAACAACATCGCTGCATACCGGGAGCGCAAAACGAATCGATATAAAAAAACAACCCAACGAGCCTCTCGTCTGTCAGAAGCGATCTGCCAATGGCAGGTGCTCTACCGGCACGTACTGCGTTAGTAAATGACGTGTTCCGCTGGTCTAACGCATGCGCTCACTCACAGAGTGGAACCCCCCCAGTGGAATCTTTAGGAATAGCAGCTATTTTTATAGAAATGCAATTAATGTCTTTTTGAAGTTCTCACAATAGCAAATTCATCCGGCGGGCCACATTGGCCTCCACCGGTGCACATGGTTTTGTTAATTTTGCTCATTCCAAGATAGTCATCAAATTGTGTTGGTAATGTCAGTTTTAGCTAGCTAACACCAGTTATTTATTATCCATCTGTTTGTTTAGACCTTCCACAGTAGTTTGGAAGCAATTAGAAGAGAACAGAAGTCACACAAGTCAAGACATCTCAAACATACACGCCTACTGTGTCCATGACAATATTGACCTGCTGAGACCGAGCAGATCTGTACTGAAGAGCGAAAACCCAGAAAAAAACAATGGATTGTAGCTGGCAGGCAACCTTGCCCCAGCTCATGGTGTCATCAACATCCCTCCACGTTCAATTAAACAGTAAAAAAATGTATGGAACTTAAGTGCACGTCACAAACTTGTGAGATCCAGGCTGCCAGTAATTAACTGGACCCTGCAGTTGCTACTCACTATCTACTTACGGCTTTTTGTTCCAGTTTTTGAGACTCTGCCATGAGGAAGCAAAAAAAAAGGAGAGCACTCAAAGCAACGCAGATTCTCTCCACAGTAAAATGCAATTTATTACACAAAGGCCTGTTACGCTTTAAACTAAAAAAGCATTTACTGACTCTACTGTGGGTGGGTTAAACACAACAAACCTCTGCAGTATGAAGTAGCAGTATTACAGGAGTCGCACAACGAGTTTGTCTCTCAGCACGAACAGGGACTGGGAAAATACACAATTAACAAAACAAGGTTTAAACACACACACACACTTTGACCTATAGCCTCTTACTTGGGATGGCTTTGTGTGTGATACTTCCATATTAGGGTTTATCCAGCCCATGACCGGGACAGTGAAACACTTTGTTGGTGGATATGCGGAGTTCTGATCCTTATGTATAAGCGGAGAAAACAAAGGATGTTTACTTGATTCCTTGATCTTCCTTGTGCAGGTTGAAGTGGGTCTGCACGGGGTAAGTTGTCCGTCTGTTCTTTAGGATCGAAGTGTGTTCTGCGGTGGTTTTGCGGAGTTGTTACGGCCTGCAGCAATGAAAATTGCAAGGAGAAGGCACAGTGACCTGGTGAGAGCTCATATTTATGGCCCTGACAATGTCGTGGCTGCATCCCAGGCAATCCATGGGATTTCCATGGGTCTGGTCCGATGAGGTACCAGTCTTGTGGTTTAAACCCAACGCATTGATTTTAACCTGATATGGGCATACAGTGGATTCACAGTTTAGTTTGTAGTTTTACATGCAGGCTTCTTTGTCTCCCCCCACACCCCCCATGGAGAAGTCCTGATATTATTACACAAGTACAGTCAGATATTGTCTGGTGTTCGATCAGAGACACGTCCTTTACTTTTCCTATTACCATGGATATGAGATTAGTTTGAGTATGATGTTGATTGTAAAAACTTTAACAGATATTTTCATTTTGTGTTGATTTTGGTGGTCCCTGTGAATGCATGCGGTAGTGTTTCTGGGAACCAAATTTCCTTTTACAAATCATCTTATTTTGCTGCAGGAGGGTCTGAATATGTGCTTCCTTCAGGATCTAATTGGAAATCTACCATAGTGTGAGAAAGCACTGCTGGAGTTATATACAGTATAGTCAAAACTAATGAGATGGTTATTGATTAAATCAGAAAGCACAATCCCGGTGCTAATACACAGTGAGGACATTGACATTGTAAACCAGTGATCATATCCCTGTTGAATAACACCTTAAAAGTTGAATCAAATTACAGAACACCAACATAAATGCTTAGTTTCATTTTGTGTTCCAAACAGTACTACATACCTTGTACAGTTTCCTTATTCACTTTTTTTGTTCTTTTTCTCTGTATCAAAAGGTTTTGTATTTTGTGACAACTATGGGAATTATAATACTTGTTTAACCCCAAATAAATTAAAATTCATGGTTTTGAGTTTCGAATGGAATATGAAGACAATTACAATTAATCATTTTAGGCTATACTCAAATTTAAAAGTGAACGACAGTAAACTCTTAATATACTTCGCAGTTCTCCATTACAGTGTATTTTGAATTAAACAAAATGCAGTGATTTTGGAAATGCAGAAATACGGAATGATATTTAAATAAAATTCTGTGACTTAAATCATGAGCTTAAATGCACCCGGGCATAGTTTACAATAACAAACCCAAGTATTTTATAGCAGACGGTTGTTGTGTTGTGTCAATTGTTTTTATTGAAACAATAAATGTATAAATATGTAATGTTATTTAATATGTTTTTTATTTTATTTCAGTGATTCATTGTGATGCGTGTCCCATGTCTGTTCCTCCTCAGCCTGCCCCCTGAAAGCTGCCGGTTGGGGGTTTGTCCTCCAGGTGGCTCTGTCTGGTTGTCTGCTTCGGCTCCATGTTAGACTTGTTGCTGCGAGTGGCAGCAGTAGTGATATCGTAAGGGCCGGATGCTGGAGTCACTGGTTTACAGTGGCCACGATAAGCCTCTAGGTGTCACCCATCATCTAGTCATCAAGGCAACAGAGGAGGGCGGCGATTTCACATGTGGATGTTGTTGTCTACATTGGAGATTTCACCAAATACATCTGTAAAACCTCTTTCTGCACAGCAGCTGTTTTAGTCTTTCACAGCAAGTTCCTACCATTAGTCGCCACACATTCAAGTTGGATCCTTTTGTTTTGTAAAAGTGGCTTCGGATATTGCACAGCCTCTGCGTGCTTATTCTTTGGGCTAAGCTACAATCCGAAGTCATTTAACGTTTGTGAAAATGCCTTACAGCATACTCAAACAGGCCGATGCGAGTCTCACAATCTGCAAACACTGACAAGAACCTCAAATTAGCTGGTGTGGACATGAGACTGGTGATGGGTTTGGTGAAGGGTTACCGTGTTTTCAGAGACTTTACAATCTATTGTAGGATATTTTAAATAATTCGACGACCCGGTTCATATATGAACTATTAATAAAATCATCTAGTGCAAACCAGTATACTGCCATGATTATGGAAATATGTAATCAATAAAGTAATGAGAATATTGTAAAAACTACTGAAACTTTGCAACTGTAATCAATGGAATAATACCAATGTACAGCTATGATTGTATTCAATGTAATGTAATCAACCGAAATGCATGCATGTAATACTTGATAGCACTACAGCTGATATTGACTGAGAGACATTTGAAATCCAAGCTACATTGAACTCACCTGGAGACACTCAGGGGGCATAGACACGGACATTCACACCTCTACGGAACTGTATAAATACCTGTAGGAACCCACAAACGCAAACCTTTTGCAACAGGATTACCTACAGTATATTGGAGACGGTCCACTTACATATGACCCAGCATTTTTCTAGTTTTTATAGATTAACCACATCATGTTGTTATGCAAAATTAAGTCTTTAATGCTGCTTGGTTTTCCTTTTGGATGTTTGGATTTTTTTTGGTAGGGCCAGCCACTCCGTTTCAGTAAACATCCCAGTACAATTAAAAAGCAAAAAAAGGTATCAAACTAAAATTAAATAAATCAGGTTCTACATTTACACATTTATTTATGCATGTATTTTTGTGTTCGCAATGTAAATGAGCTTATGCCGTTCAGAAAAAGGAACTGAGGGCGAAGCAAACTAGACAGAAATAGTAGACCTAGGGAGTATTCTAGAAAGCGGGTTATGTGAAAACTCAAGAGTAAGTTAACCCTGAGATGAGGGAAACTTGAGTTCTCCTTTCCAGATGGCGAGGTAACTGAAGTCAATCACCATGGTAACAGACTCTGAACATAACGTCTCCGGTTACGTATGTAACCTTAGTTCCCTGAAGGGAACGAGACGCTGCGTGAAAACGCTGTGGGAACGCCCTGCGTGACCGCATCATGAAGCACGTGTGAAATCAGACCAATGGCGAGACGGCACGTCATAGGCAGGTGATGTCGAGACTAGGAAATAAGAAGCACCACGACACAAGCCAATTCATCTCTGGACGGCCGAATCAAGTGCCAAGGGCATGCCGGGAGTATGGCATAAACACCCAGCGTCTCGTTCCCTTCAGGGAACTAAGGTTACGTACGTAACCGGAGACGTTCCCTATCAGCGAACTCGAGCTGCGTGAAAACGCTGTGGGAACGCCAATACCCACTTCGCCATACGAGCCAGTGTCCGTCGTGAGATGGTCTCAACCATCCCCTTCGCTTCATCTGGTCCGACGTCAGGAGGAGAACTGAAGGCCTGCAGAAGACAGGCCCTACCTTATTAGCAGGAACCTTCGGAATATAACCGGGGGAAGGTAGTAAGAACGGCTTCACCATACCAGGTGAGAATTCCAAGCACAACGGAAACACCGAGAGGGCTTGCAGATGTCCAATTCTCTATACAAGGAACAAATATTGCAAAAAAAAGAGCCACATCTGCGACCTCCTCAACTCGTGCCAGCTGCTGCCTTCAGCCTCGGTGTGCCACGAAGGAAGCGGGATACCAGCGGGTGTCTCCCCAGAGAAACCCCCCTCAGCGGGGCCTGGGTGACCGACTCTTCTCTCATTTCAAGGCCGCCACGAACACTATTTAGTGCGGACGGGGATAAACCTGTGGAGAAGCGTTCCTGCAGGAACACCAGTACTGCAAACACCGGGCAGTTAAACTAGGTCTTAATTGACGTTCTCCACACCAGGAGGTAAAGAGTTTACACCTAGCAGCATACGCTTTCCTTATGGCCGGAGCTCTGGAGTGGAGGGCGGTCTCAACGACCTCGGTCAAGAGACCAGAACTTAAGAGGCGGGCCCCCTCAGAGGCCACGCCCACAGTTCCGTAGCTCCGGGCTAGGGTCAAGGATTGACCCATATCCTATACAGCAGGATATGGGTCAATATACAGCAGGCCGCAGGTAATCACATTGGATGCAGCTGCCAGCAGACCCAACAGTCTCTTAAAACTGTCTGAGAGTGAGTGACTGGCCTAGCTTGGCCTGTTTAACGGCTAAAAGGACCGAAGCTACCCGAGCGGGAGACAAACGTGCCCGCACCGTGGTCGAGTCCCAGCTCACGTCCAGGAAAGTGGTCCTACGCAGCGGGGACATAACACTTTTCCTGGCGTTGAGTCCTCAATCCCAGACGGTTGATGTGAGCGAGAAGGACATCTCCATGTTGAACCGCTAGCTTCTCACTTCAGAGGACGTAGATCTAGTACTGGACGTAACCACCCCAACCTTGCTGCCAGAGCCTGCTCCTGCAGGACCCATTGAGATACATTGTGGAGGGCTCGTCCCCGAGCTCTTAGAGGTACCAGCCTCTCGAGACTGGCCTCTGGGATAACGTACTGACGACGCAGTGCCCTGTAACGGCCTGCCGGCAGGGAAACTAGTCTATCAGCCGCAGACAACTCCTCGGAGGAAGCGAGCGGCCCTCGGGCTCACGCTCGCTGGGACCGGCCACGCCCCGAAACGGCGGCGGAGAACGTAGCCTGAACCCTAGAGGGTAGCGGGTGGGAAACGAGCACCGACTACTGCGGTGAGGACCCGACCCTCCCCGGTGGGGGGATCACCCTCCGAACCCTAGCGCCAATGGCGTCAGGGTGTTCCTGACGCAGCCCTCGCAGCGGCCGCCCTCCGACTAGCCCTGCTACTGGGTGACCGCATCTGAGAGCGCTGCGTCCCGGCCCAAACTCCTCAACGAGGGGGAGCACGTGAAGCGACGCGCTCTCGCTGTGCAGCCAGGTGAGCCGGCTCATCGACGGCCGGGGCTGCATGCCCGGCAGCCCCGGGGACGCGGCGTCGACGGGGAAGAAATTTATTGAAATGGCTCAACGCGGCACGCAGAGCCAAAATCTGCAGTCTGACGCAGTTCTCTAACCACGTCAGGAGGTAATTCCTAATTCCTTCCCCTCAGCCACGTCCGAAAGCAGCTCCGCCTGATACGCCGTAGTAGCGGCATAGTATGCAGGCAGGAAGCCGCCCGCTGCCGCCGAATAAGCATTTACCCATGAGCCGTGGGCTGGTGGGCAACGCCGGTGTCCTAATTGATCACCGGGGCGCTGACACCTCAGTGTATAGTACCTCAAGGAGGTACTATACATGCAACTTACTTGTCTGTAGCAGACTCCTGACTGTCAGCCGGCCAGTCGATGCTGCTATTAGCAGCTCGGGCGAGTACCTCCACCAGCTGATCGGCCGCGGCCGACTGAAGTGACGTGTCTTCAGCCTCCGCAGCCTCTATGCTAACAACAATATCCTCCTCCTCAGAGCTGGATAGTTGTTATTGGTGCCTCCTCCTCAGTGGAAGAACCCGCCACGCGTGCTCCCCTCGGTATGAGGCACTGGATCCGACAGGAAAGGCTGAGAAAACGCTGAAGCCGTCTCAGATCCTTCTGAAAAATCTAACTGCGAATCCCACGTAGATCGTAGTCCGTGGGAAGCGCGAGCCGAGCCGCAATCCTCAGAGAGCGGCCGACGGGAGCGTAGCGTCCGCAGAGGGAGACGCTCACGATGCACACAGCCCGGTCCCTCAGTAGCCAGCTGGGCATGCTCCGCTCCTAAACAAGCAACGCGTAGTACGTGCGTATCCCCTCCTGTAACAAACCGGGGACAGGGGGGAGCACACCGCACAAACCGCTGCCTGTTAACCATCTTTTCGCTTCACCGATACACAACGCACTTGATGAAGGCACAGAGATGAATTGGCTTGTGTCGTGGTGCTTCTTATTTCCTGGTCTGATTTCACACGTGCTTCATGACGCGGTCACGCAGGGCGTTTCCACAGCGTTTTCACGCAGCTCGAGTTCCCTGATAGGGAACCTGCTCGCTGGAAGGTTTACTACAAGAAACCCAGAGTTTCTACCCGTCTCCTCCCACATGGAGAAAGCTCATTGGATTGCCCATTCCTACCTAATCCAATTGACATCGAAGCCGTAGTGATTCAAAATGCTTTACGTCGCGATAGTCTTCCGACCCAGATGTTTTATCATATCCAGAGGAATATCTGTTTGAAAGCTACTGCTTTTCCTCACAAGGTATCATTTATCTCAATAACATTATCTGGCGATATATCACCAGCCTCACACACCGCGGACGCGCACTCGAATCAGAGCAAATTTTATGCATCGCGCTACGTTTTTTTGCAAATGGTAGTTTTCTTCATAACATCAGGGATGCAGAGCACTTTGGCAAGGCAACAGTATGTAGAGCTGTGAGGAAAGTTACCCTCGCACTGAAACGCCTGTTACCCGTGATATATATGGACCCGTATACACACATACATATAAATGACTATTCTAGGTGGAAACATGTTTTTTAATGGAATATCTACATAAGTGTATAGAGGCCCATTTCCAGCAACTATCAGTCTTCTAATGGTACATTGTGTTCGCCAATTGTCCACATTTCTACAGATTACCTCAACAAATTAACAGCTTGCCAAAGGTCTTTAATGCTGTAATTGAGTGGTGCATCAGAGCCTAGCAATATATGCCATACCTTTTTGAATTATGTTTTTATATTTCATTTTTAGCTGCTTCCAGGTCCTTTTTTCCCCAGTTGGATTGCACCTAAATGAAAAAGATTTTATTCCTACTTATATTCATAACTAGAGGCTGCTACTATCTTACGGTTAAATGTTATGTCAATGTAATAGTACATTCAAACTTACTCGTTGACTCAGGCAGCATTTCGCCCCCCCCCCCCCCCCCCCATGCAGTCTCTCTCTGATTCGCTGCTGCATTTGCAGCAAAATACACACTCAAATTTACCGTTGGCCTGAAGAAGGACCTCCAATTCCACCGCAGTAAAATGGCGCTTTTGGTGCCCGTTGTCATGGTGACTCGTGGTATCGGGGCTCCATTGATGATGGGTTTTTATAATTGTCACACACGCGCTTAACTTAAAGTGAACTTACTCAGAGTCGATTGAACTAACGCAGATCAGCTGTTCTGGAACTGGATACTCAGAGTTTCCCATCTCAGAGTAAGTCAACTCTAGGGTTGTAGTCAACCAAAGAAATGCTTAGTCGACCAAAGTCTTGTCCTTAGTCAATGATTAGTCGACTAAACCAGCGGTCCCCAACCACATTCCTAACCATGTCGTAGCCTACGACACAAGTTAAATAAACGGCCCGCCGGCACTCCGTGCGGACATTGTGCGCGAGAGTATACGCGGAGGTTCGTCAACCGCTCCCCCCCCCCCGGTCAGATGTATTACTCACGCGGAGGAGTCACCGTTCGGATCCGCTCCGACCGCCAGGGCCCGAGCTGCTGTCGCGGCGCCCGGTCACCGTGGACCCTAACGGCAGAGCCGGCCCGAGGCATAAGCGAACAAAGCGGCTGCTTAGGGCCCCCTCTGGCCACCAGGGGGCCCCAAGCAGCCAGCGAGCCGCAAGCCGGCCCAAGCTGCCGGCGAGTTGCCGGCAAGCACTGGGCGAGTTGCTGGCAAACCACTAGTTTGCAACTAGTTTTGTATTATAACCTCACTATATTCGTTTATAATTTTCGCTATAACATCATAGCGTGACGTTTGTGCCAATAATCTTCTAGCACAGGTGACTCTGCGTGGTGGGAGGGGGGCCCCAAATCAAATTCTGCTTAGGGCCCCCAAGAGGCTCGGGCCGGCACTGCCTAACGGACCTGACGCGGGAGGTGAGTGGAGCTCGCTCTTTAATTAAGAAGCAACCTCTGAACTTCAGCTAAAGCAGGTTTTTTTTAAGAGGGGAGACGTAACGGGCTCCGACGGCGAGAGGTTCTTCGCCGCGGTTCCCGAGTGATCTACGCGGTGGGCTGAACTGTGGCGCTGTTACAAACCTAAATTAAAGCATTTAAAGTTGGGGATAAAACATAGGCTGGTTATATTTAGATTACAGTAACATATAACTGCTTATAAAGGAATAAGAAAATTTCCTGATTGGTGTAAAAAAAAAAAAAAAATGCAACTGGTCGACCAATGAGAATGTCAGTCGACCAAGACGGCATCCGACCGATTAGTCGACTAAACAACTAAAGTTGACAGCCCTAGTCAACTTGGAGTCCAGGGATAGACTCAGAGTTTGTTGAACCTCCTTTCTGGAATACCCCCCAGGAGGAATCACACTCATGCGACCAATCCGATCTCTTCCGGCAGCAAATGCAATCCGCACCAAAATCTGTAACCCATCAGGAGCTGTGACCGCAGAGGGGCCTGTTGCACATCGTCTGCTTGTGCGTGCCAGACAATGGAGGGCGAAGAAGAGCGCAAACAATATTCAGAATGTGATAACTACCATAACTATTATATTAACGGATAAACCTAATATAAAATCTATTAGAACATGTATATGTTTATATTGAGATGCACCTATGAACCTAGTTGGTAATGCGTGGGGTGCGCAAATACACGGTGTTAGCACGTAGCTAACTAGCTGGATAAACATCTCAGGTGTAGAAGTCTCTACAAAAGCCTTGGCTTCCCTTTCACGCCAGTGAAACGTTATCTGATCGCTGAGTTCCGGCTGACCTGGGTCCAGTTGTTTCACCTCTAGTTTCTCCGCGAAAGTTCTTCTGATAAACGGCTCTTTGAGGAGAGAACGTACCGAGTTAGGGTTTGGTCTTGTGGGAGAGATAATGCTCACCATTGTCAGGTCGCTAATGGGCATGTCGCAAGACTCTCCCTGATGAGAGTGCAGCGTAGTGTGGCGAAGGGCTGGCCCAAATCTCAATGTATTTTAAGGTGCAAAAACTATGTCACTCATTAACTTTATCAGTGATTGGATCACTGCTTCTTAGACCCACCTTACTAAGTATATAATGTATGTTTCAAAAACACAAATATTGACTATATATTGAATATTGACTGTAAAATGTATTTTTAATGTAACCTTTTTTTTCCTGTCGCTCAAGGTGGGGCCACGCTCCATTGCCCTCAATGGACCAACTGCCACGTTTTTTTTAGCAAATGGCCCCTCAGTGTCAGGATAGTCTAGTGCAGGAACCCAAAAGCAGACCAGAAAAAAAACTCTGAGTTGACTTACTCTGAGATGGGAAACTCTGAGTGTCCGGTTCCAGAACAGCCGATCTGCGTTAGTTCAATCGACTCTGAGTAAGTTCACCTTGAGTTAAGCGCATGCGTGACGATTATAAAAAGCCATCATCAATGGAGCCCCGATACCACGAGTCACCATGACAACGGAAAACAAAAGAGCCATTTTACTGCGGTGGAATTGGAGGTCCTTCTGCAGGGCAACGGTGAATGTGAGCGTGTATTTCGCGCAAATGCAATACAGTTGCAGCAGCGAAGGAGAGAGAGACTGCATGGGAAAAACATGCTGCCCGAGTCAACGCGCAAGTTTGAATGTACTATTCCATTGACGTAACATTTAACCGTAAGATCGTAGCAGCTTATTATGAATATAAGTAGGAATAAAATCTGTTTTTCATTTAGGTCCAATCCAACAGGGGAAAAAAGGACCCGGAAGCAGCTAAAAATTAAATCTAAAAACATAATTCAAAAAGGTATGGCATATATTGCTAAGCTATGATTGCACCTCACTTTAATTTTATTTATTTATTAAATTGACTTCGGCTATTAAACAAGGTAAATATTAATTCAGTGGCTTCTGAAATAGTAAATAAAACCCTTAAAAAAATGTTTTTACCCATCTTTTCTCTTAATACCCCACTTAAGAGACACTTAGACACATTTTTATTGTATACCTATCGAAGTCATTTCAAATGTGACGCTGTAGCCTAAACCAACACTCATTAAAATACTAATTAAAAAACAAAGAAACATTGAGTTCTGCTCAGCCATCAGAGACAAGGCAGACGCCCGATAAACGGGTGGAGGTGGCCCTCGCCGGGTGGCTGAAGGTACAGTATCCCTGGGAGAAGCTCATCCGAGCCTGTCACCCCCCAGGACACAAGTGCCTACATCAGATGCAAGTATACACTTCTTTAAAAAAAATGATGTTGTAAAGAAAAATACCTTTTGCAAAAAAACGTAGCGCGATGCATAAAATTTGCTCTGATGCGAGTGCGCGTCCGCGGTGTGTGAGGTTGGTGATATATCGCCGGATAATGTTATTGAGGTAAATGATACCTTGTGAGGAAAAGCAGTAGCGTTCTAACAGATATTCCTCTGGAAATGATAAAACATCTGGGTCGGAAGACTATCGCGACGTAAAGCATTTCGAATCACTACGGCTTCGATGTCATTTGCAATAGGTAGGAATGGGCAATCCAATGAGCTTTCGCCATGTGGGAGGAGACGGGTAGAAACTCTGGGTTTCTTGTAGTAAACCTGCCAGCGAGCAGGTTATGTACACAGCGTCTGTTACCATGGTGATTGATCTCAGGGTTAACTTACTCCGAGTTTTCACATAACCCGCTTTCTGGAATACTCTGAAATTTCAATAGTATGCTGACACTGTGTAGGAATTCTAATCTTCATTTACTTGAAGAGCCACTTTAACTACTTTCAGAGTGAAATTGTCTTCAATTGAGATCACATTCCAAATATAGTTTTCTGTCCATGCTCATAAGAATACATAAAGTAGTAAATATAAACCACGGACACTGAACAATGTTTGTGTTATTTTTATTTGTTTACCATCCCCTTTTCCAACAATATTCCACAAAGACAGGTGTCCAATAATTAATTGATATATTCCGGTATACATATCATAGTGACAAATAAATCACAATTCAAAAGACAATTTAAATATGTAGAATGTTGATCGCATATCAAAGTCTTGATTCAAGGTTTTCGTACTCAACATGCGTTCAAAATATAAAAATAGACTTATGTTTAGTTTATATACATTTTTTTAAATAAATATAAGTATACAAATGTATTTTTAAAATACAAAGATAAATATAGTGACATAGAGTACATTGCGTACCAAACCAGCAATTACAAACAATTTTTTGGGATATTTAGCATTCACAAAACACAATTATTACATTGGAAATGAAACTTCAGACGACAATTTAAGTCTTGTTTTTCATCTTTTTTTCTCTCATTTTTCTAAAATACAGAAAGTAGTTTGTGGGAAGTGAATAAATAAAGAGGAACAGAAAGAGGAAGTCTAGCTCTGCCGAACATCCTGTAAGAGTTTGTTGATTTCAGCCACCAGCTCGCTAGCGTCCACTAGCTCGTGTCTGCTGTCACTACGTTTGCCTTGAAGGTGGCCGAGCACAGAGTCAAAATCGTCCTCCTCATAGTTCTCTGGGATCTCTTCCATGGCCGGTAGCCACTTGGAGGACGGCCCGAGGAGCACGGCTGGCACCGGTGCCGGGGAAGGTTGCACCAGAGTGGGGCTGACTAGTGCTGTGAGCAGCGGGCTGCTGTGGGTTTTGGCGTTGTGGCTGTTGTTTTGGGGGCTGCTTTTGGGTGCCTGTGAGCCCTTGGGGCAGCTGCTCTGGGAACTGAGCTTTGTGCTTGGTTTCAGGGTGTGGTAACTGCCACCCTGGTGGTGGCCAGATGGCCCAATGCTGCTTCCTGGGTTCTGGAAGTGGGTGTTGGCGGCCCAGGCTGCTACTCCCTGCTGGTGGACGGAGGGGTTGGACTTGCCAGGGAGGTGGCATCTTCTGCGATCTAAAGATCCAGTCATGGGTACGCCCACTCCGCTGAGACTAGTCCCCTTCTGGTTCTCGTTAACATGGATGTACGAGTCTAGACCTTGGGGGAGCAACCGCTGGAACACACTGCTCATCTCTGACAGCAGCGACGTGGTCCCACACAAGTCCTCATCTCTGGCATCGCCCCCACCTCCCTCTCCTCCTTCCTCTTCTTCACCTTCCTGACCCACCAGGTCCTTGCCGAAGGTGGAGAAGCTCTGGTTTCGGGCGGGGCCAGTGTCCGTGCAGGGCTGTGGGGGCTTTTCCTGAGAGAGGTCAGCTGCTTGGCGGGCTTCTTCCCCAGGGATGTAGAGGTTGCTGCGGTAGTCAGACGACGAAGACGGTGAGGCCAGGGGGGGCATCCAGCACTGATCTGAGTGACCTAGGACACGACACTCCTCTGTGCAAAGCCTCATAGCTAAAAAGAAAGACAGAAATATTTGTAAGTAATCAGGAATCCCGAGCAGTAATAGTGTACACATGCTCCTCAAATCTCAGAAGCTCCAACCTGAAATTGTTGATCTTATTTATGGATTAAACACCGAAAACAACGGTGCTGCTGTTTCATCTGCAGTTGGACCACAATATTGGACCGTGTTTACTGAGGTTGGTTTTGCAATCGGATCTGCATTATATGAATGTATGTATGTATTTACCGCAGAAACAATTCCGAGAGGCCAATCAATGCCTGTAACTGATTCAAAATAACACCTCCTCTAAAAGCTCTGCATCTTTCCCTTTCAAGTCAGTCTTTTCAATATTAAATCTTCAAATAGAAAATCTCTGAAGAATAAATTAGACAAATCAAATATGCCAACTTAAAGCCTTCATTAAAGGAGTGCAGGGCTTTCATTCGTGCTATTGAGGGACTTCATTATCCCCTCATTAACATGAAAGCTACATTTATAATACATCTTAGAGCAGATGAAAAGTGCATTTGGGTGCAGTGGAAAGGGAAAAAAAGAGTGCGGGGGCAGAGCAGATTGGGTGCCTGTAAAAATGTAAAAATGAAAGATTTAACCCAACAGATTTTAGTGTAAAAACAAAAAACATATAAGGCAAATACTAAGTGAAAGCTTGCCTATCTAATTGACTATACGGTCAATTCAGCTGGCCTACTAATTGATTTACTTGCCAAATTTTTCTCTCACTGGGGAGTACTTTTGGTCAAAGCAATAACTCTAACATATAGTATATATAGAGTCTGGAGGCCCACTTCTACACGTGACTGTGAAGAACAACCTCAGAACAAGCATGTATTCTTTGGTGTTAAAATATCAATTGTGACACTATTAAATTTTTTTTTTAATTGTTTTAAAAAAAAAATTAAATAGCGTTGCATCAGTAAAACGGTTTTCACTACCTAGCAATTTCAGGCTAATAGATTATACCTTTATTGCAGGAGTAAAAAGTTAATATTAATGTCATGTTTTAGTAGTTAATATGGGGGTTTGGCTGTTTAGCTTTGTGGTCAATTCAGACTGGAAGAGGGCGAAAACAGACCTCTCTCTTTAGATGTTGGCAAGACTCAAGGAAGCTTCCTTACTCAGCTGTTTGTCAAGAAAGAGATCCAGCAGCTAAATTCCACAGATTATAATTAAGTTGTTTATGTATAAACTTAAAATGAGGTTTATGCTAAGCTGTGCTAACCACATCCTGACTCCACATCTGTACTTAAGATCACTACCACTCCTGTTTGTGTGTTATCATCTCACTTTCTCAGAAATAAGTAAGTCAACCAAAGGAGAATAAGGAAAATGAGATGTGGCGCATGGAGTAGATCGTGGGCGCTGGGAACGGCAAGGTTGGTGGTTCAAATCCTGGCTTCTCCATGTCCCGTGTCAAAGTCTCCCTGAGCAAGACACCCAACCCCTAACCTAAAACTTCTATGTAGGTTGCTTTGGATAAAAGCGTCAGCTTAATATAGAGTAGACTGTGTTACTGCTGCTTTGGAAAATGTTATAGTTTCTTAAGAATGTGGGAATAATTTATGTAATGTTTAAGCCTGAAACAAATAGTTTCTACCTCACTAGTCCCTTATGCAAAGAAGGCTACCAAATTAAGGCTTAATGGCGGGGCACTGACTAAAAACTGCTCAAAATTACTCATGCTGCAGCGGACGCAGAGGTGGGAGGCGGGTGAACATACAGAGAAAGGTGAGCTTTGAGATGTAATTATGCTCTTCAGGGCCTAATCACGAGCGCAACTCGGCGCCAATTCCATGGCAACTATTCGTCACATGGCAATTAAGTGGCTCCTTTTCATCAGAGGAGCGCGAGGGCTTCGGTTTGGACGGCTGGAAGTGACGGCTTGAATGTGGAGAAAAAGGACGGATGACTAATGAGCAAAGCTTTAAGGGAAGGGAGGCAGGAGATTTTGGTGATGAGATTGTCTACCTGTCTGGGTCAGCTCTAATTGGGATGTGGCTCAAATGTAGTGTTAAGTGATGAATGTGTGGGAAGCTGGCTGAAAAAGGAGCAAAACCTCTGGGACAAGAGGGACGGCTCCATAAAAGCAGCTGCAGCTGTGTGCAACCTGTGCGAAGTAAGCTAAGACAGGCTGACAGGAAGAGGGATTTTGAAGAATAAAATATTTTAAAGTTAGTAAGGGTCAAACAATGGTTAACAACTTCCTTCCAACTTCCCAGTTCTTCCTTGTTAACCCAACTAAGGAGAGGATGAAATATTCATGCAATATTACAGTACGGGGGGAAGCGAAGGGCGTAAAGGAGGATTAGATATCTCAACAACATAGAACTCTGTGGTTAAATACATTCAGTAACATTCTCAAACATCCAGCCACTTGTAATGCAGCAAAAAGACATGCCTGAATGGCTTAAACAGTCCTTTGCTAACAAGCAGCTGATGAATAAAGTGAGGTATGGAATTTGCTAAGTGTTGATGAAGGGTCTCTCAACCTGTTGTGGCTTGTCAAAAGTTCACAAAACAAAGGGGGTGATTTCAGGGGTTCAATGACATAATGGTAGGTAAAATGCTATAATAGAATAATTTATATAACAAACTGTTACATTATTTGAATTGTAAGTATAATTGTAAGGATTGCTCAAATGAGGAAAGTCATTGGCCTCCAATCATTGCTCCAATTTAACAATCTGATCATTACCATCATCATCATTGTACAACCTGAAAGACTGCACTCTGGATCCACAACTAGATGCTAAGACAGGAGGGTAATGGATGGGGGACTAAGGGTGTACCTGCATGCGATCTGTGCTGGCCATCAGGGGCATATATCTCAGAAAAGCCCTCACCAAGGAGCCTATCCATGGGTGACTCCCTTCCAGGCTCGTAGTCACTGTCCCCTGCCTCACTGTCCCCCCGACCGCTGTCCTTCAGGCTGAACTTGTCCATCTCATTCAGGGCAAATCTGCAAATAGAGACAGGCAGATGGATTTATGTCAAATAGGGCTTATGTCACAGTAGTTTGTAAGATTCTGACGCTATCGCGGTATATCCTGGTATTTTTTTTCAAGTAAATATATTCATTCATTGACAACAAAAAGGACCGCGGGCTACTGGAACAGCTGTTAACAGATCACTAACTCACCGGTTTTTGGTTCTAATGAGCTAACTCGCTCGCAACTGGCGGGCGAGTTAGCTCATTAGAACCAAAAACCCTCCAAACAGCACACAGCTCCTCTCTTAGGTTAGTGCATCTCTTGTCTCCCATTATTCCTCTTGCATTGCTCTTTTCAGTGTTTTCATGTAGCAACAGAGTTTCTTCTTGTTTTGATAGCGGGGGACGCTAAGCATCATACAGTTCGGCAGGGTAATATTTATTGTTTTTATTAATATTTATTTAGTGTTACAAATTGTTGTGGGTTATTAATTGTTGTTATTAAGTTATAACCATGAGTCAATCTCAATACAGGTACGACAACTAGCCAAGACTGCTGTGCGCTCTGCAAGTGTGACACCTGTGAGGTGTGAAAATTAATTCTGCTGCATGCCGGAGAGCAACAACAGTTGTTTAGGCCAGTGATTCGGTTAGTGGTACGCGGGGCCCCCTCTAGTGGTACGACAGAATCACTGAAATAATAAAAGAAAATAAACTAAAAAAAAATATATATATATATATATACTTTTTACAGTTTTATTTAATCTTTTAGACGTTTTTTAAGAAGTACAATGTTTATTTAACTTTTATGTGCAATACATTTTAATTGAATCATTATTTAAGTACAAGTTTTTTTTTTCTCCTATATTTAAGCCCAGTCTTACGGTTGAAACTGTAAAATGTTACAATGGCTGACAATATTAAATATACTTTTTTTTAAAAAAGTTTGAGAACCACTGGTTTAGGCTATACATATATTTAGGTATGGCGGTGTGTGATAAATTCATACCCTAAGGAAATCTGCTACCGGTTGAATCGATATACCGCCCAGCCTTAATACCAATAGCTAAGGGAATGCACTGCTACTGATGAATAACACGGTGCACAGAGAACCAAAGAGCACCCTACAGAAGAGGTTTTACATAAAATTATGCAAATGTGAAGTTATTGGGCATACAGTTTGACACTAAACCTAAAGTCCCCTGAATATGGATTAAAGGGCCTGTGAGAAAGCACCCATAGCAGACATATCCATGTTGTCAGAATACTATGGAGGTGTACAATAGAAGTATCCTTATTTTTTGTCAATAAAGTTTTAAAAGCATAATGTTGTGTGCGTATTACCTGTAGCTCCTGGTGTATTTGTTGCCTCTGAAGCTTGGCCGTGGCTGGTACTGGCCCTGATGGAGCATGGACAGAAGCTGTGAGACTTGCTACAATCCCAAGAGAAACCAAAAAAGGGAAACAAGAGGAAAAAAAGAAAAAAAGAAAAGAAAAAATGAAGAGGGAAAAATGATTGGAGTCAAACAAAACAAGCAAGGCCACAAGACAATGTATAGGTGGGGGAGTGGTGGCATGGCATTTGACTTAATGGGATGATAAACAAAAACATGACACAAAGAGCTGAAGGTAACAGAATATGGGAGCAATTTATCATTTTGAAACAAATACTAAATATATGAAAAAATACATAATTTAAATATGGGTTATGCTATGGTTTTAAAAGTCTTCAAATCCGATTGTAAAACAAATACAGCTGTGTACTTACACTATTTCTGTACAAAGGATTTTGATTTAAGTTTAAATAAAATCATTAGACATAGAAATCCTGTTTTCCTACCTCAACTGGGGGTGTAGCGTGGGCCAGCTCTAGGGCGTAGTTCTCAGGCACATGATTGGAGGAAATGGTTACCAGGCTGTTGAGGGACTGACGGCTATGGTGGCTCTGCCTGCTGCCAAGGGTTCCCCTCTCAGGCGTCGGGGAGGCTGAAGGGGAATGAGGGTGGGCCCGGATGGGCACAGTCCCATTAACGGTTGGGACCAGTGTGATATCTGCCTTGTGGATCTGCCTAGCAGGCTTCTTGGGGTGGTTCTGGTAGCTGTTCTCCGCCACGCGGCAGTTGTAATTGTTTCTGGGAGCTTTCTTCTCTCGGCTGCAGCGGGCAGTAGCGAACAGAACCATGACAATGAGTAGGAGAGCGCAAACCGCACCTAGAGATATGATGACGATGAGGGAGAGATCCAGTGGGGCCTGGCTGGAGCCAGTGGGATAGGGAGCCGGGAAGATGTCCATATTTTCCTGCAGGGAGAGTCTGAAAAGGGCCCCTGTTGACAACCGAATGGTCCCCCTGTCCTGCACTTCCACCCTGATCTCCATCATGTCTCGCGGTGCCTGCTCCAGGCTGCCGTTAGTTCTGAGCTCGCATCGGCGTGTGTCCATCACAAACAACCCATCCTCATTGCCACCAACAATGACACAGCTCACTTCTCCATTAGTGCCGGCATCGCGGTCTGTGACTTTAAGCGCAGCAATGAGCTGACCAGGTGATGCATACTTCCACACGGGCAGCTCAGCGGTGTGATTCCGAAGGGAAGGGGAGTGGATAATAGGGGGGTTGTCATTTTCATCCAAGACAGTGAGAAGGACAGTGGTGTTGGTTGACAGAACAGGGTTTCCTCCGTCACGTGCCTGAATGGTGAAAGTGATACGGCTGACGTCTTCGTGGTCAAAGCTGCGCAAGGCATAGATGGCGCCATTAGAAGGGTCAATGGTGACGTAGGTGGAGATGGGGCTCCCCTGAACCACAGCATCCATGACGCTGTAGGTGACCTGGCCGTTAGTGCCCAGATCTGGATCTGAGGCCACCACAGTCATCAGGTAGGCTCCAGGAGAGTTGTTCTCTGATTTAAAGACCTCATAGCGACTCTTTTCAAAACTTGGAGGATTGTCATTTTCGTCCAGCACCTGAACGGTGAAGTGTTTTATGGTGGAGAGGCTGGGGGAGCCCCTGTCTTCAGCTATGACGGTCAGACTGTACTCTGACCTCTTCTCCCTGTCAAGCGTGACATTAGTGAGGATCATGTAGTTCTTCTCATGGGTCTTTTGGAGTCTAAAGTGTCCGTGTCCGTGCAGCCTGCACACCACCTCGCCATTGAGCCCAGCATCACTATCGTCAACACGTACCAGAGCTATGAAGGTGTCCACTGGGGCACCCTCTGAAATGTAGGCAACTTCCTCTTTCCCAGGCGTCATCAGGTTGATGTTTATCTCTGGTTTGTTGTCATTTACATCCACTACTTTCACCACAATTTTGCAAAGTCCAGGAATGGAATTTGGGCCCATGTCCTGAGCCTGAAGATCAAGCTCATAGGAAGCCGTGCTTTCATAGTCCACCTTTTTAATAAGAGTGATGTGGCCATTTTCTGGGTTTATCTTAAATGTTTCCAAGATCTTTGGCGAGACATGACTGCTGAAAGAGTAGACTATTTTCCCATTAGTGCCCTCGTCTGGGTCTGTGGCGTTTAAATCAATCATTAGAGTCCCCAGAGGAGAGCTTTCCAGCAAATTAATAATATATGATTGCTCCTCAAAGGCTGGGCTGTTGTCATTGGAATCCGAGATGGTGATCTTGACCAAAGTAGAGCCAGATTTGGGGGGTGAACCGTTATCCGAGGCTGTGAGCTGCAGCTGGTAGCTGGCCAGCACCTCCCTATCCAATTCTCTCATCACCACCAGCTCTGCGTACTTGGCCCCGTCCGTCCTGGTCCTCACATCGATCTTAAAGAAGTTATTTGGGGTCAGAGCATATGTGTGCAGGGAGTTTTCCCCGACGTCCGCATCCACGGCGCCATCCAGCGGGATGCGCGTCCCCACGGATGCGCTCTCCGAGATCTCAATGGGGACAATGGCGCGCGAGAAGTGCGGGGAGTTGTCGTTGATGTCCAACACTTCCACCTCCACATGGAACAGCTGCAGAAACTCCGTCGGGAGTGTGACTACGTCGAATTCAATAGAGCAGTTCAAGTTTTTTTCACAAAGCTTCTCACGATCGATTTTGGTGCCAATGCTGATCTCCCCGTCCTCCTCACGGACAGACAGGAACGGTGTGCTCCCTCGCTGCATAGCGCGGAACCGAAAGATCAGGGTACTCGGTAGTTTGGATAAAACCCCGGCAACATCGTCTTTCAAACGTGCAATAACAGTTCCCACTTTCTGCTCCTCGTAAACTTTATATTTTAAAGTCTTTCCGGCGGCGCCGCGCGTAAGCGCAATAAAAAACAGTAGTTTAAACAGTGCCGAAGGGAAAAGGTTTCCTTTGGTTTGGATCATTTGTGCCCTCATCTTCTGTCCGTACACTGAATTCTTCTACAGAGGGGGAAATCCGAGGGGGGGTAGTTGTTTTCTCAGACGTCTGGCATGGTTAATCCTCCGCAGCTGCTCAATGTTGCAAAAAAACTCAGCAAAATAGTGAATAAAATAAATAAATAGATCGATAAATAAATACGTTGACTCTGTCTCTTTTAGAAAATAAAAAGGACTGAAAAGCAAAACGTGGCAATCTCCTTGTTGGCGGATTGGTTGCATATATCGACATATGCCCGTCTGCGTCAGTGAAAGAGTGAGAGTGGATGAAAAGACGCAGCTTGTGTGTGTGTGTGAGAGAGAGAGAGAGAGAGAGAGAGAGAGAGAGAGAGAGAGAGAGAGAGAGAGAGAGAGAGAGAGAGAGAGAGAGAGAGAGAGAGAGAGAGAGAGAGAGAGAGAGCGAGAAGGAGAGAGTCTTTGTCTGCGCGCGCGCCCTGCTCCTTGCGCTCTGTCCCACCCCCTTTCCTCTCTTCCCTCGCCCCCTCTCCTCCTAAATCACCAGAATGGCCTCCTTTAAGCAGGACAGGAGGGACTATTGATGGTAGCCCCGTTCCCCTCCTGCCTCCCCCAACACAGAAGACACCCCAGTATCAAAAGTGTGCCACAACAATGGGCCAGGGGAGGAAATATTCTGGGTTCAGACACTTTCAGCACAACCACACACTGACCCTCGGCGGACTTACATTGTTATGGTGGCAATTCACAACGTGTGCCAACTCAGCTCTTTTGTCATGTTTACGTTGTGCCTATCCAAATAATAATGCCACGAGGAAGGAAAGTTACCCATCGTTCAGTAGGCTGTGAGGCTAAAGCAAGCTCATGGATACAATCATGTCTTTGGACTACCCTAATAGCAGGATAGCTTTTCATCAAAACTACACAATCGCATTTCTTCTATGTGCAATTGCCTAATGAAAAACAATCAGTCTACATCTGCCTGTCTCCATGTGGCTAAAACTTTTTTGAAAAATCGAATAATAATTATATATATGTGTGTAATATTAATTACTTTTATTTGTCTAAACTCTGAAATTCATCTGGTGTCTTTGGATGAACACACCTCTGCATCAATATTTATCGATCCATTTATTTGCTAATGCATTATTTCTTCAGGACAAAAACCCTTGTTTTATGCAGTTCCTTTGGCATCCTAGTTCAACAGACCAAAACAAGGTTAATGATTTCACATTTATACACTTCAAATCACATTACATTTTTCATATTTGATAGGTGTCTTATAAATGAAGATCATTTGGCTAGATGAATACGGTTATCTTTTCACAAATTGTTGCTGCTTAAATATTGTGTAGAATTGTTATTTAAGCTTCTACACACACTTGATCTGACCAAGTTATCATCTTGCATACTGAAAGTGTCGTTTAAGAGAGAAACCCAAGGGGGCGAGCAGAGTTTTACGAGACAAGCGGCAGGCCATCTGGCCCGGGCCTCCGACTGCCCAAACCTATAATTACCATTTATTCAGAGCAGCCCACGACCAAATGACACCAAGTGAGAACTAGCCCCAGCTAAAGCCAGTTCAAATCAAAATATTCTCCTCTCATTGCATTTGAAAACTGAGTTTTTAATATTCAGTACAAGAGGCAATATGTGCACTTGGATTGACTTTATTGTGATGTGTCACAGTTTTTGATAAGATTCAGTAAAGGGAAGAAGGAAGGAACAGTGTAAAGATCACAGAGGCCGATGAGGTTTTTTCATGGCCTTTATTAATCCATCCTCCGCGCCGTTACAGTTGATATATAACCAACATTTCTATAGGACACCCTCATCAATGTGGCACAGACTCCAATAAGCCTATTGAAACCCATTTTGAATCTTCCCCAGATTTTTTTTCCCCCTAAATCATCAAAAAGTAATGAGTCGCTGCTGTGCAGCCTTCTATTCTCAATAAGTTTCATATGGGAGCGCGAACCGCAGCGGTGAATGGTTTCAACAGAGCAAATTATCTGAAGCTCCCGGCATCATTGAGAGGATGCGCCTCTGTGATGGATTTTATCTGCATTTTAAATTCCTATGTGTGACCCGTGGGAACAGACTCTCTGTGCCGCCATCTGCCTTTGAGCAAACACATGGACATCGACTCCAGAGCTGATAGACACACACACAGTGATACTGGATGGCTACACAAGGGTAATATCTGTTCTGTGCATAGTTTAAATATAGTTAGTTTACAATGTCCATTATATCTTGTTAATATTTCTTTAATCAGCCAGCTGTTTATTGCCTCAACTGATTTCAGGGGAAACTAATAAATGAATGTTTTGATTTGAGTTATGGACAAAGATCTGAATCAAACACGCTAAGAAACCAGTGTTCTGAACAGTGCTGCCATATTCATATATTGATGAAATTCACATTGAGCTTCTGTATTTAGAGTGGGTTTGCATGCTTACTCAACTACACCCACTTTGTTTTTTTCCCAGCTGGTTACGCATTGACAGCCATTATGCACGGTGCTCAAGTTCTCCTTGTGGCGTTTTTTCGACAGAGCAGCTATGGTCCCCCAGCCTGCGATATATAACAACGTTAGCCACAGGCCGCCGTGTCTGCACACATACTGCTACACCCAATCCCCAAAGAGGAGCTTATGGTGCCCTCATGGCATTACTTGTGAATTCGCAAATCACACATCTACCGCAAAAGCAAAAAGAAGAATATTTATTTAATCCTATCAGAGGTGCAATATAGGACTGCACCGTGTGTGTGATGATTCTGTGTAGTATCAAATAGCCCCACTGCGATCACATGTTTAACTCATATAGGGCAGAAGGGCTGCTGAGGCCAGGTGGAGTGAGGGTTACTGGGTGGCTGATGCTGTGGATGCAGATATATTTTGTCTTTGGGGACCTTTCAACAACTGAAAAGAGTAAGCGGTCTGGGTGTGGGGGAAAGGGGGGGGGGGGGGGGGGGGGGTGGCGACGGCCTGGGAAACTTTGTCATTGAAATGAAGCAGGAGATCCCGAAGACAAAGGCTGCGTAGCAGGTGGAGAGAGGGCGGTGCGGGGGGCCCTCCCTCCCCTTGGACAATCAGTGCGCACAGGACGGGGGGAAGGGTGTGGAGGCTGGGAGCGGTGATGGAGTTTACAACTTTGTTTTTTAATAACATGGGAATATACGTTTTTCCCTGACATTCATCTATCTCATTTTATTTTTCTGGTTTCCCATTCAGATATGACATCAAGAATGAATCAAGTATGAAATGAGCAAATTCTATCAACAGTCACGGACGGAGTGAAAAAAAAAGTGAGAACAAAGATATTGGAAGCACTATTCCAGAACAGTCTAGTTCAAATAAATAGTTACAATTCAGAACCTCTCCATCTTCCAGACAGAAGAGGGGGTCTCGGCGTGCGTCTGGGGGTTGGGAGGATTGTAAAGGCACGCGAGCATCTGCCACCGTCTCATTACCATGCTGTTAGCTCGCGCGAGACGGAAGGGATTTGGGCTCAGAGAGAGGGGAGTGAGTAACTTTCCCTCCACCCACCAAGCAGGGCCAGAGTGACACATCACAAAGGCAAATTCAAATGTGACGCAAAACCAGCTGATCACCGGTCTGCAGTCAGTCCCAAGAGCATTGCAGAGGTCCAACACTGATGTCGGATAATCCTGCCATAAACATTTCATTGCAAAGGTGTGTCCGTGTGTCGGGGCGGGGTTTTGAGAGGGATCAATGTATTCTGTTGAAACTAAAAAAGAAGAAAATGGGACTGAATGAGAGTATTTCATTTGTTGAACTATTGCTTCAACATTTCTCAAAACACTTAAAATATGTATATATAACTATTCCTTTAGAGGCACCTACACCTCACAAATTCATTTCTCTTCAACTATATCTATAAACTATTTTGTGAGTTTTTGCACTGCATCCTTAGCTTGCATTGCTTAGTTCTACAGAAGAGAGGGATTCATACCTCTAAAAGAGATCTTTGTTAAGTTGTCAAAGTGTAGAAAAGATGTTGCAAAATGACACAAAAGGAAATTCAACAGAGTATGGTGACACATCTGCAACCATGCAAGCTGCCAACCTGAGCCTCTGGATTCTTTCATGGATAATTGTAAAACCCCGGCACAAATATAGCACTTTGTTTAGAGAGACGTGGCGTTCAGGTGTCAGTGCCTTGGAAACAAACTCTATCGTAGCTGTATAGAAGCTAGTTCACCTTGATTTAACCTTGTTGGTATAAACAAACACAGTTATAGCCACATCTTTTTTGTGTATGTACACAGGTGTACATATGCTTAGTAAGGTTTAGGATAAGAATCTGGCATTTGTTGCATAGGTTAAGTTTACATGATCACTTCCACTTCCAGCCATCCATCCTGACACATCCTCCCTCAGCAGATGTTTTACTTTATACGTAATTTATATGTATATATGTGATAATATGGATAGTTGTTCATTGTTAAGGTAAATATTGTGGGCTTTTGTCACATTAAAGCAGAGTGACTTTTGGAATTCCTGCATTGTTTACATCACATGTGGCAGTGTCACGCTGAGCCTTTCTCTGCAGTCTGTTTACTCTCCTATTGTCTCTGATGGTCTTTGCTGAGCTTGCCAGCCATCCATGAAGCCCCCGCTTTTACCTGGGGTGCCGTCATGTTAACTGCCCCGTGGGACTCCATTCCCATTTGGAGGTATTGAAAGAGCCCCTTCACTTGGTAATGGGGCCTCCAAGCTATACACAAAGCCATTCCCTGCTTCGGTATATGCTGTGCGCCACCACTATTTACCTTGTTGACTTTTCTGCTGTGAAAAGAAGGTTTATAGATATCCTGTTTGACCCTAAAGAGCAGCCCTCACTACTTCCTGTAAATCGTTGTGTGGAGATAATTTTCACTGAAAAAAATCTAATAAATACCATTCATGTCTATTGAGGGACTCAAAGCAAGACACAAATGTAACCAGATTTTAAACTTGACTTGTGTGTTGAAGTTGTTTCACCCATGAAATATTAAGCAGCCCTGTTCTGGAACAGTGCTGACAAACACCTCAAAGGTATCCCTCTACGAGGGCTCTGCCGGCATGTTTTGTCTGCCATGAAGGGTAATTGACTTCTCTGGCTGTCCTAAAAAGACTCACAGTAGTCTTGGGTTTCATGCACCAACAGTGCAGGGCTGTTAAGGGAGCTCGCGGGCACTTTTTACATCAGACCCTTTCCTGCATTCATGTTGTAAAAGAGCCAGAGCCCTCCTTTCTGATGGACACACGTCTGGCATATGCTGCCCTGATACCTGATCAGGTGTTTTTGAAGTTTCACAATAGCCTCTCCTGGTCCACGCCTCTTCATGATATAGGACCGGGATATTAGTGTGCAGCCATTAATGTCCTCCATCAAACACTACCTTTTTTGTATCAATCCAGCTCAATTCATCTCACCACACCCTTCTTTCTTTACACCTTTAAAAGGGTTAGTCTGCCAGATGCTAAGCAAATATTTTGTGTGCATTCAAAACCTGTTCCCTGCTCTTCTCTCTGCACAAACAAAGCAGTACAGTGCCTTGTCGTGTTTGCTTTGGTTTCAATCATAAAACTCACAAGTTAAAAACAGTTTTTGTGCAGGGTCAGGCTCACCAGCACAAAGCTTTCTTTTTTGTCAAGCTGTCGGAGAGCTGTGGGCCACGCATGCTGGTGGGACAATGGAGGAACAACAGCAGCGGCTGAGGAGTTTTTCTGCACCGATCCGAGTGCTGGGGGTTGGAGAAATCAGCGAACAAAGCCCTCGGATGGGGCTCCAGTTGAAAGTTTACCACGTGCAGGGCCAATGGGTGACATATTTTCCGGGGTGCGCATTCATTAGAGGAAAGATTTACGACACCCAACCCCCACTTCTTCTTCTCTGTTTGTCTTGGCAGATGTGAGGCTGGCCTTTTTCTCTCTCTCATTTTCCTTTTCTTTCTAGTGTGGGGGTAGAATTCATCTGACCAAAGCACGTGTTCCTAATTTTGGGGCCATTTGTGTGGAAACTCTTTGATTCGTGGATCAGCTTTCACAGCAGGCTAGACGCTCTCCCTTCAATGTAAGGCTGGCTTTCCCTCTTTTTAATCTTTGCTCCACAATCTCTTCAATTAGTTGATCTTTTGTGTGCAATTCCAGTCATTGGAAATATCACATCAGTGTGGCATTGAAAGCAATCACCCGGTTATTAAATTGTAAACAGATGCATAAATGTAATTAGCACGGACAGAACTATAAGCTGATTCAATAACAATCACATTTTACATTTTAATGTGCTTTTAAAAGTGCTGTTATATTGCAAATAAGACACATGGCAGAAATTTAAAGTGGGAGATAGTCCTAAGATTTATTGATTATTAGAAGCTATTAGCAACTTTCCCAATGAATACTTGGGTGCACCACTGCGCAAACACCAACTTTTCACAGGAACCAGCTATTGCAGACAATCCAGTGCTATCCCTGCAGGATCTTGTTTCACGACCTTAATTAAAAAGGTCCAGACAGTGAAAACAGCAGTTGAGTTTATCATGGTGGCCCAAGCGGAAGGCAATAGTAAAGGGTGCACTTATTACGCAGCCCATAACCAGGCCAGGCGTAATGACTCTCAGACCTATGTGCTTTAATCCAGACACATTCCAAGTTGTGCCTGGGGAGAAAAAGGAAAGGGCCTCATCCAAGCGGACCTGAAAGGCTGCAGTGTTTTACTAGCTAATGTAGTCAGCGTGATCCTCTGCTCTACCTGACTTTCGACTTCTGAAAAAAAATCAAGTCTAGATCAGATTATCTGAGAGAAATCTCTCTCAATGAAATGCCAATAATGAGTCTCATGTGGGGCATGCTCAGCCAAAAGAGCCATTTCTTTCCTAAAACTTAGAGATAGGCATGTCCAGGGCTGCTTTGCATCAACAATGATTCATTTATTCTAAGATGAATTCTAATCACATGGGGGGAATGTTTTTCCTGATTGAGTCAAACCTTGTCAACTCTTGTCTTTTACTCAAACTTACTTGATGTAAAAAGACAGCAAAAGCTTTCAGAGGAAATAAAAGCAGATGGCCCGAACTTGAAAACGTTCTTGAAGACTGGGCGAACTCTTTAAGTTCAGTATGCCCGGCACACAGACCACAAGGGATACATGTATACAAAAAAAACTTTTATTTTTATAAAAAGTAGAGATAATTTATAGCTTAAAATCACAGTCCTCTAACCAGTCACATATCCGTCCGGAACAGTCCAATTTCTGGTTTGCCAAAGTGTTCCCCTCTGCGTTCCGTCCGCATTTTCTCCTCCTAATGCTTCTTCTTCTTCTTCTTCTTTAGTTTATAGCTTTGAGTTTATCGGCACTACCGCCATCTTCCGATTTACTTCTGTTTCCTTACTTCATATTCTTTTCATCAGACCTGTTCTTACTAAAAAAATAAAAATAGTTTCTCTACATTGTTCATTCTCCCCACTCTCCAGTATTTCCTTCACTCCTGCCTGTCTTACTCCAAATTTTCCTAACTCTTCCATCATCAAATTATCATCATCAAATTACTGTGCCCTATCCTTAATCTGCTCATAACTACTTCTTTTTTTCATCCACTCTCTACTTGTACTGAGATACTGGACTCTGTTGCCCCACTGAGGGAGAAACGCACAAAACCTCTTAAAGAACCTTAGCTGAATGAAAATACCCGCTCTCTCAGACGGGCCTGCAGAACAGCTGAGAGAAAGTGGAAGAAGGGCAAACTTCAAGTTTCACTTCAAATTTTGAAAGACTTATTGCATAAATACCAGGGAGCAGTTAAATCTGCTAAAACTCTTTTTTTTTCTCACCTGGTTGCTAGTTACACCCAGAGGCTTCAGGTTCTTTTTAAAGTGTTAAAGTGCCTCTTTTATGGCCTCTGCACCGAAAAGTCTATTTCTTTTCTGTAGGATAAAGGGGAACCTATATTAGTGGGAAGATGTGAAATATCTGTATACATGTCACTAATTAATAAATAAATGAAGATGGAACACTGTTTTTTTTCTTTTCTATTTCCAAAGTCCGCCTGGAAAATAAAATGCACAGTGTATCCAGCACTATAAAACATTGAGAACCAAGGCTAAAAACTTATCCATTTCAAAGCCCAGGTTGTAGACAGTAACCGTGCAAATTTTTGATTTAATTGGGTGAAGCAGAACAAATCTAGAGAGGTTTTAGTAAAGAGTGGTCTGACGAGAGGCCAAAACCAGCAAATCTGTCTAGAAGGCACATCTCAGCCAATCCTGGCTCGATTTCGACGATTGACGCCTCATTTTAATCGTCAGAGCCAATAGAATTGAGGTAAACACCACTAAAGGAGACTGGCAGCTCTTTTAGCCAATGAGATGCAGCCATGGAAAAAGTCTGTGTTTTCTCGCAAACTGACTGGCCGAGACGAAAAAACCCGCAAATCTGAGCCGTATATGCCCTTATATGGACTAAAACGCTTCCGGGTTGAAATAACACTTCGGGTAACGTTTAGCGTCTAGCAGCGAAAAACATACGGGATAAATAATTTCTTTTGCATGAAAACAACAAGCGTAAGTGACAAATTGTGATTGAAAAGCGAAGTTGAGATGGTGCTTGTTTGGACTTATCTTGGGAAATGTTTGACTGAGCGATATGAAACACATTTCCGTAATCTCCGTCTTCTCGGCACTATCTCGGTTTTGTTTTTAGCACGATGCATCGATAAGATAATCGGTAAAATAGTCAGGGTGGTGGCATTTTTTTGCGAGTGATATTTACATATTTCCTTTCACATTCCTGTGTAATGCTCTCGTTATGTTTGGAGCATTTTCAAACGGGTTCGATGTCTTTGTAGTCCAGACTCTGACGTTTACAGTGATATGCAGCATTTAGCATATCCATTTTGTTTTTATACAGCAATATGTGTCTGTAGTGAACAGTTGCAGGTGTCAGCGCTCAAACAACCCAGTATGGGGCACCTTAGAGTCCAACGAACCCTTGTGAAACTGACTGTGCTGTGAAATCCACATTGTTGTGTGAAAACTTCCTGAAGCATTTCATAGGTAAAATTGCTGGCCTGTGCTTTTCATCTACTGTTTTTAACAATGACCCCTCTTTTACTTCTTCATGCCCAGCTGTCTTCCAGCAGTTTGAACCAGTTTCACTAAACCTCTGACATAGTCAAACAGCTTCGTCCGGCAAACTGCCTACTGGACAGTATCCCTGCACGCTTGCTTAAAGATGTTTTTAACACTATTGGGGCCTGAATTTTATCCTTGGTAAAGTCATCTCTCAGCTCAGGGTGTGTTCCAGCATGCTGTTGTGCAACCACTTTAAAAAAAAGAAAAATCTAGATCCGTTAGTTTTGTATAATTTTAGACCTATTTCTGAATTACCCTTTTTATCCAAGGTCCTGGAGAAGGTTGTTTTGAATCAACTTCAAATCATTTTTAGATGACTTTAGTATTTATTAGAAGTTCCAGTCTGGTTTTAAGCCCCGTCACAGCACTGAAACTGCCCTTCTAAGAGTCTACAACCTTCTCCTAACGGTCGACTCAGGAAACTCTTCTGTTTAGTGCTCTTAGATTTGACTGCTGCCTTTGACACTGTCAACCACTCTATCCTTTTATCCAGACTCAAGCATAGTGTTGGCATTACAGGCATAGCCTTGAAATGGTTTGAATCCTACTTGACAGATAGGAGTTTTGCTGTCCACATTGGTAACTGCTATTCATCTGCTGCCCCTCTGTCCTGTGGGGTCCCCCAAGGTTCTATTTTGGGACCAATGCTATTTTCTCTTAGGGTAAATTTTTTAAAACAACATTTATTTCCATTGTTTTGCTGACGATGTACAAATCTATTTGCCTGTAAAAAGCTATGTGAAGGACACTATCAAGCCGTTGTTAAACTGCTTGAGTGATCTCAAAATATGGTTGGATCAAAACTTTCTGTGTCTTAATGACAATAAGACTGAAGTTGTTGTGTTTGGACGTGATGAACATTTCAGTGCTTGTGTAACTGCTACCATCAGTTATTTTGTATTGTACTTTGTGCTTTGTTGTGTTTTATTGTCTCGTTATTTCTGGAGCATGTTAAGCATTTTGGTCAACTAAGGTTGTTTTTAAATGTGCTATATAAATAAAATTTAACCTAACTGAACACCAATCGGCCACACCCAGCATGCACCTGGTCCTCGTAGGTTGATTGGCATTTCCAGGTGGAAGCAATAGAGTAATTTGTCAGCTACAGGAAGTTTATATACGGGACAGCAGTCCCTGCAACTCACACAAAAAATCATGCAGGTAAATTAAGGTAAGATAAAAAAAAAACACAACACACTAAACACTGCAAACTAAAACACACAACTCCATTCCCAATAGGCTGACATTTCCACCACGCAGATCTGACTGAAAAGAAGATTGAAGATTTTAGAGGTGGACCATCGTTGTCTTAGATTTAGGAGTCCAAAAGGCCAGTATGTTAGGGCGCGGACGACCATGTGTCAGCAACTCCTTCCCGACTACGAAAAAAAAGTTAGCCGAGAATTCCATTGGACCAGACGAGATCATAAATGTGGATAAAGTACCTTTTGATGTATGACCTACCTCTCACTAGGACTGATAACCAGAAAGGTGCGTCGTCCATCACACTGAAAACAACTGCTTCATGAGAGAACGACCAAAAGGATTTTTTTTCAAAGAAAGCTTGTTTCGGACGGCATGAGGGCAATATAACATATTCTGTGAAAGCAGCCATCAAGCAGACAAACTCCATTCCAGCTGTTATTCCTACGGGCTCAACAAAGTATTTGCAGCCCCTCGACATCAGAGAATTCATTCACCAAAACCGGCCGCATGCGAAGAGCAACTTTTGCCCAAGTCTGCCAGTGAACTTTTCTGGTAAGCAGGTTATTTTATTAACCAGCCATACTACTGCAGTTTTACTGCCAGTTTAGTGCCGGGTTAGAGGCACTTTTTGGAAAGTACTTTATTTACTAATAATTAATTTCCAGTTATTAAAAATAAATAAATAAATGAGCTGTAAATAGTTCATGTTACCTGCGGCTTACAGACAGGCTTATGTACACTTATTTTCTAAATTTAGGTCGTGTGGCTTGTATTCAGGTGCGCTTTATAGTCCTGAAATAACATTAAATGTATTAACAGGTTGAGAGTAAAAAAACAAAAGCTACTTTGAAAGTTTGGTGCAGCATAAAAAAAATGAATGCATTGTTGGAGTGACTCAATCCAGGTGTGTATTTGTTCGGTTGGGCTCTGAAATCCACCAGTTGAGTTATGTTGAGTCGCTAAAAGAAATGGACTGTGGAAAAGCAGGGGAAGTGCAGTGGTACAAGTTTTTTTGAAGTGTAGCCGGGATGACATAAGCCCCAAAGTAAGGCTACGAAATGGTGTAAAAACGAAAAGCAAACAAGTTTTTTGACAGCTTAAGCGTCCCCTGGGATCTAGCGATCTCATGTTCTCCGGACAAACCCACTCCCAGCTTCTAAGGGAAGAGTAGAGGCGGCCGCTGAGCACAGTGACAGAAGCCTGTAATGTGTCTGTGCGTGCATGTGTAGACTCGCATGGCTGAAATGTGGGCCAGAGTCAGTGGTACGCCTGGGGCCAGCACCTGTGTCGACGAGGAGGGACATATTAAAAGCAGCTACCAATTCGCATTAAGAGTTGCAGACACGCAGCGGCATGTTCCCTCCTGAATCATTGATAAGCAACTCAAGACATACATTTAAGAAGAAGAAAATGCTGGAATTTGGAATGTAGGACAAGGAAATTATTTGAAATGTCAGACGATTTGAGGAGCATTTTTCAAATGAGCTTCTTCCTCTATGTAGGGGATGGAGTTCTGGCATGCATATTGTAATATAACAGTCGGGCTAATTGACTATTCATTCAAATCAAAGCCTTCCGTGGACAAGAATAACTTGTAAAAGAAAACCCCCTAATGATGGGATTTGGTGCATTGTGCACTTTTTCTCCTTCCCTCCACCGCTCCGTCGTCTTCTTCCTCCCAGCGGGTTTGTTAATGAAAACTTAAGGCTGAAACCGCTCCAGTTTTCCCCAGAGGGATTCTCTGGTGAGGTAGCTGCAGAGAGAGCGAGAGATGCACCAGAAGACCTCCTTGTCGAACTGTGTTTAAGATAATGAAAGAGCTTCCTAATTACTATGCATTTGTTGATTTCCATGAGAAAACCCGTCATCAGTCCCTATACCTTTTTTTTATTAGTCTGCCTAGAGGACGGCCAATCCAACTCCAACCCCCCCTCGTCTACTGCTTTCATTTATAATCTACTCTTCCTCAATCCTTTGCTGTCGAGCCACAGTGTTTTTAGAGTGAGGAAACGGGAGCGGTGGGATGAGACGGGAGGGGAGTAGCTGCACTTAACGTGGACCCCTACATGCATTTGTATACAGATCCATGGAAGGGGATGTGGAAAAATTATAATGCACCTTAAATTAAATTGATTCTGTGGCAAATATGCCAGCAAACCATCCGATAATCATGTGATTTGTTTAATGATTACGTGATTCTAATATCAGATTTTGCCAACTATAATTGTGAATAACAAGCTTGAGATCAAGACACATTTCTACTGAAAAGCTAATAAAAGGGCCTTGACGATTTTATTTTTTTAATTTTAATGGAAATAGTTGCAGATTTCTCACACACACCAGACAAATTTAAAGACAAATTGCATTTCCCCCTAGCCATCCAACGCTTTCATTTGTCATTTAGAATGCAACTTCGATGTTTCAGGACATATATTATTTTAATATTTTGAAGAAGCTCAAGTGCTGGTCCGGGCAGTCAAAGGCTCTGCACCCTGCACCTGTGCGTGTAGTGTTCGCCCTTCACTTACTGCAAGGTTACTTCTTCCATATAGACCCAATGAATACCCAACCAAAAGCCCAAATCAGCCAATCTGTTGATGCTTGACAGCAGGCAATTCTCGGGCCCGCGACATGCGACATGCTGTTAGATATCTACAGATGTCCACCCCCAGCCCTCCCTGGTGCTTTGTGTTATCTCTCGTTGAGGGATAAGTGTCAGGATGTACAGATGCTGATCCGTCATTGTTAGGCCAAGCGAGTGCTGATGGTAATAAGCCTCCTCCTCCCAACCCCCTCTCCCTGGCGCATTACTTTTTGTGGGGGTTTCAGGCCCCTTTTGTCGGGGCAAAGGTGACCCCTGACCTGACACACTCGCATGCGGTTCAACCCTTAATTCACACTTTCTCATACGTCACTCACCCAAAGGCACACTTTCACACAAAGACACTTGTGCCCTGAGACTGCCTCACCCCTTTCCCTCCTTTTGACTTTCTCTTGGCTCTCTGTGGGAGGCGAAGCCTCCTTCAAGTGATCAGCCCTCAGTCTGCTGAGATTAAAGCCTAGTTCATGCTTCCGCGTTTTCAGAGAAAGACACATGCAATTTTTAGTACGATTTGAATTTACATCCAGTAGCATTATAATCCTTCACACATTAGCTTTGTCAAGGGGAGCTTCGGGAGATCTTGAGTGAACAATAACCATGTTTTTCTTTCTTTCCCAGAAGCAGATTAACAGTTTGAGGATACATAGGGAGCTGAAGTTGTTTATATTCTACTGTGGCCCACCTCATTGCATGGATTTTAAGATGTTGTACAGAATGCCTCTCAAAGCTCCAAGGGGGGGGGGGGACGCTGGTGGAAAACAAGCCCCAAAGAATTTAAGAAGTAAAAAGATGAAAGTGGGTGCTTTTCCGGATGAATATTGATATGGGGCCTATTTAGAAACCATCCTACTTTTTCAACATCAAACCAGGAAAAAAAAGTACCTTCTGTTTTACCTTCTCCTTGTTGATGAAGCCTCAAAGAAGTGAAATAGTAAGAGCACTTGTTTGAGGTGTTGGAAGTCACTAATTGGGTAAACCATTTCCAGTCATCAAATACGTTATTTTAGAAATGGAACGCAAAAATTTGACTATAGGGATACACTGCTATTGTAACGAGAACAGTCACTTTAACATTATATTCTACAGTAACGCAGTTACTGAGAAAGAGATTTCAAAGTTGAAGCGCTCCTAGCTGAGTGCTTAGAAAGCAGCACCTTTCTCGAGTCTGACCAAAGCATATACTCTTTCCTTATAAAGGTGTCACGGTTTAAGTTCACTTCCTGTTTTGTTTTGTAGTTTCTGGTGTCCCTGGGGTAACTTCACTTTCTGCCTTGTCCTGTCTAGTTTTGCATTTTTTGACTATTAGTCTTTTTGTTTTGGAACTCTGTGTCTGCGTCTTACCCCCTTCCGGTACGCACCTCAACACCACCTACCCCTTTGTGACAGAATGACGCGACCAAGAAAGAACGCAGCAGAGTTCCTGGGAACCCGCCTGGCCCTGGGCGGACCTCGCCTGAGGTGGCTGGCTACCCGACCTCAGGGGGTTTCTTTGCATAGGGACCAGGTCATGTGGCTGGCTGCCCACTTTCAGGTCTCCTATGGGCAGCTCGCTGAGCCACAGCAAGCTCCTGAACCGCAGCACATTATTTCCCGCGCTGTAACGCAGCGCACCTTTTCAGAGCTGGGCAGCAGCAACCGTCAGCTCCGGTTCCACAACGCCTCATGCCCCTGACTCCGCCCGTCCCGGCCCCACAACGCTTGGTCGTCGCCCCGGTAGACCCCCCGAGACATTTCTGCCTGGTCTTCGTACCCCGGATACTCGGTCGCCGTCCCAGCTGAACCTTGGAGGTTCCCCCTCGACCGCCCGCTGGAGTTACCCGGGCGGACCAGCGCCTTCGGGTCCCCACCCACCCGCCCCTTGTCTGCTTTGTCCCTGGTTCTGCCCTCCCCTCAGGACCTTTAGGACAGTCTGAAATCCGGCCCATGAGTTCCTGTTTAGTTTTGTAGTTTCTAGTGTCACTAGGGTAACCTCAGTTCCTGCCTTGTCCTGTCTTCCTCTGTGATTGGACACAGCTGGAAACCAGACAACCACCCGCACCTCCCCTGTGAGTCTCTTGTCCAATGTGGCGAGTCTAGGTCTGCTGTCTTTCCCGTTCCTGTCCCTTGTTCGTGTTTACCCTCTAGTTAGCATTTTTGACTATTAAAGTATTTTTGTTTTGGAACTCTGCGTCTGCGTCTTACCCCCTTCCGGTACCCACCTCGACACCACCTACTCCTTTGTGACCTCATGTAGCCTAGGAACACAGATGACATTTTTGGAGAAGTACTGTTGTTAACCTCACGTTGCTACGTTTAGTTGTTACATTGTTGTGTTATGTTGTTGTTAACTTATCTTCTTAATTCAACACTAATTGTTTGAATTTGTTTCCTAAATCAAAACAATAAAAACACATTTGTTTCCATCGGCAGCAAAAGGTACCAGAACCCCATCAAATGAAATGCCCGTGTCTGGAATGTAACATTATGCCATTTTTCTAATTGCAACTCAGGTATTTTCTTGACATAACCAGTTGAGCTAGGATTCCTTCTGAATATGTGATATATTTAGATAAATGTTGGATGAGACTGATTGGAAGAGCTTTTAAATAAGAGGTCAATGGACCCTTTGCATTTCACTCATCCTGAGTGTGCACTATGTTTTTTTTTTTTTAGTTTGGCCAGCACCTCAGCTAATCAGCCTGTGTGTGTCTCTGCAGCATTCATTCTACTCCATTTGGTCTCCCTCCTCTGCCAACTCAACTATTTTTTTTGTCACTCTTTTTCATCCCACTTCCTTATTTTTTTTTCCTTTCACTGGCGGACCACGCCCCTCTGCCAACGGGCGGTCGGTTTGGCAAGAACCATGGAACGGTTGGTGTGTGTGTGTGTCAGTGTCAAATGATTTCAAAGCAAGGCCACCAATACACAGGCATTCCCACTAGACACATGCAGATGAAATTCCCAAATGGGCCACCAATCTCTCTCTCTCTCTCTCTCTCTCTCTCTCTCTCGAACACACACCCCTCACAATCGCCCACACACACATAGGAATGTATACAGATTAAAATGTACCACATTGCAGGCTTAAAACTTTACCATCACACACACACACACACACATACACACACACACAGCACCTCCCTCACGTTCCCCCTCGAGAAAATCAATCATCTTGAGCCTTGCGGGTCTCTCTCTTTTTCTGTAGCAGTCTTTTTCCAGCTTTCTTCTGTCTCGCTATCCTCCCTCCAGAGGAATCATCCTCACTGCAACCCCTCGAACTCCTGCATACAGTATATCGGGATAGGTTACATATAAACAGTCTCATTTGCTACTATTACAACAGTTTATGACTTAACGCACTACTAGCATTTGATAATGCTCTACTTTGAATCATTCAACTCTCTCAATGGTGCATTTTAAGTACTTATCGCAATGAAAAATAATATTCACACAGACCCAGACTGGTTAAGTGGAGAGATAGAGCAGGTTTGTGACTAACAAGGAATCGGTAACATGAAATAAAAACTGTGATAATTGGATGGAATCAGTGTGGTTCCCTGCCTTGCTCCTACTAACTATAGGTTATTTGCCTGAAAGGGATACTATGCCAATGTTCAACCAGCTTTGTATTATAGCATTTTGAGTCATGTATGCAAATTAACAATCAACTTCCCTACATATCTTGGCACCCAATGGCATCCGCCCATATTACTAACAAACGGTGATTTTGTCACAAAGTTCGGTGTCGTCAAGGTGCGGACTGGAAGGGGGGGTAAGACGCAGATGCAGGATTTTGAACAAAAGGAGATTTTATTCCTCCAAAGGGAAAAACACGAACTAGAGCCAGGAACAGGCGCAAGAACGTGAACCATCTCAGACAAAGCACTCTAGAGCCGTGTTCCCACTGCAGGAACTTTACCCCGGAACTATGGCCTGGAACTCGGTGTGTTCACACCGCAGGAACCAGGGCCGAAACAAAGTAAATATTTCCCTGCTGGCGAGGTAGTACTTTCTCAAAGTTCCAGAACTTTCGGGGGTGTGACTTGTGCGCTGCACATGCTGATTGGATTGGAGCTCACGCCGACATGATGTGCTAACGTAGCGTTAGCGCATCGTTATTGTTAGCGTATCATGTCGGCGGTTAGCTAGCTCCTTTTTAAGTAGGCGCCAGGTGAACAATTATGCTTAGCCCCTCTAAAACACCAGCTGCTGATGGCAGCGCAGCGCAACTTTGTTTAGACTGGGATTGGGAGGAGCAGTCGCACGCAGTTCAACGTCACCAGACTCATTTATATAATCCGCCCGGTACTTTAGACCCCGGTGTGAACGCAGTAGCAACCGGTCTGGGGCAAAAAAAAAGTTCCTGTGAAAAAAGTTCCTGGGACAAAAAGTTCCTAGTAATTGCAGTGGCAACGCGTTTTAGAAAGAGACCGACACGACAAAGGACAAGACACTAGCAAGGTTTAAATACACAGAGGAGGTGCAGGTGGTGCATTGGACACAGGTGGGAACAATCATCGACAAGTATCGATGATTGTATCACCGGGAGAGACAGGACAAGGCAGGAAGTGAAGCTAACCCAGAGACACACAAGGCAGGAAACTACAAACTAAAGCAGGGGATAGACCCAAACCGTGACAGAACACCCCCCTCAAGGACCGAATTCCAGACGGTCCTAACGGTCGGCTGCATGGCGTGGGGCGCCGGGCTCGATGGCTCCGACTGCAGGGATGGGGCGCCGGGCTCGATGGCTTTGTGTGTGCGTGAATACTTCCTGTCTCGGGTCATGCAGCACCAATTTTATAATATTATTATATACAATATTTGCACCTTTGTCCTGCAGAGTTAGTATTACATATATAATGTAATATTACAAAAATACCATATTTACAGTGGTGAGATACTTTAACTTTCAGCAAGATTAGTTGACTCAACCTATCGAGCAGACTAGTCCTGAATCCCAAAATGTGATGAATGTTATTTTGAAGAACTCTTAAATCTCCAAAGTCAAAATTCTTATGGGATTGCTATGCTTTAATTTACTATTATTGTTCTCAGCAACATATGGCTGACGTACAGGCTGGAGAATGTGATGAAGGAGCAGAGGTTAACACCACCCCCACCATGCACACGCACACGTCTACACTCACAGACACAATGAGATATATAAATACATGAGGTCATAGACCAGCAGAGGCAGGTGCGTATGTGTGTGTGCGTGTGTTTGAGCAGTCTGATTCACACACAAATACTACAGGTGTGACTCCAATTTGTGTTTATGTGTGAGTGTGTGTGTGTCTCGACTGGACACATGATTTAGTAATAATGTCTAGTAATAATGCTATGGACACACAACGCAAACCACATGTGTCACGGCCCATTTGAGAGGTTCTAAAGTGTACTCTCCCATGATAGTCTGTGCTGTCTGTGGCTAGTGAGTCATTAACTACACACAAACGTCATTTTTCATTGTATAGGGACATATATTTAGGGACCATTGTGGGTGCTATGTAGTTGTGGATTGACTGAGGCAGCAACTCAGAGAAATTTGCTTTTTGGCTGTTGCCTAAAAATATGAACACAGCATGGATGCAGAGGGACATTGTTCGGCTGGCCTCCCAGTGTGCCAGGCCCGCCACCAGGTCCAAGTGACACCGATTCTGTTGACAGAGGAAGTATGCAAAAGCTTTGTAGGGGCATCCACAGATCGCCAACATGTTATGACAAACTGTGGAGTATTTTGGCGTCAACATACACACTTTACACCAGTAACTAGGTTGCAATCTCATTACAGTTATCAGATGAAAATGTTTTTTTTAATCTCTTACAGGTTTTTTTTCTCGTGGTTACAGGATATGTTTCGACAGGTCTCAGTGTCAGATGGTTGTGAGTCTTTGCTGGTATTTGACAATCCTTGTGGAGAGGCTCCATTTAGGTTTAGAAAAAACCTAAACTAAATATGTACTTAAGCACAGAAAACATGCTGCATGCTGGTGTGACACAAAATAAATTGTATCAGAACATTACACTCAATTTTCCCAATATGCACACTCGCTAGTCCAGTACATAAATCAACACACAAGTGTTGTTCGATTTATACTTTTTCTCATCAAGTGTTGGATACTTGTGTTGGTACTACTCATTGTGCCTTAGTTCAGAGCCTGAATGTACCATTTCCAATGAACAGAGAGAAACAAAAGAAATAAAAGAGGCTTGAAATGTGATGAAGCAGCAGAATTCCAGTGTGCGTGTGAGAGAGAGAGAGAGAGAGAGAGAGAGAGAGAGAGAAAATGGCAGGGAGAAAAAGGAGGTTTTCAGTAGAACTCTCTCTCTCTCTAACAACCATTCTGCTGGTGTCCCACAACCAAAATGGACCACTGCACGTCACTTGAAACATAATACCCCCACCGTCCCATCCCTCTCTTCTCTCTTTGAGGGAATTCAGACAATGAGATCCTTTATACTGTGCCTGTCTCTCCAGCCACTAGCCGAACCCCCGGCTTTTCAGTCAGTCCGCACTTCCACCCCTTCCTTTACTTACTGCCTAAACAGTAACAGAGCCCCCAATGTTTTTGGAAAATATTTACTCCTTCTGAATAAACATGCACATCCACAAAAACACATAAGCTCATGCACTGTGTCTTTAATGGCATGAATATCAGAGATTACAAATTTAAACGTCAAGCCATGTACTTTAATCTTCTTATGATACATCGCTCTTACCCCCCTCTCCCTCACACACACTAGCTGCCATCTCAAAAGGGAAGGCAGCTTGATTTGTAGGATTCAGTACACCATGCTGATTTGACTCTAATTTGGCTTCATGCAAACTTCACTCTGAAATCAGTTTGCGGTTCATTTTAGAGATTTTAACATCTGGTTTTACTATATGAAAATAAGCAGTCTCCTCTCTTAGAAAATTAACTTAGAACTGCACTTGAGGGATGTGTACTTCGCTGCTAATCTATCTACAACCTTCCTTTACCATTCCTTGAGCTATCATTGTCTGGTGAAGCTGCTTTTAAAGTTGCTGCATATTCACCTTTATATATATACATACATTTGAAAATAATTCATTTGATATACTTAATAGGTTAAAACAAACCTTGTGATTATGCAGCAGAACAGGGCCTGTGTAGGACCAGTTTTTCCATTTTTACACGTGTAGAAAAAACTGTGTGTTCTCAGATACAAAACTAACACATTTTTATGTGTCCCTTGAATGGGACCTCCTGACATCGCTGTATGGATGGGTGTGAATCGGAATAATGACGTGTAGTTTAAAAGTGAGTTGTGCTATACACAAAACTGTCTTTTTAGCATTTAGCAACGTAGATTACTTTTTCACATCGGCTCAACTTCATGTTGACTTAAAACGAAACCTTGCATCAACTTAAATCTTTCCATTTGAGAGTTCAGGCAAATTACATCCTGCAGCATTAGCACTACATAGAATTTCCATGACTATGAGACATGAGAGACTGTTCGTCTCTGGGGATCACAGACATAAGGGAGGCACTAATGCGACTGATTCTTATTCACCTTATTTCTGGCTAATTTCGGTCAGATGTTTGTAACAACTTTTCTCCATTGTGCTGGAGTCCTAATACATGTTACAAATTACAGCAAAAATGATTTTATCGCAAAGAGAGAATCACAATCTGTTCTTCATCTCGGCTTTATTTAGAAAAGCAGAGTGATACATATGTAAGACTGGGATTTCCCTGAAACTGTGCTAAGAATTGACTCCAGACAGGCGACATAAACAACAAGGCCAACAAGCACACAGCATGTGTTCACAATGATTCTGGGAGAGCCGCCATGGTGTGATTAGTTTCAGATTGCTCTGTCTCTCTCTGATCTTTCCATCTTTCTTCTTGAAAGCGTTTCCAGCCACAAACTTGGATCCAGACCTCACATTTAAAACACACACACACACACACACACACACAAAAACACACACGGTAAAAGAAAGAAATAGTAGAGACAGATAGAGTAAGAGAGTAAGCTTTGTAATGTTTGCTTTTTATGCCACGTTCAGCAGAAAAGCATTTAAAACCCAAGGGATTCACATGCCCTAGACATGAAAACATGCCCAAAAATAATGGAAGACAAAGCACCTACGAGAAAAGAGGAAATTAAGCAGTAACAGCTGTGGCTCCTCCGACGCTCTGAAATTGCAGGCCCTCTTTTTCTGTTTTCAAAAAACCAGTACAGGAGTGCTACAGGGTTTGGGGACTGCAGCTAGTCAAATAATGGTTTTGAAAGATGTAAGGAACATGTCATTCTGGAGAGCTACAGCCAGCACTCAGCTCTGGGGACCAAATCTGAGATTTATGTTGGCAGTCTTCAGGCACAGACACATGGCACGGTCTCCCACTGGCACTTGTCGATAAGCAGAGCTTATCCTGCATGTGTTGACTGTGGATCCCTTAAGACAGCTCATTTTACTTCTGCTGATCCCTTACTGTCTAAGCCTGAGGGCAAATCGGGTTTTTTTGATTGGATATTGGTCATATTTAAAAGTTAATACATCTGCAGGGGAATGGATTCAGTTATAGATGTGTGCCAGTTACTCCACAATTAGTTGGACAACTGCTGATATTATGGGGTTTTATAAAACAAAGTCCGAGTCTTATTATGTGAGTTTGTAATGTTTACAAAGCTTTTTGATATACTTTGTCCTACTCCGAGGACTCTCACAATGAGGGTAAAAATAAGGTATTACAAGGCCGGATTTGAATTATTGACACAAAGTGAGATTCATTTGTTTGCTTAAATGGATAATTCTCCATAGCCAGTATATCTACGGGGGTCCCTTTCAAATAGGAGGTTTAATAAACTATGAGTCAAACCCTAAACCTGAGTTGTTTAACCCTGAGATGAAAGAAACTCTGGGTTGTCTGTTTCAGAAAGGAAGGGAACTAAAGCTCAGGGTCAGTCACAATGGTAACTGAGCCTGTAAACTTAACCTGGAGCAGGTTTTCTGCAATAAACGTAGAGTTTCTTGCACAGTTTCCTCCCTCTGACAGCAGCCATCCAATGACACAGCGCACTTTTATTTCCTTATTCATACAATGACTTCGTATCAGAAGGATTTTAGCGCAGTCTCCACATATGAGCAAAATAAGATTTGTTACGTTTTTTCTCAAACATGGTATGTTCTTTACTGGACAATCCCGTTGATGAAGAAGCAGTTTTACGTCGCAGGGTGTTAAACATACGTCGGGAGAGAATATTTAGGCCCCAATTCAATTATATTGTAATTTCCAGGGTCCTCATTTATAAACGTTGCGTACGCACAAAAGAAAGCGTACGCCGCTCTACGCAATAATTGGTATTTATGAAAAGCAAACTCAACGGAAAGATGTGCAGTCCTTCAGGCAAGCTTGGACCCATGCGTACGCACAAAAACGGCTGAAATGAGAACCGGCGGCAAATTCAAGAAACACGCAAACGTGTGTGAAAGGGTGTAAAATTAGACTGTTGTGTAAACGAAATGCCAATGCTGCACAAACACCAGTTTGTTTTACACTGCAGATCGATCAAACAGAAATGCAAATTAACACATTTTCAAAAAGGAAAGTGAGATATGTTCTCTAATAATATTGGCATGTTATGCAATTCATCCTCAAAACACAGCTGTTGTTTGTCAGATGCAATCAAATGCACGGTAATAAAATGCCATGACGCCATGACAATGCGTAATGGAGCGAAATGACTGCTGATCTTGCTCTCTTAGATGATGTGGCAAATGGAAGAATTCGGAGTTCTGAACGCATCTTCAAACAGCAAGAAGACTTACTGGCGTATTAGCCGGTTCCGACTTCCTCGAGCCGTCCTGTTGGACCTCTGCGGTCTTTTGAGCCCAGCGTTACAGAGGGGCACTCGGAGGAACCATGCCGTGCCAGTCCCAATTCAAGTTCTGACAACACTAGGACTTCTGGCGACTGGCACTTTTCAGAGGGAATTGGCTGACAAGGTCAGGAATATCTCAGCCGACCCTTAGCCGGACAGTGCCAGACTTGTTAAAAGGAATAATACCTTTGTCCAATAATTCTATAAAGTTCCCATACACGGCGGGGGAACAGGCAAACAAAAAAGCTCAATTTGCGGCCATGTAGTTTCCCAAATGTAATCTGTGTTATTGACTGCACTCATGTTGCCATAAGGGCACCGAATGTTAATAAAAATGCTTTCATTGATCAAAAGAATTTCCATTCGATCAATGTACAAATTATTTGTGATGCAGACATGTTGCTTACAAATGTAGTAGCTCTGTGGCCTGGGTCAACCCATGACTCATTCATTCTAAGAAATAACAGTGTTGGGCGCAGACTCGAGGCTGGTGCTGTGCATGATGGCTGGCTTCTTGGTACACTTGATTAATAGACATTTCATATTTTACTGTATTTCGATGTCTTAACCCATTAACTATCTTTGCAGGGGACATTGGGTATCCCCTCAAACAGTGGCTGCTTACGCCTTTCCTCAACCCACATAGTGCAGAGGAAAGGCACTGCAGCATGTGCCACAGCCGAGCTTGCGCTGTAGTGGAGTGCACCATCGGCCTGTTTAAGGGCAGATGGCACTGCCTCGACTGCACTGGAGGGCGGTTATTGCATACTCCTGAAAAGTTGTTATGTCCCCTGACGTGACTCCGCCCCCCCCGGGAAGAGGGCGGGGTAATTGTGTCTCAGGTGAGTCACCTGGAGCTGCAACACCTGAGAGGCATTAGATAATTGAGGGGATAAAGACTCCCAGATTCAGTGTGTGAGGGGTCTTCTCTCCTCGTAGCTCTCCCTGGGAACATGCGGCATAGTGCGTCTGAGTGCAGACGCCCGTTAACTAGGAAGCACGTAAGGGTTCTCTGCCATTTTTTGTTCTTCTGTTTTCTCCTGTTTTATGGACAGAGAGGGAGCTCAGAATTGTTTTTCCTTTTCCCCTGGTAGGTAAGAAACACATTGTTTTCTAGTTAGTTTGGGGGTTTTGTTTATTGTTTTGGCCTTTGAGACCCTGATGCTCTTTGCTTTCATTTCCGAACGAGGTACCAGGTAATACCTGGTATGCCCAAGGAACCGGATAACTGTTTTAAGCCTTTTATCTTTCCTGGTTTTGTGTCATTGACAGGAGTTAAGGAAGACCAGCGGCCGGTGAAGATACTGAGACCCTGGTGGTTCAGTCGTTCATTCTTGCTGACCAACTGCCGTTTTGTACTGAAACCTCATGTGAAGCTAGCTCACTGGTACGCAGCATCGAGATGGGTTATGTACCTGCTCCTCTGACCTGACGTGAATACGCTGTAAAGTTAATTTCAGGGTTCTTTGAGGTGGCTGTGCATTACTCATTCCCTATACCGGGAGTTGAGTTTATTATGGGAAATTATATAGCAGGGGAAAAGGTACTGCCTATTGCTGAAGTGGTGAACACCCCTGTTACTGATCCAGAGAAGGATGAGGTGTCAAAGTCACACTGATGTGTTTTGCGCCAGTGTCCTCGCCAGGTCCCAGGCGCGGAAACGGAGAGGAAGCCACCCTGGCTGACTCCAGGCTCGCACTGGCCTTAGCTGAGGACAAGTTGCCCCTCGCTGATCTTGATCATGCACATCCCGAACAGGATTTAACGTCTCCCCCCGCCATTCTGCCACAATTTCCTGCAACATGTGAGTCACTGATCGAAGCCCAGAAGGCGGATGCCAGCCTCGCTAAATGTTTTGAGACCTTTTTGAGCGGTTGATTGTGTAGGGCCACTACCAAGATCAAAGTCCGGTAATCAGTTTCTGCTCACCCTGATGTGTTCCGCGACACGTTTCCCTGAGGCTATTCCCCTCAGAAAGATCACTGCTGAAATTTTTCACCACATTTGGTCTCTCAAAATTGGTCCAAACTGACTGCGGAGTCTCTTGGTTTCAGCCTAGCTGAACTAGTGTTTGGCCATAGTGTAAGGGGTCCATTGAAAGTGCTACAGGACCAATTTGTGAATGCCAATGCATCAAGTTCGCCAATGTTCTCTTTTCTTACCCGTTTCCGTGAGCGTCTACACCATGCGTGTTCGGTAGCCAAAACATTTCTGTCACTCAAGCAGGATGGTATGAAACGGCACTATGACCGGAAAGAAAATGAGAAGCAGCCTGAACCTACTCCTCAATACCCCTCCATCTCCCTAGTGTCCACTGTGGAGGACGATACTGATGGGTTGAGGTTGCGTGAGGACCTCTAGCTGTGCGGCAGACTGTCAAACTTACTGGCTGCCTCTCCTATCTTCCAGAGTCCCAAAAGGAGGATGTGCAAGGGCTAATTCAGTCTCCCCTGACTCTTCAATATTGGCTCACGCATTTTTCTGTTGTCCCAACTTCTCATGTGTTACGCCTGTGCACCCCTAGGCACAATAGGCAGGCCGTAACATAAGTGGGAGCTCGTCCGGGATTCAGGAGTCTCACTTGTGTGCAAAATCGTGCTGAAGACATGGCCACTGCAAGAGGGTGGAGAGCCGCGTGCCGTGGAGACGCTGGAGCCAGACGGTTGCTCAACTGCAGGATCGGAACCACTGGCCCCGCTGGAACACCCAGCGACTGAAATATGGATTGTTCTATATGAATAAACTGTAATTGTGTAGCCTTAGGTACATGTTGTTGTGGTCTTGTTACGCTCCAGCTCCCCCAGAAGGGAGGGGCCCTGCTGAACCACTGCTGCTCGGGGCCACCGATGGCAGGAAGAGTTGTGTAGCGGTGCAAACAGAGAAGACAAACTCCAGGTACCGTGCAAGTTGTTATTCTTTTTGTATATTAGATATATAGACACGGTAAGTGTAGTAGTAGTAGTACTACTACTTTATGGGAGAAGGGGAGGGCTGGACGGACCAAAGCAAAGAAATAAACAAAACTGTCCCAACTACTAACCCCCCTCTCCTAATAGATATTCTTCCTGGCACACAATCAAGGCGCCCTAACCAAACTTACAGCTGGTGGTCCGCCCAGGTCTAACTGCGGTTTCTAGACATCGAAGTAATGCCTACGGGTGATGTATACCCCGGAGGAGCTCTAACTCTACTCCCCAACTCCCTGTGAACACAAGAGAAAACAAATTGTCATGATTCACAAACAAAAACAATGGAACACAAGCTGTATTATCTAATACAAAATAGATTACTATTTCAATGTGTTTGCCCTACACCAGGTACAACCAAAACCAATCCAAATTTGCCGACACCGACGTCTGAAGCCAACAGGAGAGAGCCACACCCCCAGCTGGTCCACAACTGGGCTTTTCAAAGACCCCAGCCAGCTGCAACCACTGAGTGGGTGGAGCTCCAGGTCCCAATCAGCCACAGATGACACCCGACCTGGAAAACGCACCCACATACAAACCACAAGCAATCCCCCAACAAGAATAATTTAACAAACAAACCCAGAACACTGGGGACGTAACAGACTTGCATTCATTTTACTTATTCCACTTACCCGTGTCATCTGGCGCGTCCGTGTCCTCAGTCACCACTCAATAGCGATTCCCCAATCATTCCCCAACAGCGTTCACGGCCTCTGCAACCTTTTGCCACTCAAGTGCCTTTTTGGGATTAATAAAGCCCATACTGTGCCCTCCAAAAAGCATTTTACTTCTCCTTTCCACCTCGCCAATGATCATTTCGACTTCCCACTGAGTGAAGTTATGTTTCTTAGTTTTCCTCAGTGTTTGCCATGATTTCGCAATCTGAATCTATGGGCAACTATGGGCGTGACATGAAGCCGCAAAAGCTGCGCTGCATTTAGAATTGTGATTCATTAAGGGAAAACTGCGTAGGGCGTGCGTGCGCATGGTTTTATAAGTCTGAATATTTCTGTGCGTACGCACGTCCTATGTTTCTTCCGTACGCCACTTCTGGCGCAAATCCTACGCAAGGTTTTATAAATGAGGCCCCAGAAAACTACTTGTTTGAACGGTGTCGTTATGATTAACGTCGACCATCGTGGACACGCTCTCCCATCCGAGCATATCCTTTGTGAAGCATTGCGTTTTTTTGCAAACAGCAGTTTTCTTTACAACATCGGTGATGCAGAGAATATTAGTAAAACTACTGTATGCAGAGCCGTGAGGAAAGTGTGAAACGTCTTTTAAGCTTTTTTCTGGTGTTCCCCGGAACCAAACCAGTGAGAGCTATTAAAGAGGAGTTCCACAGAATGTACCTGAATAAAATGCATTATAGGTTCAACACCATTGTACCAGTTTTTACCAGCAAAATTATTCTTGTGATTAAATATGAGCGTGAGTGTGTATTTCAAGCCTGTGTGTGGTGCATTCAAACGGTGTAAAATGTTATTTTCCAACTGGGAATTAGTATAACGTATGGATTATTAGTGTGATCATTTAATATTAACTGACAACACTATATTGGAACTTACGCGTTAAGCAGTAGCGGTATTGCTTTTTTTCTAATGACCAGTTCATACTCTCCGTACGCTTGCATTAATATTTCCAGCTCAATAGAAGTGAAGTATGCCGACCAATTGTTTGTGGTTGTTCCCATGGTAAATCGTTGTATCATGGCTCCATTCATGCTGCCTTCATACTGTGGTGATCAGTGTTGGTCATCTTACTTTAAAAAAGTAATTAGTTACAATTACAAATTACTTCTCTCAAAGTAATTGAGTTAGTAACTCAGTTACCACATTGTAAAAGTAATGTTACTCAGCAAAGTAATTGAAATTTATTTTGTTTATGTTCTAAATGCTATTACGTTCTATAACAATTAACGTCAAAGATGTTTATATTAACTGATTGAAGAATAAAACACTATATACAGTATTGTAGAACAAGGGTTTTTAAATGGGGTGAATGTGAGCCTCCCCTTAGAGTAGGTAACGATAGCTGAGCCCCCCCTTTCCCAAAACCCTGTCCGCCTGACCTAACCCACTCATGCCTCTGCAGTAAATGCCAGAAGTTCAATAACAAATGATAAAATGTAAATCTCTTTCTTTAATATTGTATTTGAAGACATTTTATTTGTACAACTTTTTTTAAAGTGCATTTATAAACAATTCTTTGCAACAGCAAATAATTTCCAACTTGCAAGGCTGATAGATGCTACTTTTAAAATCACTGAACATCAGTAGGCCTGTCCACAAGTCAACAAAACATGCATAACGTGTAATCGGTTAATTAATTACACTTTCATTAAGATGAATTAATTACACGAAAAATGAATCAACTTATTTTTGCACCACGGTACGTTTCTCACTGGGTGAGTTTCGGCGGACCGATTATACTGGCGCACCAACTAGTGTTCATGACTTCAGACAACAACAAACCACAGTGAACATAAACGAGGAAGCTGAGGAGGCCGCTATGGTCGGCCCCGTGAATGGGACATTTTGTTATTAAAAAAGGAACGGATGGAAGCGTCGGTGAGAGCTTGGTTGTGCGCACGCTATGCAACAAGGAACCCGCACATCAGCGCAGCACATCGAGCCTCAAGTATCACCGCAACACATCGAGCCTCAAGTATCACCGCAGCACATCGAGCCTCAAGTATCACCGCAGCACATCGAGCCTCAAGTATCACCGCAACACATCGAGCCTCAAGTATCACCGCAGCACATCGAGCCTCAAGTATCACCGCAGCACATCGAGCCTCAAGTATCACCGCAGCACATCGAGCCTCAAGTATCACCGCAACACATCGAGCCTCAAGTATCACCGCAGCACATCGAGCCTCAAGTATCACCGCAGCACATCGAGCCTCAAGTATCACCGCAACACATCGAGCCTCAAGTATCACCGCAACACATCGAGCCTCAAGTATCACCGCAACACATCGAGCCTCAAGTATCACCGCAGCACATCGAGCCTCAAGTATCACCGCAGCACATCGAGCCTCAAGTATCACCGCAACACATCGAGCCTCAAGTATCACCGCAGCACATCGAGCCTCAAGTATCACCGCAGCACATCGAGCCTCAAGTATCACCGCAGCACATCGAGCCTCAAGTATCACCGCAGCACATCGAGCCTCAAGTATCACCGCAACGCCAACATTTAGCGGCGCGGTTTCGCTGCATTCATATGCTAATTAGGTCATACGGTCATTAGGTCATAGTTCGTTTCCGACAATTTGTGACAGACAAACGGCGACAAGCGCGGGTTGCAAATTGTCGGAAACTACCGAAAAAGGAGGGAAATCTCCGGGCGTCTACGGGGACGAAAATCACACTTTTCATGCAGTGTAGCATGGACGTTAGCCCGACTCTGCGTACAAGGACCCACACCAACCCACACTCCACCAGATGACTGGTTTAAGGACCAGGGTAACCACACGCGCTCAACTCTGAGTCAATCTACTCCGAGGTGATTGAGCAAACTCTAAACAGCTGTTGTGAAACCCAAAACTAAAGAGTTTCCCATCTCAGGTTAAATCAACTCAGATTTTAGGGTTCGACTCATTGTTCAACGTCCTACCTGAAACGGACCAGAGAAGCTTTCATAATACTCATAGTCACATGATTGTGACATAACACTACCAATTTTAATGACTTTCATGGTTTATTTCTATGACTTCTGCATTAGTTCAAAAGTTTCAAACTCAGTTCATGTATCATGCTATATGATTTCATATATATATGCCGCTAAGGTGACAATCCAGCCGACGATGGGGTGGCACTGACGGTATGCCAAAGTCGTCCACTCTGCATCGGCTATTCTTGCTCAAGATGTGAAGAGAAGAGCAGGAATGTGTCCCTTGTCCCTCTCGGGAGCACAGATCTTTTAGGGGATGTTTTTGGAGCGCACTAGTTTTTTTTAGCTAAGCAGATTTTTTTCAGGGAGTCTAGACTTTCAAATGCATTAAACTCCAAATTAGAGAAAATTGTATAGAAAGTTAGGAGAATTGGGCTGCGTGAAGCCAGTTTTGAAACAAGCTGTCAGAAAGTGCTTTGAATTTCTTATATAACTTATTGTCACCATAAAAACAGTAATGGGCTTTAATCTTGTCTAAATCTAATTGTATAAAACGTGTTTCATAATGCTCATCGAATATATTTGTTAAGGCAAATTTAATTGTATTTGAATGTGAGTGGGGCTCAGTGTGCAGAGCAGTTAATCCTTCAATGTATGCAATATCAGAGATTGGGAGCATTTGATTGTCCCTCATTTGCTTTCGACATGTTGATGGCAAGCTTTTGGCTCATGGCTAATATTGCTACTAGTAATAACTACAGCTAAAAGCCGGAGTCTTTTAGTCTGAGCAGGGTTGTCAGCCGTAACCGCCTGATAAAAACAATGCAGCGGCGGCCCAGACCAACCACTGGGGCACGCTAACAGTCACTAACATCTTCTGAAAGGCATTTGGACGGCCTCCCTCCAAAGCCACTCCCTCGAGGATAAATGCAAACCACCAACATGGTTATTGTTAGCACTCACAGCTATTAAGATAGCAACCTTCCTCTTGTGATGAGCAGCGAGTGCACAGCCAGGTAGATTTACAGTCCTGTGACCGCCACGGCTTATTATTCATTGTTATTGGTCAGGATGTGTGAATGCCATCCAAAAATTTCAAAAAACAATTGATCTAGTCGAATTAGTTGTTTTGTTAAGAGACAAGAAGAATTTCATTCGACTGCATAGGCAAACTTTCAATACAGATGACAGAAACCGTAGAATAAAAGTGTCTTCTCTCCCTTTGTTAATAACATGAAATCAAACCAAAACATTGACTAAAACATCCATTGTTACCACACTGCACTCTGTAGCATTCTTCTCACAGCTACACACTAGTGTGTGTGTGGGGGGAGCAGGGACAGGGACAGAAGGTGGCTTAGGGAAGTGTGACAGATGCGCTTTTCACCATCACAGGCATGCAGTCTGCTGGAGGTCAAAGAATCAGAGGTTTAAAGGTCAACCCGCCCGCACTATGCACAGCACTTCTAGTAACAGGATAGATATGATGAACAGGAGTCAAAGTATCTGGCAAGAGGTCTATTAAAATATTTGGGAGGACGCATTAGTATGGCGTGCACTAAATACACTCTTAACATGGCAGCAATGTATGCGTTGCCGCACAACCACACATACCCAGGTAAAACACTAATGTAATCTCTAATGCCTCTGCATGAAGAATGAAAAGATTTATTTAAGAGGAGAATAACATTCAGCCCTGAGGACGTTTCTCACAGGAAATGGATCCTCTCTTCACCTCTATATGTATATGAGTTGTTATTGTGTGCATTAATGGTTTGTTGTGAGATGCAGGCATGCCTTTGCACACATACAGAGACCTCCATATTGGGAGGGGTAAATGGTCTGCTCCAATTTGTGTTCCACTCCTCTGAAACCAAACACAGTTGTAGGTAATCAACACTGCCTCCCCACAGACAGAAGGAGCAGGGCATGGTTGTTCGTGCCTGAAGAAACCCACCCACCCCTCTATAGCAGAGAAAGCGTGAGGCAAATTAGCAACATTTTTCTTTTTCATGTTTTTTGGAACTTGTATAACTCTGAGGACCGAAAACACACTGACAAGCTGAACTAGCGATGTGAAATACTTTAGAAAGAAAGAGAAGTAGTGTGTCCTCTAAAATCCCCTGCCAGTTTAGGCTAAACCAGTTTATCTAAAGGCTGGCCTAGGCTTACCTGAGCAGCCCTACCTATACGTTTTATCAAAGGGAAAAGTTTTAAGCCTAATCTTAAGTGAGTGGAAGCTTGTTCCACAAAAGAGGAGCTTGGTAGACGGTTTATTGATTAAGTGATACAATTGAGTATCGTCTGAATATATAGAGGACTAAAAATGTGCCACAATTAAATAAATAAATACACCATTAAATAATTACTTAAATGTGTCATTTATTAATTCAAATACCAATTTCATTTTATGTAAAATAAATATATAATTAAACATAGTAAATGTAATAAAAGACTAGGGCTGCTAGCAGCACTGGACGGGTCGTCTCCCCGCACGTCGAAGCACTGGCCTGGTGATGGATACCATTTGTCATTGTATTTTAGTGTTAGAGTGGAAGAACGGAAGTTTATTTACCAGAAAATGTAGGCTGCTACTGACTTCAGGATTCTATGTTTTAGATTTAAAGAAACCCTTAGAAATGGTACAGATTTTTCCGTGGTGAAGACATTTCTTGGTAGCAAATGCTACTGAGGGTATACTGTAAATATACAGAATTATCCATTCTAGGATTAACAGAAGTGTCCGTGAAATTAAGGGATAAATTCCTGGTAATTTTCTGCCAGGACTTTATCCGTTTTTTTACAGATTTTTTTCTTACAGTGTATTTAGTCTTAAGAAGAAACACAAACGTTAATTAAAAGCAACAACATTCATTAATCGAAATTAAAAAATGTCAGTATTGTGGTAGAAGTGCAAATGGAGGTGCAGTACAACGCGTTAATTTAATTCCTCCGATCCAACTACATCAATCTGTGCTCGGCGAGATGGCCTTATGGACGACATATATTGATCTAACATCGATTTAAAATGTCATAAATCGATTGTATCGATACGAGGAAATAACCCATTGGATTTAAGCACGTCAGACTTTATATGAATGTTTTTTCTTAGCACTTTTAATGATAAAGGCTGTCACGGACTGAGCCGACAAACCGCCTGCCCGAGCGCCGATTCAACTTCCGGGTTTCACGGCAGAGCTGACGGGACGTTCCACAGAGGTTGAAATAGAGGGGGTTGGTGGGGGTAAACTATTTTTGCAGGGGTGTTTTTTGTGTATATCACTAATATGTTTTTTTTCCTGCTACACCGCTACACAGTGTTTGCACTTTATTCAAATAAAATGTGAATGCATTTGCCATTCATTGTTGTTTACTTGTTTATTTATATTTATAATTAATTGATACCTGATTCTATTACAAGAAACAGCAGAAATCTAGGAAATTTATTTCAGTCACACTGGTTGAATTTTTGGCTAAAAAGTTACTGAATCGATTTCAAGTCACTGAATCATTTCGGATCGTATCGTTCTAAATGAACCAATATTGTCCTTGAATCGTATCGACAACCATGAATGGTGATCGAATCGTTGTTAAAAACGAATCATTACACCCCTAATACATAGCATTTTACTCCAGTACACACCCCTGTGGGAAAGAGCTGTCCTGTGTCTGGTGGTTTTGGCGTACAGTTCTCTGTAGCGCCTATACGCGGGGAAGTCTGAACAGGTTATATCCAGGGTGTAAAGGTCTGCAGTGATCTTTCCTGTCCGTTTCCTGACTGGAGAGGAACAGGTCCAGGATGGAAGTCTGGCTGGAACAATCGCTCTGTCTGTGAGTGATTGTTCCCCTGTGTGTGAGGAGGGTCGGCGCCTAATCTCATGTTTAGTTAGAGGATTTTAGAGTGAGCAGCCAACGTATTGACCTCCAAAATAAAAATCACATGCACGGATCGACGGAAACTGCCCTGCTCACATGCCTGACATTCCTCCCTGTTTGCTTTTCTTTCCAAACTTGGAGGGAGCGTTAACATCTGGTTGGTTTGCGGAATGACAAAACCATAAGGAGGGAGGAAAAAGACCACAGATATTGGGTCCTTAAAGTGCATTAACGTTGAGGAAACTACCTTTTGTCAACATTTTATGACCATTAAAAATAGTATATGTAAAAAAATCGCTGTTTTCCACAATGCTCAGGAAGGGAAAGCAGCAACAGGCGCTCTAGTCTCTGTATGACTGCAGCATTTGTATTCTACACTGTAACAAATGTCCCCGTCAATTTACAGTAATCTACTGGCAGCCACATTTCCTGTATTCTACAGCATGCCTATGATAAAATGCAGGATTATTTTACTGTACTGTAGGATGTATATTTAGAGTATGACAGTTATGATTTATGGATTTGAATGTGTTGCATTATAAAATAAAATCCCTTAGAATTGTTAATATAAAAAGGAATCTAACAAGAGAGCCTTTCAATAACATACTTTTGTTAAAGTTAAGGCAGTGTCGAACACACTTGTCTAATCGCAATTTTTAAAAATACAAATAAAACAAAATACTTACACTGTACATATTCAACAATCTACAACCACAACAAAGTCTGGACCTACATTTATAGGGAACTAAACACAATTTTAAAAAGTGTTACCTCCACAGGTAAGACATTTTAAACAGACATCAAAGAGCCCTAGCACACTGCATCCTGGCGTTTTTCCTCCAATGTCCAGTAAGAAAATATGCAGACGGCCTCACAAAGTCCCACTCAAAGTCCAGGAGGTGTTTCATCAGCGTTTCCACATGGGATGGACAGTTGCTGCCTTCTTCTGGACCAGCTTCCCTGTTTTTGTAGACAGCACTGTCCCCTAGTTGTCCTTTGTCCCTTGTAGCAAGTGTGGGTGTTGGGGCTCTGACAGTGTTCAGGAGAGTAGGATAGTTTTATTTGGTTCAGTCTACACAGGAAATCATACTCCCGCGGTGTCCTGCTCGCTCACGCCGCCTCCCTGTCTCAAGTAGAGGCAGATGATTATTAATTATCCCCAGCTGAGGCCCAATAGGATATATGCACACGGAGGTGATGACGTACTTCCGCAAAAATCTCAGCCCGCTAAGCCATTTCCGGTAGCGGTGAGGCGATTGTTTACAAAGCGATATAACGATGGCAAGAAAATGGTCAAATTTCAGCGAACCAACAACAGTACAGCCGAGCATTGCTGTGTGCCTCTGTTTCAAGCTTCGAGCAAGTACAACAGTTTACTTAGTTTTCACACATTTCCATCTGTCGCGGAAATCAGGTGAAAATGGCTTGTCGCTATCCGGAAGGACAAATTCACAGTTACCCCCCATACGAGAGAATGAATGGGTTTCTGTCTTGGGGCGCTTTATGCTTTCTGGTCCCGACGTCACCCGCCTATGACGTGCCGTCTCACCATTGTACTGATTTCACACGTGCTTCATGAAGCGGTCACGTTGGGCGTTCCCATAGGAAGTTCCCTGATAGGGTACATACATAATATTTTAAAGATCCTGTTTTAACTACAAAATACAATACTAAGCTGGGCGTTTTCCTTTCTAAAGCAGGATTATTATTGCCATTTTGTGAGCACTCTAAATAAAGTTTAAGAAAGTCATACTGTCAATTTACAACCTGAATTTTCAGAAAGGTAATGTTTCTTATACAAGATACTCTTGCTAAGTCGGTGCCTCAATATTTTTTAGACATCAACAATTACGTCAACAGGAAAGAAAGTGGGCTGTAAGATGGCTGGAGAAGAACATACAGGTAAAAGCCAGTAAATTAGAATATTTTGAAAAACTTGATTTATTTCATTAATTGCATTCAAAAGGTGTAACTTGTACATTATATTTATTCATTGCACACAGACTGATGCATTCAAATGTTTATTTCATTTAATGTTGATGATTTGAAGTGGCAACAAATGAAAATACAAAATTCCGTGTGTCACAAAATTAGAATATTGTGTAAGGGTTACATTTTGAAGACACCTGGTGCCACAAACTAATCAGCTGATTAACTCAAAACATCTGCAAAGGGCTTTAAATGGTCTCTCAGTCCAGTTCTGAAGACTACACAAACATGGGGAAGACTTCAGATTTGACCGCTGTCCAAAAGGCGACCATCGACACATTGCACAAGGAGGGAAAGACACAAAAGGTTATTGCAGAAGAGGCTGGCTGTTCTCAGAGCTCTGTGTCCAAACACATTAATAGAGAGGCAAAGGGAAGGAAAAACTGTGGTCAGAAAAAGTGTACAAGCGATAGGGATCACCGCGCCCTAGTCAAGATTGTGAAAAAAAACCCATTCAAAAATGTGGGGGAGATTCACAAGGAGTGGACAGCTGCTGGAGTCAGGGCTTCAAGATCCACCACCAAGAGACGCTTGAAAGACATGGGTTTCAACTGCCGCATACCTCGTGTCAAGCCACTGTTGACCAAGAAACAGCGCGAAAAGCGTCTCACCTGGGCTAAGGAAAAAAAGAGCTGGACTGCTGCTGAGTGGTCCAAAGTTTTCTGACGAAAGCAAATTTTGCATTTCCTTTGGAAATCGAGGTCCCAGAGTCTGGAGGAAGACAGGAGAGGCACAGGATCCACGTTGCCTGAAGTCTAGTGTAAAGTTTCCACCATCAGTGATGGTTTGGGGTGCCATGTCATCTGCTGGTGTCGGTCCACTCTGTTTCCTGAGATCCAGGGGCAACGCAGCCGTCTACCAGCAAGTTTTAGAGCACTTCATGCTTCCTGCTGCTGACCTGCTCTATGGAGATGGAGATTTCAGGTTCCAACAGGACTTGGTGCCTGCACACAGCGCAAAATCTACCCGTGCCTGGTTTACGGACCATGGTATTTCTGTTCTAAATTGGCCAGCCAACTCCCCTGACCTTAGCCCCATAGAAAATCTGTGGGGTATTGTGAAAAGGAAGATGCAGAATGCCAGACCCAACAACGCAGAAGAGTTGAAGGCCACTATCAGAGCAACCTGGGCTCTCATAACACCTGAGCAGTGCCAGAAACTCATCGACTCCATGCCACGCCGCATTAATGCAGTAATTGAGGCAAAAGGAGCTCCAACCAAGTATTGAGTATTGTACATGCTCATATTTTCATACTTTTCAGTTGGCCAACATTTCTAAAAAAATCCCTTTTTTGTATTAGCCTTAAGTAATATTCTAATTTTGTGACACACAGAATTTTGGATTTTCATTTGTTGCGACTTCAAATCATCAAAATTAAATGAAATAAACATTTGAATGCATCAGTCTGTGTGCAATGAATAAATATAATGTACAAGTTACACCTTTTGAATGCAATTACTGAAATAAATCAAGTTTTTCAAAATATTCTAATTTACTGGCTTTTACCTGTATCATCATAGTTACCGGTTGCATTCTTTGGTCTTCGATCTTTGATTCTTTGATCAGTGGAGGGACGATCTCTTAAATTATGTAATGGTAGGCCATATTGCAACAATAGCTTGTAGATTAAACTAAAGTTCGTGAGTTAGTCAGCCCTGCAGCTAAACTTTTGTCTGTCCGGAACTTGTATACATTATATATATATTTGGTTTTTAATTCTAAATGGTTGTTGTTACTTTTTGGGTGGTTTAGTGTCATTACTATTGAGGATTCTTAAGATTTAAAGCAAAACCCCAAAAGATAGTAGGTTTTGTTAAAACATCATGATATGGCTTATTGCACCCATGTTTGTTATATTATGTTTGATACGGACCTGGTTAAAATACATAAATATTGATTATTTAGTTTTCATGCTGGAGCTGTCCACCCAGACCTCCCTACGTGAATTTCAATAGTATTGTGTTTTTTTTTATTTTTTATACGACATTCTTATCCTGGTTGGTTGATGAGAAGTGATTTATCTTCACATTCCCTGTACTCTTCCCCAGTTCACATTGCCTGCCTTATATGGTCCCTTATATGGTCCCATCGCTATTTTCTGGTCACAGCATATATTCTACAAGACAAAAAATATCTCACAATACGCAAACGCAATCCATGACAAAGTTACTTTCCCTCTTCTCGTAAATGGTGATGCAGCTGCATTGCATGGGAACTACATTTTGACACCAGGGTGCACAATATTTTCCAAAATTGTCATGGTTTCGGTCAATTTCCGGCTTTTTTCGTAGTCTATGCCTCGTCTGTCCCTGGGTGAGCTTCACTTCCTTCCTTCTCCTGTCTCCCCCGGTGCTTGTCCGCTTGTCATTGATTGGGCACAGGTGGAAACAATCACCTGTACCTCCCTTGTGTATTCAAACCATGTCTGTCCCTTGTTCCTTGTCTTCACGTTGCATGTTCTGTCCTGGTCATCGATTTCCCTTGTGGAGTTTTTGCCTGGTGTGACTATTAAAGTCCTTCTGTTTTGCTCTGAAAGCTCTGCGTCTGCGTCCTACCTCTCCCTGCACGCACCTCGACCCAGCGTTTCCTGACAAAAATCAAATAGTGTTAAAAAAGATAAGGAATATGTACAACCCTCTTTTGAAAGCAGTAGAAAATTCAGCTCTTATTGAGGCAAGATTGGTTGATCCGTCACTATAAACCAAAAACATCAGAACCAACAATTACCCGACCAGAAACCATCATGTTCCATCTGGAATGGTGAGATCCAAGCCAATTATAGTCAGAAATCAGAGAAAAATCATTTTTGTTTTGTCTGCCTTCAGAAATCAAACCCCTGTTTGCGTTCCTCAGCTGATTACGTTAGTATTACCTTAGGGGTGATAAATCTGTAACACCTGACATATGAGCTTGTGCATTTACAACATGGATTTATGCCCCACTGTGCAACTGTGGCAGCAGATGTATGCTGTGCAAACTCTCAAATCTTCAAATGTCTTACAAGTGTCTCTTGTAGGAATGATTATTTACATACACTTTTTCATGTTTAAATGTAATTTTGCAAGCAGGGATTGCAAGTGCATTTTTTTCCTTCCCTCGTTATTTATGCAAAGTCAGCTGCTGCGCAATACTTTTACACCGATAACAGATGAGATTGTCACTCTGCTACAGGCACAGACACACACACTCTCCCTAATCTGATTGTTCTGGAAAACTGAATGTAAAATTGCAATGAGTGTAGTGCAATTATTAGCCATTCTACAATTCAAGCGACACTATTCTTTACCTCTTCCACTGCTGGAAATGAGCACAGTTACAGGGCAAAAAAAGAGAAACAAGTGGGTGGAAGAGAGACTAATAAGTGAGTACAAGACACAGAGATAGCTGAAAGAAAGGCAAATCAATGTTGCTGTCACATCCATTGCAGGAAATACATCAGGCAAAAGGCAAATATTGAGAAATGTCTCAAATGATGAAGCAAAGTAGGAGAAAAGACGCAGGAGGAAGAAATAGTTGAAAGTACGAACGCAAAATAAAGAAAATAATTAGTGTCACATCTGTCTGGGGATGTGGAGCGGTGTAAAGAAGGAGAAAAGAACAAAGGTTGAGGAGGAAAATCTAATCAATGAAAATCAGAAAGCTTCTTTCGGCAACCTACTAAAATATTCAAATGGCAGCAGCACAAGGATAGTACATTCACCGGCCTAATATGTTTGATATTTCCAAGTAGAAAAAGCCAGGGAGTAAAATATTGATATCTGCTTCATAATGACGTGTGGAGGGATAGTATGATTATATATATATATATATATATATATATATATATATATATAAAGTAAAAAAGATCACAAGGAGGAAAATAAAATACATAAAGTAGGCCCACTTTTGCCCAGGAAAGGTGAGAGACCAAGGACCAACGTTTCTAAACCATCAAAAGGAGAATGGATCAATTTAAAACTATTTTCCAATATAATTACTACAATTAGTAGTACCACAGTCTCAAATAGGGCTGTCACGATATCACATTTTCACAACCGGGGAGGTTTAACCCGTGGCTTCGACTACAGGGAGAGACGCAGGCGGCCGGGTTCCGCTAACAAGCGGCTGACCCGAGAGGAACCCAGGACGGCGGCCCGGGGACATCACCCAGCGTTCCTCCCGGCCAAAGAGGCGAACGAGGAACCGACAGTAGTTCAGGTTGAAAGACGGGCAGATGGTTGTTGTTGTAGTTGCGATTTTAGCTTAGTTGTGTTGTCTGTTTTGGGTGCACTCTTCTGTTATTTATACTCCTTGGATACTCCTCTCCTTGGATTGGCTCTCCTCTCTCAAAAATTTTATATAGTCCATCAGTTGCCACGCATGGCTTTCCTATCTATACACCTAGGACAGTGATTCTCAAAGTGTGGTACGCGTACCACTAGTGGTACGCAGGGCTCCCTCTAGTGGTACGCCAAAGAATCACCGAAAAAAATTTTTTACTAAACATTTAAGTACAGTACAGTTTTATTTAATCTTTAAGAACAGTTTACATGAATTTTAGTACAATGTTTATTTAACTTTTATGTGCAATACGTTTTAATTGAATCATTATTTGAAGTTCTTCCTATATTTAAGCACAGTCTTACTGTTGAAACTGTGTAAAATGTTACAATGACTGACAATACTAAATATACTTCTTTAGGAATAAAACCTCTGCATTGTTTTTGATGAATACTTAGGCCTACTACGCTACTGTATAGTGTTGGTCATTATGGTGGTACTTGGTGTAAAAAGTTTGAGAACCACTGATTTCCGTTTTCACTGCTGGATGGACAGCATTCTATTTTTTGTGACTTAAGGTTTAGCTTAGCGGTTAGTTATGTAGCATCGGAGGTGTCCAATGAGTATCTCGTCTTCTTCTTCTTTAATTCAGCGGCAGACTTCAGATCAAACGTTTACGGTGCATGCCGCCACCTACCGTCCCGGATGGATAGATTGTTTACGTAATTAGTAATAGTGACACATATGAATTATAAAAAGGTACTACCAGTATTTCATAAGAGTTAACAAAAATCTAATTAATAACTTTCCAAAAAAAAAGGAATTGAACAATGTAGGTGAAAATCTGTGTATGGTAGATGGACTTGTAAAAAATAGTGTGGTAACAAAAAAAACTTCCTACCGTGCGCAAGCTGCTTCCTGCTACTTAAAAAAAGAAAGGGCCCCTTCCAATTGCAGTTCATAATGCCAAGTATCACTTTAAGACACAGGTACATAACATTTCGCTTCTTAAACTTGGTATGCCATCTTATACAGTCTACTTTCAGAAAGGTAAACATATGCCTATTTCAAGTGAAGAGAACCTCTATTTAAAGTCAACCCTAAATATTAAAGATATCTAGGATATGTTACAGTGTACTGATGTGTCCTCAGTCCACGGGGCAGTCCCCTTATTTAAGATAAAGCTAAAGACCTCTTTGATAACGCTTATAGTTAGGGCTGGCTCAGGTTAGCCTGGACCAGCCCCTAGATAAGCCGCTAGACTGACGGGGGTTTTCATAGGACACACCAAGCTCCTCTCTCTCCTCTCTCTCCTCTCTTTCTATAATAATTCACATCTCATTAAGAGATGTATACCTTCAGTGATGAGCAATCCACTGACAGCGATTAATCACACTCTCCAGGTGGATTTGAAACTCCAAATAGAGAGATAAATAATTTCTCACACTGCCTCGCATTCTTTTCTGCTCTGCTAAATGTGCATGATTGCAGAATGTGCAATACAGCAGAAGAGGAGGGATAAGGGACATGGTTGGGGCCAGAAGTAGAAAAGAAAAGCCAATAGATAAGAGAAATGAGCAAAGTGAGTGATGAAGGGTGAATGTGTATTTAGACAGGAAGAACTGACCGAGCAGGACCTAGAGTAAAGGTCACAATATTGGTGTCGTCAAGGTGAGGACCGGAAGAGGGGTGAGACGCAGGGTTTTCAAACAAATAGGGAAAACTCAGGATTCAAAAAGGAAGATACAAATGAGGGTCAGGAACAGAGTCAAGGACGGGAAAAGGATCAAGAAACATCTCTGTCGCATCATTGTCTTTCGTCAAATGCTTGTCAAGGGATAACAGACTCAGTCTAAATACACAGTGGTAGTGCAGGTGATTGGACACCGCTGGAAACAATCAGACAATCACAGTAGAAGATAGGAAGTAAAGTACAAAGTAGTAAAGTAGTAAAGAACTACAAAATAAAACAAGAAAAAGACCCAAACCGTGGCAGTAAAGGCAGGACAGAATGACAGGCGAATAAGAGGGGAAGAAAGAGACACAAGTCAGCAATGAGGGCAATGAAAATGACAAGAGTGAGGAGAAAGAGATGCTTGACTGCTTGCGTCTTTCGTGCCCAGTCCGATGGCCCTCGGGCGGGCAGAATGATGGGCACATGAATCAGAAGCTGTCAGGCTGCAAATAGTAATGAAAGAGCCTGTCAATTGTCACGAGAGAGAGAGAGTACAAAGACAAGACGATAAGAAACGTACAAACATCCCAGATGAAAACAAAGAACTGATCAAGATACATCATTAGAAAAGGGGGAAAAGGAAAATAACTAATGTAAAAAGGAGAATCAAGGGAGGAGAGACAGCCAAGAGTAGATGGAAGAGGTGGCAACAAGGGGAAAGTGAATAATAATGCAAGGAACGAGAAGGGAGAAAGGGAAGGAATAAGAAAAAGTCTTTACCTGGGCATACATAAATTACATTTGTGCAGCAATATGAGGAGAGAACTATAAATTGATGGGATGTGAAAAGGGTGAGGAAAAAGAAGGGGGTAAGAAAAGGTGAGAGGGGAAGCAAAGGAGAAAACCTGTAACTTTGGTGGGTACATTTTCCATCCATTTCTGCAAATGTGTTCACTTTGTTGTTTTGCAGAGATGGTGCATGAAATTTCAATCCATAGGGCCTCTTTCTGTCCCATTTGCATCAGTGAGCAAAAAGAGAGCTTTGACTCGCAATTCAGAACAAGGCTTTACTGCAAAATCTTTTGTTGTGAATTCACAATATGACTTTCACAGTAAGGATTACAGCAATATACTGTAAAAAATATACTCACAATTTACTATATCTATATAATTTTAACTATATAATTTTATATCTGATATTACAATGCATTGTTGTAAAAGCACAACTGTATACTGCAACTTCAATGACAAAGCAATAACAGTGATAATACAGTAATTACTGGGGAATTACAATATTTTGCTGTACATCATTACAACACTGTACTTTTACAGTGTGTACTGTGAAAGTAATGTACAAGTTGACAATAATTTACTGTGGAGGTCATGCTATATTGTCCAGTAACGTAATGTAAAAGTAATGCAGATGAAGCTTCCATTTACTGTGAATTTACAATCATTGTACAATTAACCCTTCCCCCCCAAACAACTCTGATGTAAAGTGTCACGGTTTTAGTTTTTTTCCTGTTTTATTTTGTAGTTCGTGCCTCATGTATCCCTGGCTAAGCTTCACTTTCTGCCTTGTCTTCCCCTGTGATTCAATGTTTCCACCTGTATTTGCCTTCTTGGACAATTAAAACCTTTTTGTTAGAGAACCTTGTGTCTGCGTCTTATCCCTTTCCGGTACGCACCTCGTATGTATGGGGGTGCTGAGCTGGTGTCCATGCGGAGCTGTGGGCTTCATACGCTGCACAATGCGTTCAAGGCGGGTTTCTCCACGCGGCAGATGGAAAAGCTGTTAAGATCAATGCACACGCTCTTCAACAATGTTCCTTGGAGGAGGGCAGACTATGTAACAGTCACAAAGTCATCAGTCTTTCCACTAGCATTCTGTGGGCATCGATGGTTGGAGAACCTGCCTGTGGTAGAGAGAGCTCTTGAGGTTTGGCCTTCACTTCAACTGTATGCGGATGCAGTGAAAAAAAAGGAGCTGCCAAACCCTGGTACAGGTTAATTTGAAACAATAGAGGCTGCTCAAAAGGATCCACTGATCTTGGCAAAGTTGCATTTTTTCACAACCATCGCCCGTACCTTTGAGCCCTTCCTGAAGAGGTACCAGACAGATGAGCCAGTCATGCCATTCCTTGGCTGAGTTGATGAAGGTAATTTAAAAGTAACTTGTGTGCTTGTCTGGCTCCTCAGCTACTATAATGTATTGGATATGTGTGTATAATGTATTATGTACACTGTGTTTAATAGGTAAAATTGTTCAACCTTTGTTCATTTTTTTCTGTTAAAACTGACATTACTGCACGAAAAATATGGATGTAGGACACTTACATTTTTCATCTGGAATTATTTTCTGGCAGAGTTTACTGAGGCACTTTATGAAACGAGAAGTTCTGCAGGACATCACAAAACTGCAGCTCACAAAGCTGGACTTAGGTGAGAAGAAAAACCTGCTCCTGCCACAGAGAATGGACATTGGCCTAGGTGCAGAAAAACCCCTGAAGGTGTTGTGTTCAATTTTGAAGTTGTAGTTTTAGAAATTGTGGTCAGGATACAAGAAACAGGAATCATTGTGTTGTACATTCTACTTACTTGTGTTTTTATTGTACATACTTCTTCAGGAAACAACAGTATCAGATCTCAGAGTCCTAGAATTTAGGAGAGACTGCATGCAGGGGCGGACCAATATAGTGCAGGAGAAGAGTCCACTTAAATATTGCAGCGTTAGGCAGATGGCCTGTATGGACCCCACTAACATGTTCAGAGACCCAGACAGGTGCAAGGAACAAATTAAATGTCTGGTGCAGACCTTTCTACAGACCAAGCAGCTGGTAGGAGTAGTTCTGGAAGGGGCTTTGACCAAAGTTGAAGGACCACGCTAAATTATACTCTAAGTCATATTTGTCAACCTAAAGGCCCGCGGGCCAAATCCGGCCCCCGGTGGAGTCCAGTGTGGCCCGCCGGATGAATTTGCTATTGTGAGAACTTCAAAAAGACAAATTGCATTTTTATAAAAGTAGCTGCTATTCCTAGATTCCACTGGGGGCACTCTGAGTGAGCGCATGCGTTTTAACTAACACAGTGCAGGTAGAGCACCTGCCATTGGCTGATCGCTTCTGACAGACGAGAGGACTCGTTGGGTTGTTTTTTATTATATCGATTCGTTTTGCGCTCCTGGTATGCAGCGATGTTGTTCCCTATTGTTATTGCGGGCGAACTGTCCAAGCGGGAGGGGGAGGGAGAGGGATAGGGTGGGGTAAATCGCCATGACTTGATTGAAAAGTTGAGTGAAAAGGGATCATTAGCGGGAAACCCCACCCCCTGCGTCGGCCGGACCATCCGCGCGCCCGCATCTCGCAGCGGCTGGATGCTCAAAGACGTGATAGCGGCTTTCTTCAGCAGCTACTCAGTGTAAAAACAAAGGGTGTGGGCCCATGACCCTCGATGGATATAAGCCATCCAGAGGGCTTCATCAAGTCACCTGAAATGAACAGGTACAACATTATGCATTATGAGCACTTTGCGATCTGCTTAAGATACATTAAGAACTAGAAAATACATTTCCTGCTAAAAATGCGTTGGAATGCAAAAAGCTTTTTCAGCAGAAAATGCATTTTCTAGTTATGTATATCACCTAGTTTTTTTAATTCCCACTGGTGTTATTGATAAGTTTTTTTTTTAAATCCATAAACAATGGTAATGGCATTGATTTCGATGTATCGGCTGGCTATCTGCTGGTTATCTGCTGTGTAGCCTAGCCAATTCATGGTGTCAATAGTGAAAAGTAAAAAGGACTTTATATATTAACATCATTAATTTACGAAAATTGCAGTTATTGATTTTTCTCTAGACAATGCTTATACCTACTGTGCTCAGTTAAAATACACAGACGCATTAATTGAAGTTTGATTTTCTTTAAACAATGGTAAAGGACAAATCAAGTAACAATTGTTTCATAAAAATAAAAAGTTCATTCATATTTGTAGCTTTTTCCAAAATTAGCTTTGTTCATGTCTCCACAGGAACAGCCACAGCAATATGGTCCTCCAGCTCTATTCAGTTCATGAAGGAAGGAGGACAGCTTTCTCTGAGCTGCTATGGTGCTTTGCCTGTTTGCTCAGCCTCCTGTTCAGGGATGGAAATTAAAAATCTACCAGGCACTCAATGTTTTTACCAGCCACTTTCTCGTTTTTAACCAACAATGTGTAACTCCATGTGAAAATACTACAAGATCTACAATACTCAAGCAGTTTATTTAATCTCAAGTCTCAATGAAACACTGACACTTTCTCTCTTATACATACACAAACCACAAACTGATACATTTCATTAAATGAGTAGGGCAGATTAAACAAAAAAACTAACATTGTTCCAGGCTCCTCCTGAGATGTTTTCTCAGCAGACCTCTTAGGCTGTGATTGGTCTGTTAACTACATCCTTGCCGGAGTCTCACATTTCCGGTTTCATAGCATAATTCCGCCATTATTAAAACGAAGATATTTTACGAGAGAATGAATCAGATTGAAGGGCTTTTGTCGGAAGAAATCCGTAAATTAGACCACTTATATAACGTGTCATTGGCGGACTATAAGGATGCGCGTATGGGCTCCAATTCATGGACGCCGAACTCTGCAAACGTTGGTTTTGCCGGTCGAGGGGGGGGACAAAGTTGTGAAGGAAAAAACGGGACAAATATGTCCGCGAATAGGGGCGAAGAAAGGCAGCAGTGGCGAAGCACGGGGCAAAAAAGCATCTGATCAATAAATAAACAAACCAACAACTTCTACACGCAAAGACGTCACTCTCCAGGTCGTCTTCGACAATAAACGTTACTCCGCCTGGTCTTCTGGCGGTGAATTGCTTTGCAACACGTGCAAGCCTTTTTTTTCCGGGGGAGTCTCGATGCGGTGCTCTATCAGGTCCGTCTGGCCTGGCAGGGGGGAGAACACATCAGCAAACCGCTTCTGCAACTCGGCAATGTCTGCTCTCTGGTCCTCAGAGAGACGGTCCTCACACGGGAGCGGGGTGGGATTGCCCGCTTTTGGCACCTCCGGCCCCATGTCCTCTCTGATACTGCGGACACTAGAGAAACAGGTGGTACATCTGTGTAGCACCTCCCCGGTCAGACCGAACCACCTCATAGACGTAACAATGTAACACATTCTTCTGTGACCAGGGAAGGTAATAAAGATGTGGGCTAAGGACTTCAGTGCCAAACACACACTTCTGACAGTACGGCAAATTTAAGTGTATTTATTTGCAGTGCCGTTCAGACCATCTGTGGAACAGTGAGAGAATGGCTCCATGCTGTCCTGTGCTGTATGTTTGGATCCAGCAGCCTACACAAATATCTGATGCCATACCTCTCAGTCAGATATTCGTCTGAAAAGGCTAATGGGTCTGCCTTATCTCAGGAAGACTCTTTCATGCCTGAATGAGAATCAAAACTTCCTTATCAACTACATCATCCAACAAAGGGCCCGCCATTGTGAATAGGAAACACACAAATCTTTAGTCTATATACTATATATTGACCTCGTTACGGACTTAATTGAAACCTACATTTGCAACTTCATGAGTCATTTCTTATTATCATCATCAACTGCAATAAAATGAAACTTCAGCGCAAGTTCAGTCAGGAAGACAATCAGCCTGACTCCTTGATAATCAGCTGATTGTAGCGACCAAAGTGCACGCCCCCAAATCAGAGGCTACACACCGGTTCCGGGAGCCAATCACGTTGTTGCTGTCAACTCTAAAAGGGTTCTCTCTGTTAGCTGTCCCGTTTTAGGGGGTAGCTAAAACACATGGAGAAATTGTTTATCATTATCATTTGAAGCTTCGCGGTATTGGTGAGGATCATGTCAGAGGCGGAGCTGGATCCGTTGCGAGGAGAGGCAGGTCGCAGGCTCGTTGACCAGCCGAAGCAGGGCGCCCAGCGCAGAAGCTCAACTCGCCTTGGGCTACGCAGCACCTCTCCTCCAGAAGATCGTGCAGCACTCCTTGCTCAGCTTGAGGAGCGGCCCGTTATTCAGTTTTCCCAACTACAGGAGCTTAACGGTCTTACGACCAGAAGTGATCCAGGTGAGCGTCAACTGGCGGCGCTGGCAGGGCGGAAAATAGCGAGGAAAGCCGGCTCTTCGCAAGCACCACAGGCGAGCAAGAAAGCTGTTACATTGCGTACGCTTGCGCCACCATCAACTCCAGGCACATCCTCCGCCGACAATGTAGTCATCACAACCCTGCAGTGCCTGGTTAGCTCCATGCACACCAACAATGCTCGTTTGCAGTCCTTGGAGAACCTAGCATCAGCCACCATCGCCGCCACCCAGGGCTCCATGCGGAAGACAGCCGTTTTCCTGAATCAGCCCGCTACACCATCACTAACAGAAGGCGCCTAACATTCTTCTGCGTTCCCCGCTCCTACAACGGGTAGGCCGTAAATCTCACAGGCAGCAAATATCACTCCCCGACTGAGGTCGAGAATTCGACATGGCAGAGACGTCAGTCTCGTTAGCATCATGCTACCATCACCTGAGCGTGAGGCTAGTGTAGCCTCCGGTGGTAACATCGCTACGGTGTTCAAATCGGAAGATCCGCGGCTGCTCAGAGATCTGTCGATTGGACAGTTTATGGTGGCGTTTGCAGTGTTTCAGGACGTATTATGCATTCCTAAGTCTTCCCAGGCCGAAGAATTGGACTTCTGTCTGGGAAAAATTGGGCAGGCAAGGATTGCGGGTGGCACACAAACAGTATCATGCAGTTCCTGTGGGAACCTGGGCCAGTTAGTGTCCCGCAGCAGTATTTTCACCTACATTCTTTAAACTTCATTCGCCATTGCATAAATACAGGTTATGAACACAACAACATTACAGGTGCTACTCCAGATCAGTGCTTTTTTTTTTTAAAGATAAATCATTTAAAAAAATAAGACAGATAATTAAGAAATATGTGTCCCCCACGTCCCTTTCATACATTGCACCCTTATTCTCCCTATACTACACACTCACACCCTCCAACAAAAATGTGTAAAATAGCAGCAGAATAAAACAAATAGATTTGCTAATGAAATCATTTTTCACAGGGTTATTGTTTGTTCAGAGAGCATATGGCCCAGGGGAAAAAGCTATTTGTTAGTCTGGCAGTGCGAGCAACATTCGCCTACATTCTTTAGGCACCTAAACTGAACGATACACTGGTGTGTAGGAGCTTTAACGAATGTGTATGTACATACCAAAACTGTTGGTACCTGCATATATGCAGCTTCTGCAAGGATGCGCATTCCCGGTCAGTCTGTCCCTGGCGCACATCCAGGTTTTCTCAACGTGGAGGGAAACGTCATGGTTCAAACAATGTTTGATGCAGCATCCTTCTACACAAATACAACCTGCAAGCACTATCTGTTGAACTGGAACACAAGCGATATTATACAATACTAAAAGAGGTTGAACTATTTAAATGTCAAAGCCCCACACAGGGTACCAACTGAATCGACTGACCACAACCAGCAATGTCAGAAGCCAAAACGAGAGAGCCCCCTTGTTAGTCCAAAACTGGGCTTTTTAAAGACCCCAGCCAGCTGCAACCACTGACGAGTGGGTGGAGCTCCAGGTCCCAATCAGCCACCGACCACCAATCAGCTGCCGGAACAGCCACAGATGACACCCTACCTGGAAAACAAACACACACAAACAAACCACAAGCAATCCCCAAACATAAATGATTTACAATACAAACCCAAAACACTGGGGGCGTAACAGGTGACATCAGTCTAGTGAGGGCCGTGTGTGTAAGTCCCATCAAGATGTCATCTGTACTGTAGCGTAGGGGGTGTCTCTACCGGGAGTAACACGTTGGGCGCCAGACAGACAAATAACCATTATTGTCTGTCGTTTTATATTCTATTACTCCAGTAAAACCACTATTTTTGTACCTGATCAGCGAGGTACACCCCTTTCAGAAGGGTAAATTAAATAAATACAAACCAAGGAAGCCCAGGTAGTGAGGGGAAAATGCTGTATTCATGCCTTTCCACTCGAGGGTGCCCCAAATGGACACAAACACTCACAACTGTTCACTACAGACACATATTGTTAACTAAAAGCCAAACGGATATATGAATGCTGCATATCACTGTAAACGTCAGAGTCTGGGCTACAAAGCCATGAAACCCGTTTGAACGTGCTTCGAACATAACGAGAGCATTGCACAAAAATGTGAAAAGAAATTTGTAAATATCACTCGCAAAAAAATGCCACCACACTGAATATTTTGCCGATTATTTCATTGATGCTTCGTGCTATCAACAAAACCAAACACACAGATCACGGCAATATGTGTTTCATATCCCTCAGTCAAACCGTTCCCAAGATAAGTCCAAACAAGCACCAGCCACAGAAATCTCAAATCTTCGATTTTCAATCACAATTTTTTACTTACGTTTGTCGTTTTCATACAAAACAAAAAGATTAATCCCGTTTTTTCTTCAATGCTAGACGCTAATCGCTAACCGGATATGCGATTTCACCTGGAAGCAGTTTTTACACGTCTCGGGTCACGTATCTAGTTTTCTTAGGGTGGGATTTGTGTACGGCCAGTTAGACTCCGCTCTATCTCGCAACCTGTGCATGGCTGCGACTTATTGGCTAAAAGAGCTGCCAGTCTCCTTTAAGACAAGTATGCTTGTTTGGAACTGTCGCCACCACTCTTTACTAAAGTCTCTCTAGATTTGTTATGCTTCACTCAATTAAATCAAAACTTTGCAGTTACTATATACAACCTGGGCTTTGAAATTGATGAGTTTCTAGCCTTGCTTCTCAATGTTTTATAGTGATGGATACACTGTGCAATTTTTTTTCCAGACGGACCTTAATAATTAATAATTATAACAGTATTCCATTTTCATTTATTTATTTAGTGACATGTATACAGATATTTCACATCCTCCCACTAATATAGCTTCCCCTTTATCCTACAGAAAAGATTTTTTTTACGAAGAATTTTTTTACGAAGTTATTCACATGTTTATTATGGGTATGCCGTTTTCAGAGCAGAGGCCATAAAAGAGGCTAGAGTTAAAAGGGTTAACAGGTCCCAATAATCAAAACAACACAAAAAGGTACAGCTCTACAAAACAAACACAATATTTTAACACTGGGAAAAGTCTTTGTAGTTCAGTCTCGGGGTAGGCGTCCCGGAAAAGGAAATGTTGAGGTCCCGTCGTCGGAGTGGCCACTGTGTGTAGTGTTTCGGGTGGAAAGGCGTGGGGCTAGTGAGTGTGTGAGTGCGTGTTTAGCTAGAGGAGTCCGGAGAAGAGCTCAGCCTGGACTTCTCAGTCCTGATCAACCACGGCACGGTGGCCCTCCTTGGTCCAGGGCGGTCCACACATTCTCCAGCTGGTTCCCTTCCTCGGTCCTTTGACTAGATTCCTCTTTAGGACCCTTGAGGTCCAGCAACCAGCACTCTTTCCAGGATTTTCTTCCCTGCGTTCTCCTCTCACTCCTCTCCACAAACAGCCTCTGTCAGGTCATTTACCTTTTCCACCAGGTGCCTCTAATCACTTCCTTGCTCCGCCTTCTTTACTTATTTTTGGTCATGGGAGGAGAAAACCAGTTAGCAGGCCTTGGTCTGCTACAGTACCGTGTCTGGGGCCGAGGCGTAAGACCCATGAGGTGACATCAGCCTAGTGAGGGCCGTGGGTGTAAGTCCCATCAAGATGTCATCTTTGCATGTCGGGGGCCGAAGGCGTAGGTCCCATCAGGATGACACCCTCAGTTTGCCGGCCGAGCGTGTAAGTCCCATAAGGTGCCAGCATTGTCAAGATCTGGGGCAGATTTCGTAAGACCCATCCAGGTAACATTCTTTCTATTGATCGGCAGTCCGGCGGTATGTCCTCCACTCTACAGGACTGTCTCAGAAAATTAGAATATTGTGATAAAGTTCTTTATTTTCTGTAATGCAATTAAAAAAAACAAAAATGTCATGCATTCTGGATTCATTACAAATCAACTGAAATATTGCAAGCCTTTTATTTTTTTTATATTGCTGATTATGGCTTACAGCTTAAGAAAACTCATATCCTATCTCTAAATATTAGAATATTATGAATAAGTATACTAGTAGGGTATTCAACTAATCACTTGAATCGTCTAATTAACTCGAAACACCTGCAAGGGTTTCCTGAGCCTTGAAAAACACTCAGCTTTGTTCAGTAAACTAAATCCCAAGTATGGGGAAGACTGCTGATCTGACTGCTGTCCAGAGGACCATCATTGACACCCTCCATCAGGAGGGTAAGACACAAAATGAAATTTCTCAAAGAGCAAGCTGTTCACAGAGTGCAGTTTCAAAGCACATCCACAAAAAGTCTGTTGGAAGGGGGAAATGTGGCAGGAAACGCTGCACAACCAAGAGAGATGAGCGCAGCCTTAACAGCATTGTGAAGAAGAGTCGCTTCCAGAATTTGGGGGAGCTTCAAAGACAGTGGACTGAAGCTGGAGTCCAGGTATCAAAAGCCACTGTTCACAGACGTGTCCGGGAAATGGGCTACAATAGCCGTATTCCCATGGTCAAGCCACTTCTGAACTCAAGACAACGGAAGAAGCGTCTGACTTGGGCTATGGAAAAGAAGCACTGGACAGTTGCAGAGTGGTCCAAAGTCCTCTTTTCAGACGAAAGCAAGTGTTGTATTTCATTTGGAAGTCAAGGCGCCAGAGTCTGGAGAAAGGCTGGAGAGGCGCAAAATCCAAGTTGCTTGAAATCCAGTGTGAAGTTCCCACAGTCAGTGATGGTTTGGGGAGCCATGTCAGCTGCTGGTGTTGGTCCACTGTGTTTCATCAAGTCCAGAGTAAATGCAGCTGTGTACCAAGAGATTTTAGAGCACTACATGCTTCCGTCTGCTGAAAAGCTCTATGGAGATGAGGATTTCATTTTCCAGCATGATCTGGCACCTGCCCACAGTGCCAAAACCACCAGTAACTGGTGTACTGACCATGGCATTACTGTCCTCGATTGGCCTGCCAATTCCCCTGACCTGAACCCCATAGAGAATTTGTGGGGTATTGTGAAGAAGAAGCTGAAAGACACCAGACCCAACAATGCAAATGAGCTAAAGGCCGCTATTGAAGCATCCTGGGCATCCATAAAACCTCAGCAATGCCACAGGCTGATTGCCTCCATGCCACGCCACATTGATGCAGTAATCCGTGCAAAAGGATTCCCAACCAAGTACTGAGTGCATTAATGGACATTTTCAAATGCTTGATTTTGTTTTGCTGTTATAAATCTTTTTTTTTTACTTGGTCTGAGGAAATATTCTAATATTTAGAGATAGGATATTTGAGTTTTCTTAAGCTGTAAGCCATAATCAGCAATATTAAAAAAATAAAAGGCTTGCAATATTTCAGTTGATTTGTAATGAATCCAGAATGCATGACATTTTTGTTTTTTTTAATTGCATTACAGAAAATAAAGAACTTTATCACAATATTCTAATTTTCTGAGACAGTCCTGTATTTTGCCTCACCACTGGCCTCATTTATAAATGCTGCATACGCACAGAAGAAGGCGTACGCCGCTCTCTACAGCAATAATTGGTATTTATAAAAAGCAAACTTGGCGGAAAAATGTGCGGTCCTTCACGCAAGCTCGGACCCATGCGTACGCACAAAAACGGGTGAAATGAGGACCGGCGGCAAATGCAAGAAACACGCAAACGTGTTAAAAGGCGTAATAGCGTTGTCCAATAGTTCTATAAAGTTCCCCTACACGGCGGGGGAACAGGCAAACAAAAAAGCTCAATTTGCGGCCGTGTACGGTTTCCCAAATGTAATCGATGTTATTGACGGCACTCATGTTGCCATAAGGGTACCGAATGTTAATGAAAATGCTTTAATTAATCAAAAGCATTTCCATTCGATCGATGTGCAAAGTATTTGTGATGCAGACATGTTGCTCACAAATGTAGTAGCTCCGGTGTCCCCTTGCCACTCCGTGCCTTTTGGCATTAGTAATGCATACTGTGCCCTCCAAAAAGCATTTGACTTCTCCTTTCCACCTCGCCAATGATCATTTCCTCTTGTATAATAAATTGTGAGTTTACTATTAAATGAGTCTCTCCTGATTGAAATATAATATATGGATATTTTTCTCATTCAACTGTACATTTCTACTCTATACTTGCATAGATATATATTCATCGAACCTCTTACAGTGAAATGAACAGCAGTTTTCAATAATAACTAAAATAACAGTATGCATACTTACATGAATGACAGAATATCTAGTATTTTAATGCAGGACCATGAAACACATTAATATGTGACTAAAACACATTAATATCTAGTAAGATTTAGGGAGGAACTAGCCGATAAATCACTAGGATTAATTTTAGCCTGGTTGTTAGCCTGCTCCGGAGCAGGCTAGCTGCAAAGTGTAAATCTCCATAGTAACTTAATGTAGATTAAATTAGCCTCCCATCATGCAACCCAGTCAAGGCTGAATTCAGACCGGATAACTGAAAAATCCAAGCTTAATCCCATCTTGCTTTTTGCAATACCCCCCTGGTTTAGTGAATACCAACTAGTACTGACAAATATTTGGTCGTACTCCAGAATGCCAACTCATATTACGTTAGATTCAAAACCAAAATAAATAGAGAGGGTTAGTTCTGAGATATTATACAGAGCTGACAGCAACTTCAGAAAACTGCAATTAGTTGTCTTTACCTGCACCTCAATGTCTCCTGTCCACATCCTGCAAATGTTTATCCTCTTTCTCTATGTTTAAAGCCACGTTTGCAGACAAACACACCCATTTATTTCTGAACAATTCAGACAAGCCATCAACACAGAATGTTCTTGTGCCCAGCCATGCTGACTTATTCCGTTCATAGTCAGTTTTAAGATTATTGTTTGTTTATCTGGCCCTTCTAAGAGTAATGAGGTACGTTATTAGAAATTCATGTTTGGGACAGTTTTCAATGAATTGATTACTGTTAAGACCGGACTGACATTCTAATTTGATGACTCTCAAAGGGTAGGAACTGTTTTCTCTAAGTGGTAGGACTTAAGTAGGATAGGTTGAAATCTTTACTACTACTAAAAATGAACAAATAGGATTAATCAACATTGATATTCCTATTTAGATGAACATGTGTATGCAAAAGAAAACTGATTATTAATATAGCTTCAGACATAATTTGTATCGTTATACACAGTAAGATACTTGCTGGAATGAAGACCTTTTCTGTAAAAACTGCTGAAAACATTCAGAGAGATTAGCGCCGTTTGGCCGAATTTATAGTTTGCAAGACAAATTATTTATTGCTGTAGGGCTTAAAAAGTACTACAAAAGACAACTTTACATGCACACCAGAACTAACCTAATATCAGCATCACAGGTACTTCTCATGAAATCCTACAATCCTACAATATGTAATACCTGTCTTTTGCTATTCTTCTCAGTTGGATTTTATACCAAGAAACAGTGTTCTAAATTATGAGAATTTTCATGCCCCTTGTTGAAAGTGTGGTTTATTTGTTGATTTTTTTCTTCTAAAGGAATTTGGATCATGATACAAAGACCTCTGATATCTGAGTCAAAGAGAAGAAAAAATAATAAAGAATGCTGTCTGCGAGAAACCCTTGATTGTGTACTTTACTGTGCTCAAGCTCCTTGGCTCATAAGTCATGACTCAAGTGCAATTACAAAAACATCAAATTGTAACCAAGGTCTGGAGAAAACAATTACAGCCAAATCCCCCTCCCACGCCTCTCTAAAAACACAGAATATCTGCATGAGCCTCACATTCTGTACGTCTCTCACTGTATTCATGGCGGTCTGGCCGCGTTCCAGCATAGTCTCAGTGCAACAGCTGGTTTCAATTAGGTCCCCTTTTGGGTTCCTATATGGTTGTGCACATAAACAAACACACACACACACACACACACTAAAGAAGAGTGGGGCGTCCTGCTTTCCTTGGCTCACTGCTCGGATCAGAATCATTCAACCAAAAAAATGGTGGTGCAGTGAAGCATCTAGTGCTGTGGTCAACACTCTGCGTCTTTCCATTAGACTTGGCTGGTCAAGCTGCCGCTCAGCCCAATGGAACCATAATGTGGAATTATAGTGCGACGTGGATATGAAGCCATACTAGACTTGTATGAGCTGGAACACACAAGTTAGAGACAGTTTCAATTCTATTAATTTTATGTTGAATACCCCAAAATTGTAATTTTACAAATTAGAGAGGGCTTTATATTCTGTCCTCATGGAACATCCTGGGTCCCGTAACCCTTGTATCGGCACAGGAAAAACTGGGGACCAAGGGAGAGAAACCTTTAGGGAGGGGAGGGATCCCTCTCCCATGTGTAAAGAATGAACAGCGTAAAGTATTTCATATTTAATTATAACAGAAATTAATAAAAGAATTTGCGAGTAGTAAGCCAGGTGTACGGCAGGACTACCACAATCAGACCTAACCACTATCCACAGAAGCTTGTGGGGAGAGAAAGCACCAAGACTTTATGCAGGAAGTAAAGTCTGTAATGTTGGTTTATGATGACAGTAATAGTAATGTGAAATAATCCGTGGAAGAAACAAAGTTGGTGATTCAAGTGTCCAGGCATGACACCTGCAAGGTGAGAAAGCACACAAACTGTGGGGGAAAAGCTGAATTTGTGATGTGCATTAACAATTGTAGGATATTAGAAATAAACTGATACATTCAGCCATTATTCTCGAACTATGTAATCAATAAAGTAATGAGAATATTGTAAAACCACTGTAATCAATAGAATAATACCAATGTACAGCTATGATTGTATTTAATGTAATCAGCCAAACTGACATGGACTGAGAGACATTCGAAATCCAAGCTACATTGAACTCACTGGGAGACCACTCGCAGGGACGGGGACACTAACTTTCGCAACTCTGAGCTGTCTATATATATGTAGGCACCCATTGTTGTAGAGTTCACTGGTGGAGCAAGGACAGCAAGGAGTCGTGATCTTGTTGAGTGTTTTGCTCTCAGTGAGGGAGGAACAAGCAGTTTGGCAGATGCAGAGCGGAGTGCGCAGGTTGGGACGTAGGATTTGACCATGTCCTGGATGTAGACTGGACCCATGGTACGTGAGCACCAATGTTTCGAACTGGATGCGGGCTCAGATGGTGAGCGGACATCCACTGAGAGATCAAGTTCAAGTTCCTTTATTTATACCCGAAGGTAGATTTTGTTTGCAATGAAAGTCACACACCATCACATTACCACGCATCATAAAAAAGTTCTTATCGGACCTGAATAAAAACAGTACATCGACATACATAAGTAAGTAAATTAGTAAACTTTTGCCTGCAGTAGATGCGTCTGAAAATAAAAAGTAAATATAAAAAGTAATATAAGAATACGTTGTAATTTACAGGAAATAAGGATTTGGTGTGTCGAATACATGGAGAAGATAGAAAATGGTTTTTAGGGGTTACAAAAAGATGACTCAATTCTGGATTGTTGGAAAGAGCTTTTGGCAGAAAAAGAGGAGAGAAGAGATTGGAACGCAAGCAAGTCATCAGGTTGTTTAAATTTACGCCATTTCCTTTCCAATGCTTGCATAGTGGCTCTCACGGCACGCACAGGTGAGGTTAGTGGTTGAGCAGTTTCTAGTGAAGATGTAGTCAAGGTGGTTGCCAGCTTTGTGAGTACGAGGAGAGAGACTGAGAGACAGTGCAAAAGAAGAAAGTATGAGTAGAAGGTCAGATGACTTCTCTGTTGGGATGTTAAAGTCGCCCAGGAGGATGAGCGGAGGGCCATTTTCCAGAAAGTTGGACACAAGGATGTCGAGTTTTTCTAGGAAATGACCCAAAGAGCCTGGCGGACGGTAGATAAAAAAAAATATTTAGTTAGTACCAGCTGAGTAACTGTCACAGCGTGGAATTTGATTGACAGTAGGGTGGATGGTGGAAGAGGGTAAAGGGAAAAGCTCCATTTGGGTGAAATTAGTAAACCTGTGCCACCAACTCTTCCAGTGGACCTGCGTGTGTGGCTGAAGGAGAAGGCAGAGGAGAGAGCGAGGAAGTAAAGCGACTACTGGATAGCAAAAGACATAGAACGGGTAGGATAAGTAGGAAAGGAGAGGTTACGATAGTGAGCAGATCGAGCCTGAGGGCTGTAGGGGGTAAATTCGAACAGATATCAAGGTCAAACACTCAGCCACCCTGAATACTCCCACGGAAGACTACCTTGTCTTCGTGCGGCGGGTATCCGCAAATGCTAGAGCTAACGCTTCGCCCAACCGCTATTTAAATACTTCCTCGTCAGAATTAGATCAGGTCAAAGGGCACACTAGTAATCAACTTAATTTAATGTAGCAGATTCTACAGCTAGGAATGGCAGTGAAAACGGTAAAAGCTAAGGCAAACTAGCACTATCTAACAAGTTAGCTTAAAACAGAGAGAACTGACACTAGAAACGACAGGAGCTAAAGCTAACTAGCAAAGTTCGCAGAATGGCTTAGTTTGAAGAGAAGATACTTTGTACGATTTTCAAGTCGCCTGGATGTCTGAAGGTCTAGAAGTCAAGATGCACTTAAATACAGAGTGACTAGGAAAACCATAGTCACTCTGTTAGTTTCGATTTAAAGGTTAGTGTGGTGGCCTGCTCTGTGTTTCCTAAATTCTGTTCCACATTACAGGACTCCGTTCCACCTCTTCCTGTCATCACAGCTGATCCTTATCAGGTCAATCATTTATAAAGAAAATCATTCTAAATATATCAATTTAAAATCAAATATGATTTCTAATTTAATATTGTTATTTTTGTGTTTTTATTAAAACCATTCGTTTTTGAAAATGTCACCGGTGTGATTGTTTTTGTAATCTATGGCAGATGTTGGTGGTATCTTCTTCTCCGTCTGCTTATTTGTGTGTGTGTACGATAGAAATAGAGTATGGCATAAAAATGTTGCGTTGCTAGCTGAAGAGCAGCCATAGTGAAGGACAAGGGCTCCTCATCTGGTTATGTGACCATCAGTATGAAAGCCAGCCAACCATTTGAATGACCTATGACTCAACTCTGAGAAAAATCTGATACAAACACACAGACCAGGGGTAAGTTCATATGGAGAACAAACACAAAACAGTTAAAGATCTACAATAGTAGACATCGTGACCTAAATATATATGACCCCTTAATGCTGTAATAATAATGAGCATGTACACTGAATGGTATTAAAATGATTTTAAAATTATATTTGAGTCCTTAGAAATGCAAACACAGTTCAGTCGCTTTCATAACAATTTCCGTTCCCCATATTGATAGTCCATTTTATATGCATTTCACTAATGTTTAGTACACAAATAGACCTTGAAGGCATCATAAAGTAAAACAAATGTAACCTCTGTTAACATCAACTGATCACAATGAATAACAAACCAACCCACACCTGGTAATCGAGACAGAAGACAATGAAACTGAAAGGACAAACACTGTTCCTTAACAGCTGCGTAGGTCATGACTCACTGTCAAAATAATTAAAATGCTAAACCTGTAAGGACACTCGGTGGGGACCCGGAAATTCAACCACACACAGGAGTTAGGAAGAAAAAACAAGTTTAATAGAATATTCAGGGACTGGTCGCTGCTCAGGGAATGATCATCAAAACAGCACTGTCATGCAGTGAACGGGTGGAGCAGAAAACAAAAGGTAGAATAGGTTGCTGAGGATCCAATGATTCTCTCCACAAGGAGATCCAGTGGCAGCACACGGGGACGAAGACGAAGATCAGGCAAAGGTCATACACGAGTAGGCAGAGATAGCAAACTTAGCTTGAGGGGCAGGCGATACTCGGTGGTCGTGAGGCAAGGCTTGGGTCAGGGTCCAGAACTCCAGAATAGAAGAGGTCCGAGAAGGGCTTGGCAAGGGGGGTCAATCCGTGGACAGAAAGAGGTCAAAAAAACACAGAAGGCTTGGAGGAAAAACGCTGGATTTCTACTGGCTCGTGGCTGTCGATAATCTGGCAAGGAAGCCGAGACTGAGTGGTGTTTAAGTAGGGCGGGGACCAGGTGGAACGGGAAAGCAATCAGTCCTGGCAGGTGAACAGAATGAATGATTAGGCTCAGCAAGGACAGACAGAACATGAATCATGACAAAACCAGCATGTACACTCACCGGCCACTTTATTAGGTACACCTTGCTAGTACCTGGTTGGACTCCCTTTTGCCTTCAGAACTGCCTTAATCGTTCGTGGCATAGATTCAACAAGGTACTGCAAACATTCCTCTGAGAGTTTGGTCCATATTGACATAGCATCACTCAGTTGCTGCAGATTTGTCGGCTGCACATCCATGATGCGAATCTCCCGTTCCACCACATCCCAAACGTGCTCTATTGGATTGAGATCTGGTGACTGTGGAGGCCATTTGAGTACAGTGAACTCATTGTCATGTTCAAGAAACCAGTCTGGGATGATTCACGCTTTATGACATGGCGCGTTATTCTGCTGGAAGTAGCCATCAGAAGACGGGTACACTGTGGTCATAAAGGGATGCACACGGTCAGCAACACAACTCAGGTAGGCTGTGGCGTTGACACAATACTCAATTGGTACTAAGGGGCCCAAAGTGTGCCAAGAAAATATCCCCCGACACCATTGCACCACCAGCCTGAACCGTTGATAGAAGGCACGATGGATCCATGCTTTGGTGTTGTTTACACCAAATTCTGACCCTACCATCCGAATGTCGCAGCATAAATCGAGACTCATCAGACCAGGCAACCTTTTTCCAATCTTCTATTGTCCAATTTTGGTTAGCATGTGCAAATTATAGCCTCAGTTTCCTGTTCTTAGCTGACAGGAGTGGCACTCGGTGTCGTCTTCTGGTGCTGTAGCCCATCCGCCCCAAGTTGGACGTGTTGTGCGTTTAGAGATGCTCTTCTGCATACCTCGGTTGTAACGAGTGGTTATTTGAGTTACTGTCGCATTTCTATCAGCTCGAACCAGTCTGGCCATTCTCCTCTGACACTGCTTGAAAAGTGGGATTTTCAGCAGTATGCGGCACCGCAAATTGTCGTGGAATTTCAGGTTGACTCCCCTCCTCCTAATTCTAGGGGAGGCTTTGACATGTAAATGAAAATGCTGTGAGCTATACAAATGCAAATCAGGGCTGCAGAAGGAGTTTTAGCCCACGTGACATTTTTTTTAAAGTAAGACAATCTCTGATACAAATACATCAGGCCCAGTAGCCTAATTATAGACTCTTACATTTTAGCTTGTATTGATTTATTTAATTTAAGTATGCTAGATTACTGCGTATTCCATTAGCTATGGCAAATGTTATGTAAAAAAGACACTAAATTATTTTAAAAAAGTTTTAATCTAAATCAACAAGGTAAAATGACCATTCCATGCAAACAACATTAGAATCAGAATGAAGGATCTGCAGAGATCACATTCTCCTAGAGCTCAACTAATGTGCATAGTGGCAGGAATACAGTGACCTTTTCTTTAGTCTTACTTAAATGCATCTCTAGTAGACATGGGGCTTCACAGGCACCGCGGTCTGGTCTCTCGAGTCCTTCCATGTAACAATGACCTTGTATTTGATTGGAGGATCCGGACGTTCAACTCGCGTGCAGCTCCTCTTGGACGCGATCATCAGCTTTCAGCCAGTCGAGAAGAAACTGCTGTTTGCTATCAGCGGACTGTCCGTCAGCTGAATCACCATCCTGCCGATATGAACGAGCGGGACAGACGTGCACATAATCCCAAGGTAAGAATATGTTTGATGACTGCTAGCTAAACTAAAAGTAGCTTAGCCTTAAACCAAAGCTAAGAGTAGCCTTAAAGAAGAACTAGTGAGCAGAACCCGCTTTATTGAAGTATTTTTTTGTCGTGTCATTTACAGGAGGCGGTGCGCCGTCTGCACAACTCAGGTAAGATTTAAAGAACATGCTTTCATTCAGCGGTATAAGGAAATAGATACCATAGAATAGATACCGATCATAACTGTACATTTTGTTTTCACAGACTAGTTTCTCCTCACAATGAGGGGCTGACCTCCGATTTGCTCGGAGCAACATCTGCAAGTAAAGATTTACACGATGTGTAAGTCACTTTTTTTTTTTTTTTTACTGTTTCTCCTTCCTTGTTTAATGTTACGGTGACTTGCGTTTAGGTTTTTATTCATACCACTTTCATTTAATTGTTTTCCAGCCACCTGTAAGACGTATTACGAGACGGCACGTCGGAGCTTTAGGTTTACCCGCCAGAAAAACTGACTGCGGTCGGAAGAGCTCCGCGCGAGAAGAAATCGGGTAAGAGTTTATTGGTGACTATTTTTCACGAGCATTAATAGATGTGTTGTGTCCATACGCATCGCACAGTATTGATTTATTGTTTTGTTTTTTACAGCTGCTGGAATGGAGACAGCGTGTGCTCGCAGATGACGCGGTGGAACTCCGCCTTTCTTTGCATAAACATGTTCCTGGCAAATGTTCATTTCCTCTAAAAAAAATGAATTAATGTCCTTGGTGGCAGTCTAATAATGGTTTAGTAGCCTACATAGGATAACAATGACATGAATATACAGTATAATATGGAATATTATATATATATATATATATATATATAAAAATATATGTTAGGGGTGTAACGATTCAGCTGTTACATCGATGTATCGATTTCTATTCAAATCATAATTAATTGATACCTGATTCCATTACAAGAAACAACAGGAATCTACACACTGGTTGATTTTTTGGCTAAAAAGTTACTGAATCGATTTCAAGTCATTGAATCGTTTCGGATCGTATCGTTCTAAATTAACCAATATCGTCCTTGAATCGTATCGATAACCATGAATCGTGATCAAATCGAATTGTTGTTAAAACGAATCGTTACACCCCTAGTGTATATATATATATATATATATTATACATACAATTTCCTTAAGGTATGAGTCTTTCAAGCACCACCATACCGGTGTATTATGTAAGGTAATTAATTTTTACACCTTACAACTTGCTACTTGTTGTACACCTTACAACTAGCTACTACGTGTATTGTCATGGCTATAAAATTATACAACAATTCATAATCCACACAAAATGCGTTTTTAAACAGGGTAAAACATCCTGACTATTACGTCCCCTTTTTAGTGTAGGGGAGCAGGGACGGACACATGTCAGTCAAAGAATATGTCAAAAGAGGGAGTGACGGTCAGTTACTGTCAGTTTTTGCCATGATTCAATACATTTTATTTTACAAAGCACAAAATCTGATTTTCCTCAGATAGCTTTACAGTCTGTACACATGTGACGTCTTCCGTTCCGATAACCCTCATATCGACACAGGAAAAACGCCCCAAAAAATGAAAGAGCATTCGATGGGGATAATAAAGGGAAGAAACCTTTTAGAGAGACCGAGGAGGATCCCTCCCCCTGGGATAGAGAGACTGTGATTGATGTGTGGAATTAACAACGTAAATGTATTCAGTCTTCCTCCTTTTAAACAGGGCCCATTCAGGTGATTGGCCTGTTTGCTTCCGGCACCCAGGAGCAGCCACCAGATTGGCACCTGAAGGGAAAACAAAGGAGGTGCGAAACACACAACACTGACATCAGAAACTATCTGTTGCACAGTTGGTTGAGCCACTGATATTGCCTCTGGCACTAGCAGCCAAAACAGCTAACACGCCAGTTGCGAGCAAATTGAACAGTGAACAAAGAGTGGTGAGTTCAGGTGGCTGGCGGTTCTTTTTGGTCAACGAATAAATGAAACCAAAATACTGTGATATACCGGAATCATTTCTCCAATCGGTTAGGTCTTTACCCGTATGATATCACCTCCCCAAGTTAACCATGCGCTTAACAGGTGTCAGATGAGGCAGGAAACAAAAGGTGTATTTTCCTAGAGTTGAGCCAGATACTTGGCTGAGTGTCCGGTACGGATAAAGCACTTTTGCCGAGTACCAGTATTATACGAGTAACACGAGTCAATATCTGTGCTCGGATTGAATAAAAATACTCATTGGGTAGCTGTCTGTGTCTGCATTCTGTGATAGGCTAGTAGTCACAGTGCCCCTCCCCTACACACATACAGAGTGTTGCTGTGTCCCGCTCGGCACTGAGGGAGAACAGCTCTCTCTCCCTCCCTCAGTCATCACACTGCAAATTATTTGAATCTTATCAAGATAAAACAAGATATCTAACACTTCTAAGTTTTTTTTAAGAGTGAACTTCTTATTTTAAGTGTTCAACTTTACACTATAATCTTAAATCAAGCACAACCTTATCTTTTTTTGTCTCAAATAGGCATGAAATCTTAAATAACTGTTAAAATAAGATCTTTTACATCTCTCCCCTAAATTTTCATCAAAATAAAGTTTGTTTTAAAATTCAGTAACTAACTCTTTCTTGTTTCTTGATTCAAGAGTTACACAAAAAAACATCTGAAAGAGTTTATTATTGCTCTGACTTCAAGCATGTTCAGACAATGTCAGGATAAATTATACAGCCTTCACCACAACTCACCATACAGTCCATCGAATTGTTTAACCAATGTTTGTTAACAAAACAGGCCCAGGAAACAGGAAACACAAAACAAGAAACAGGCAAACTTGATCACCCAATACATCAATGCATCCCTTTCATTCCTCCATTTTAATGTCTACTTCTGTGGGCAATAATATCACAAAGACTATATTTTATTGGCACAAACGTATGTTCTTTGAAACTAACTGAAAGATAAGAAATACAAAAAATGAGTTCATGTACAAATTCTCTAGCGTGGGCAACATTGGGAACTGCCACCTCATATGCCAGCAATTCAGGACTCAGTGTCTCATAACGCTGGTACTCAAAAGCAACATAAGAGGAATCAATCAAATATATCTTTTATCAGTCCGAACACTGGGAAAGCATCATCTACATATCTACAATAATCATAGATTTCCCACTAATGTACTTATTGCCATTGAGGATGTACCATTTCACTGAGACAACAGATTACATGACCTCTACGCCTAGAAAATCTTTGACTTTTCTCTTAACATAATCAATATTTTTGACAGCTGAGACAGGCCCCGATTCTCTTTTACTAGCAAAATGGATGCGCAATGACTAATTCATTTTGACAACATTCAAGGAACTGGTTATGGTTTGCAAGCGATTTACAGACATTTTTGAAATTCAACTTAGAAGCCCACTGCTTAAAATAACTGTGCTTAGCTTCAAATCGCATACACATACTTCTTATTAATAGACCAAGAGATATGATTTGGCTTGGTAGATGTAACATGTAATGTTGCTTGGGTATTACATTGGCTTCAGAAAAAGGTTCTTTGAAATAATGCAGATGTTGCTCAATCATGTGTCTGAGCCGTAATACAGTTTCTAAAGAAATAACAGGAGCAGGGACAATTTGAACAATCTCAATTAACTTGAGAATTAATTTGACATACTCGTTGTCCATACCATTCAAAAGAATAGGTAGGATTTTTAAAAGTATCAACATTTGTCCACATGACTGCTTTATAGGGGTGTAACGATTTGTTTTAACAACGATTCGATTTGTATCACGATTCGTGGTTGTCGATACGATTCAAGGACGATATTGTTTCATTTAGAAGGATACGATCCGAAACAATTCAGTGACTTAAAATCGATTCAGTAACTTTTTAGCCAAAAATTCAACCAATGTGACTGAAATAAATACCTGGATACTGAACAGTGCAGGTGAGGTTTCCTAGATTCCTGTTGCTTCTTGTAATGGAATCAGCCTGATTCCATTACAAGAAACCTGATTTAATCAGGTATCAATTAATTATGAATATAAATAAACAAGTAAACAACAATGAATGGCAAATGCATTCACATTTTATTTGAATAAAGTGCAAATACTGCTGTAGCAGTGTAGCAGAAAAAACCCGTATTAGTGATATACACAGAAAACACCCCTGCAATAATGGTTTCCCCCTACCAACCACCGCAAAACCACCCCGCTATTTCAACCCATGTGGAACATCCCATCGGCTTTGCCGTGAAACCCAGAAGTTGAATCGGGGCTCGGGACGGCGGTGGGTTTCCTGCATACTGCGTGAGCACGTCACAGCTCAGTCCGTGACAGCGGACTTTGAACATACAACTGACTTTCAATGCATTTTTATGTCTTCTCACTTTACACATTGTTCTTTTTATTCTGTTCCAGTCAGGCGAAGACCCTGCCCTGTACCTGGAGAAGCGTCCTCTCTCCTCCCCAGTTCTGCTTTCTGATGGCTCAACCACCATTGTGGCTGTGGGTAACGTACCTGTGACCAACCTCCCTCAGGAAGATTTCTCAGACGGGATGTTGGTGTTAATGGCATATCACTACACTTTGCACTTAAGATATCCGTCAGTTATTCAAACAGAGGTAATTGGTGACACAATCCACGATCAAAATGCCACTAGTGCTTTCAGGAAAGCACAAGTCTTTTATTGAGAAGTAGCTGAGTATTTTGCCATGTCAGTTGATATTGTTAGCTGTGCCTAATAATATTTTTGTGTTGCACAAGCTTATACAGTCATTATTACCTTATTGAGGCCTGTATTTAAAATGATAGTTAATGAAAAACGGCCGAGAAGTGTTTTTGTTTTTTGCCCTTTTGCTTTTAATTTTTATGTATTCAAAGGTCTATAGCAACCTTGACTTGCTGATGTTAAAAAAATGTTGTCTTATAAGCCATGTTATTTCTGCACCATTATTCTAAAAAGGACGGGCTTTAGATTTTAAGGTGCAAAAAGTAAGAAATCTAAATGGTTAATAGCTTATATTTAGTATATTTCACTTATTTTGATGCTGTAAAAAGTTTAAATTTAAGTAATCTCATTTTACAACCAGCATTTTATGCTTATATTTAGTATATTTCACTTAATTTGGGGCTGTATAAAGTACAATTATAAGTAATCTGATCTTAAAACCAGCATTTTCATCTTATGTTAAGCCCTCCAAATACCTCTTTAGACATGCTTATTTCTAGATTTAATTATCTTAATTCAAGAAGTCTTCAATTGAAATTATCTTGCTGCATGGACAGATTTATTTTATTTTCACTTTATTTTACCTCAAATTTAGTGTTTTTATCTTGTTTTCAGACACCCTTTTTTTGCAGTGCAGGTTCGCGGGTCTTTTACGATACATTTAAAGGATTTCTTCGGCTTCAGGTTTATTTTTAGTTAGTTCTGGTAAACGTGGGGCTTGTTAAGACGTGGTGCTTAATAGAATGTGACTCGCGGTGAGACACTTTCTCGCTGTATTTCATAAACATAAATAAAGGAAGTAGTGGTATAAAATCTAACTATATTACAAATTAATTATTAGCTTATTGCATGCTTAAACAAAGAGCATAACGGTTAAATCCCAGCCAGATCCCTCTAAGGAGAGCCTTGGCACTCCCTATTCAAACCATTGTATCGATCTTGGTTGCAATTCCGTTAAATTCCACTGGAGGTGATCACAGGCGAGTGCAGATTGTATGGGACTCTATGAAGCTAGACGGCTAAATTTAGCTCTTTCTCCTGCTTGTCGTTGAATCAACGTAGATTTTCTTGTTGATTCCGCAAGTTCAATATGGATTATAGACCAAAAGTCGAATGAATGACTGCTTATGTCCTTTCGATTTCTCACAGGTTGGGCCGTTGTTGGCCGGAACACGCTAGCATTCTGCTAATGAATCCTGATTGGTCAGTGACAGATTGCGACCGATTACGACCAGAGACCCCGTCTGATGGCAGCTGAAGCTAAAGCAGAACCAGAAATATAAAGTTTAGGAGGACTTTCTGTCGAAGTTTACCTCAAATAGCAGCTGGTGTTATCGTTGTCGATTATGTTGGTGATGCCATGAGAAAGGAAGCCATGATGCGGGAGTGCAGAAGAGATCGCCGAAGAAATGGCCGTAAAGTAGCACCTCCGGCAGTATGCAAATATGTGACGTCATCAGATTTTTACAGATTTTTAGAACAGTGTGAACCTAAAAATTCAATTTTCAGCTGAGTGTATTATTCTAGCCCCCCCTTTTGAATGCAAATTGCTTGAGAAAAAATGATATTCTGAGGAAAGTGGACTTTAGGGGGTGAAGCCTCATAGGGTCCAACGCATTCTGCACTCGCCTACGAGCGCCCCGTATGGACAGAGACGTGTTACTGCAGCCAGTCCAGAACCCGGAAGTAACGAGAGAGTGCCACGTCTATTCATATTAGAAAATCTATGGCCCAGCCCATTTCAAGGCAACCCGACAACTTACGAGTTTAATCTTGTCTACTTCCGGGTTGTGTCACGCCCACTTCTGGGTTAGGCCCCGCCCAGTCCGAGTACAGATACAGATCATTCGTATGGCTCAACAGATAATGCGGTACTCGCTCATCTCTAATATTTACATCAGCATACTGATCACAGTTGTTCCTGCACAAAATGTTTTTGTAGGACATTGATCAAAGTTCTGCTTCGACTTAAACTTACCAAGTATGTAGTTTACTGAGTTTAAAACTTTTCACTCTGTACCCAATTTGTAAAAATGATCATCAAGCCCAGAATTCACAATCTTTATTTACTGCGGTTTCCCCTTCAGAGTTAACCGGCTCTGGTTCCTTTCCTCCCATTCCCAAACCTCAGACTTCCACAAGACCACTGTATTTTGCACTTTGCAATAAGCCTCAAGAAATTATTTTAAAAAATGCATTTTGAAACCCTAATAACGTGTTTTTGACTAACCTGTGTTTCCCGACCCAGTCTTTGTGAATTACAAAGCATATCAATTTTCCTTGAATATTATACATGCTAAATAATCAGTAAAAATGAGCAGTCTTTTACCCAGATGTTAAATGATAATTGGTATTTTAAATTACTTGAAAGGATATCATGGTAAACTCTAGCTTTTGTTTTAGATAGTCTTATTGTTTTCCTTTTGCATTGTAGAGCATGTTTTAATGGTATCAGTCTTCCCAAAAGTCTGCTAACTACTCCACCATGAGTAACCGGCACTGCAACAAAGCCCACAGCATCATTTGAGCTATATCTCAGTGTGTGCTAATACTCCTCTATAGCAATCATAAGCCAGTCCCCAAACAGCCCCTTCTACCCACAACTCCTTGAAGCGCTTATACAGGCTGCCTAGGCTTGGCAGCATATGACACGCCATTAGCCAGCTGTCTTTGTGCTTATTTAGAGACATCTAGAGCCTAGAATATTTTAGGACTCCTCCCAGGTTCTCCACGGAAACAAGGCAGCATTGCTAGTGTAAGTACAGAGGGGGAGATGGGGAAGCAGTGGCGAGATGTCCGATGGTTAATGTGATTCCTATGCCATGACTCATAGAAGAGGTATATAAATACCCACACAGGCCCCTGTCACTGACTTTGTAAAAACACTGAGACACAAAAAGGCAGAAATTAAAAATCAGAAATGTTTCCCCCTGAGCTGTGGACGGCGTAAGTATGTCTCTCCCAAGCTGTAGATTTAAGAAAATAGAAACAACTGGAGATGTTGATGGATCATCTGGTGTTTCCTGGATCCTAAAACCAAGGGAGGGGGGGGGGGGGGTCAACCTCAGTGTGAGTTGAGTGTCCAAATTGCTGCTGTTAACACACTTTGGCTCTTGCTGATAGGGATTTGAGGAGTAGTATTATTGTAGTATGAGTAGTATTGGATGCTGCTACTCACATTTCCAGCTGCTATGTAAAGGCAAGCTTGTTAAGAGAGATCTGTTTATTTTTAAGCATTCGTGAAAGGAGCATCCCGTGTTGTCTTTGAGTTCCCATTTCACTCACGTAGTACTAGACTAGGGGTGACGACGGACTCAGTGGTAGAGCAGGGTTGTCCTTCAATTGGTGGTTTGATTCTCTGCTCCACTAGTCCATGTTGATTGTGTCCTTGGGCAAGACAACAAGGCCGAAAATGTGTGTGAATGTGTCATTGAAACTACATCGTCTGGGCAAGCATACAAAATGCTTTTATGATGTAAAATAAACACTTCCACTCAGGAGACGGCTTTCTATGTCTAGTGTGAAAGGAAGTCGGTATTCACTTAACCTTTCTTCTTCCTGTGAAGGTAATAAAAGCAAACTAAGCTGTAGTCTGTGACAGTAGTAGAGAAGCTATTTTTACTGAGGTAATAAATAGTAGTAGTAGTAGTATGGTCGTCTTCATGTAGATGCGGGGCTGTAACCCCACGTGGGCCAGGTCGGAGTTTGAGACCTTTGCCATAAACATTGCATTCATTCATCTTCAGCCACTTATGCAGGGTTGGGTCGTGGGGGGACCCCAAACGTCACTTTCCCGGGGCACACACATCTACAAGCTTTGACTGGGGGAGCCCAAGGCGTTCCCAGGCCAGTGCAGAGATAATCTCTCCACCTAGTCCTTCGTCTTTCCCAGGGGCGCTTCCCACCTGACCGTGCCTGGAACACCTCCCTCGGGAGGCATCCTTACCAAATGCCAAAATTCCCCTCAACTGGCTCCACTCCGATCCTCTGCTGAGCTTCTCACACTGTCTCTAAAGGAGACAGTGATCTAAAGGAGATCACTGTCTCTAAAGGAGATGCCAGCCACCCTTCTGAGGAAACCCATCTTGGCTGCTTGTACATGGGACCTAGTTTTTTCGGTTATGACTCATCATTCATGACCATAGGTGAGGGTAGGAACGAAGATTGACTGGTAGATCGAGAGCTATGCCTTGCGGTAAAGCGAGTGCAATTCCGCCCCCCTGCTCCGATTCTGCGGCCAAACTCACACTCCATCTTTCACTCGCGAACAAGACCCTGAGGTACTTCAACTCCTTCACTTGGGGTAAGGACACATTCCCTACCTGGAGTAGGCAATCTATTGGTTTCCTGCTGAGAACAATGGCGTCAGATTTAGAGGTGCTGATCCTCATCCCTTCTGCTTCACACTCGGCTGTGAACCGCTCCAGTGAGTGTTGGAGGTCACAGATATAAACATTGCAGGATCAAATTAAAAGCATTGAGCCTAAAAGCCAAATTTATCTCGTGGGAAGGTGTATAAATTAGCTTTCTCATGGTAGGTTTCAAGATATTAAGGAAGTGAACACAATAATATGGTTGGATTTTATTAGAAAGTTTCTTAGACAGTACATTTTTTTTACTAACTCTTGAGTGTCTTTTGTTGTAGCACGCCTGAATGATATAATCATTACCCTCGAAGTCAGTGCCTTAACATAAGTTCTCTTGTAAAATATAAATTCCCAGCTTAAAGTTATGGATAAGTGTCTATCTTTGAGTGGAAACTCAAACACCCACTAATTTCTGAGAACGGAAATTTCAACGAATTGGCTTGTGAATGTAGCAGAATTCTAAGGTCTTTCCTGTGATGTGAAACATCCAAAGCATACTATGCAATGGTTCCTGCTATGTACCTCAAATAACATGCTGAAAGTTAGTATAGACTAATTATAGACTTACTGTTCTCTTATGTATTTATTTGTGCACAGTGTTTACCCCTCAATGCAGGGGTCTCAAACTCCAGCCTGGGGGGGATACGGCCGACTTTGGCATACCGTCAGCGGCAGTCCCCGTCGAACACGGTCGGATCCTCAACGCGCCTGTCTGTCTATTTTTGCCAGTCGTTATCGCTTCTCCTTAGGTCCTCAGCTCATCAATATTCATGCTGTGTATGGCTATACCTTCTCTAATCCAAGTGAGTAGGATGATAATAAGCCCCCTTAGTGCCTCTACTGCTCCTGCAACATTAAAATAAACAAATAATCACTACTTCTTAAAGTCGCCTTTTCAAACACACACATTTGAAAAAGCTTGCTGCTCTATTCCTGACCACACGGCATGACCCACGGTGAGGGAGGGTGACATGCTGCGGAAAGAAAGCCAAACGTCAAAGGAGCGCAGAGAAAATTAGTGTGTTTGAAAGAGGAACAGGAGCAGAATGAGTGTTCTGTGAGTTCATGACCTCATGGGCTCAGGCTAACAGGACTCTCGTGAGAAGAGAGACAAAGAGGGCCGCTTTCTTGTAATTGCATCAGCACTTTGTTAACAATAATGCAATTAAACAGAGCCCCTCCTCCCAGCGCTCTATTTTCCCATGAGGCTGAGGTATTTTGATTTCAATTGGATTCCGCTTGTTATCTCTCCAGCTTCCTTAATCTGATGCTAGGGAAAGTCAGGCAACAAGATGTTGAGTCAGTTGGATAACTTTCCAATTGATAAGACACAGTGTGAAAATCTTTTCCTACAATGACACACTTCCGAGGCATAGGCGTATCGAGTCCAGGGTATATGGGAAGAGAATTAATTTGCTTCTTGTTTTAGTTTTTCTGCCGTTTTTAATTGTTGCCAGTTTGTCAAACAAAGCTGTAATGCAGCAGCCATCCATAAATCCATGTGGTGGCGGGCATGGTTTCGGCTCGGCTGCAGGGGGGAGTATGGGCGAGTGGCTCAGGGAATGGTGCCAGGTGGAGGCAATCAAGGACTGTCTCTTCCCTCTATTTAAGACAGGGAGGCGGCGCGAGTGAGTGAGCAAGGGACAACACGAGCGAGCAGGACACCGCCAGAGTGTTTTTTTAGCATCAACTCTACGGCGTCGTTGCCGTTTTATGGTTCTGCATCGGGTTGCGTTGCATTTCATCGCATCGGTTTTTCATTTGTTTTGGTTTCCGCTTTTGCCGCCTGGATCGCCGCTTCTTGGCGCCAGCTTTTTGCGGAGACGAACAAATTTGTCCCGCAGGTTTTTCCACCGCTTTATGCAGTCGGTGACGTCCAAGCCAACACTTTGTACAAATGGTCGTACTTTCGTACTTCCTTGATCAAATGTTGCTCAACTTGGTCCATCGTTGAAAACAAACTTTTAAAATGGCAGTATAGCGGGAGGGGGAAACCGGAAATTATGTATAATCTAAGCAATCACAGCCCTTGTGGTCTGCGTCGTCTCGACGCGTAGTAAACATTTTTTGGAGGTGCATGTCGAGCTACGGCGTAGGGGTCGGAGATGGGTCTACGTAGGAGTGACGGCGTAGTGTGAGATGTGGGTTTCTGTTTGTGTGTTTTTCTATAATCTTCTGACTTGTAGAAAAGATGGTGTGACCGGATGAGACCATATAAGGCAGACAATGTGAATTGTGGAAGGGAGAGCACAGGAAAAATGAAGATAAAATATTATCTGAGATAGCGCACTTTTTGGCCGAAGGGAGAACCAGTTTGAACCCATTTTCAGGGCAAGGCCGAAGGCTACGTGAAGGAGTACCAGGCACTCATTGTTCGGGGAAGGCAGAATGTTACAGAAGGATGAACTGGGTTGAACCAACGTTCAAGGACAAGAGAGGTTATAAAAAAGAGCAGAGTCAGAAAGCGAACTCTGAGAGGGACAGCTTGCGAAGCGTGTTTCAGGTCTCCCTTTAATTTCTGTATTCTGAGGAGTTTTTCTAACTGCTGGCTCATTGTGATCGTAAATTCCGATCTATTAAAGTAAAAAACAATTACAGTGAAACAATAAAATCAAGTCGTCCAAACGATGGGAGAATGAAAAAAAACCTATAAATCAAATGTGATTATGTGGGAGCAGTCTCCTTCATCAGTGAAATGCAATAAAGATGGGAACCAAACACCATAATGACATAATGCTTTGTATGCAAAGCATGCCTAGCAACGCCCCACATGGACCTTTATTCATCCATGTTTTAGTAGGAAATAAAAAATGGGCAGAGAAACAAAAGGATACAGTTTTCCGCTCTGTCTTCCAAGGAGGCAGACGTTTGACCTAATTAGTATGGAAATGTATGCGTCGGTGCGAGAAGGTGTTCGGTCAATTGTTGCTGCTGATTTGACGTGGTAGAGGAGAAAAATCTTCCAGTCTCCATTCATCCATGCACCTCTGATGCCTTTTGTGTCTGGTGGCAATGTATCTCCTGGCCTACATTTACTCCCAGACATCTTTGTGTTTCGGGTAGCTTGGGGACAAGGTCAGGCGGGTAAGACCCAACCTCCCTAAAGTAGAGGAAGCGGGGCATACGGTTTTGCTGTATTGTTTTCTTCTTGGGATAAGGGGACTGGTCTGTGAGTTGGTTTATGTGCATTGTGTTACTCAAATGATCCTCAGACTCAAAGACAATAGGCAGAATACCTCATGCCAGCTGAACACCTAATTCCCCCTGTTGGACCCAAACAACGCTTCAGTAAGGATGATGCAAATCTGAAAACAAAAGGAAGAAAGTAAGAGACAAAGGAGAAATTGAAAAGCCTTTTAGCATTTATTAAGGAGGGCACGTGGAGAACCCCACTGTTACTTTGCATCACGCATCCCAGAGACACCTCTCCTCACTTCCTGTGGCCTTTGGTGAAAATTGTCCTTGATGGTTTTGGTCCCGTGAATAGGACAATAAGTCAGAGCGGTTGAGAAGCACAGAGACCAGACAAGGGCGGACAGGATGGAACGGAGCAGAAATTGGAAGGGAGGGGTAATGAGTAAGGAAATTAAGCTAAATGGAAGTGAGAGGTGGCCAGACTGATAGAGGGTAGACGTGGATGTAAAGGCAAAAGGACGAAGAGGGGAAACGCGTCATGGTATAATACGTGTTTCACGAAGCAACACAATCACTGATTTATGTAAAACGTGATCAGGGTCAATATCAACCAAAAATTGGAAGACCAAAATCACAATAACCACGATCCATGGAAAGGAGCTGATTAGTGATGTGCATTAATGAGATTGAATTATTATAGAAGGGGGGAAGAGAGAGGGGCTTGGTGCGTCCTAAGAAATCCCCCTGAAGTTGAGGTCTTAAGCCTTGTCTTAAATCTGGTGACTGTCTGCTCCAGACTGAAAGTGGAAGTTGGTTCCACAAAAAAGGAGCTTGATAACTGAAGGCTCTGGCTTCTATCTAACTTTTTAAGACTCTAGGAACCTGAAGTGACCCTACATTTATGGAGCAAAGCTCCCTAGTAGGTCAATATGGTATTAGAATCTCCAATTAGAATCTCCTATTAGAATGCTGGAATAAGATGCCTGACCAGCCAGTAAGTGAGGAGAAGTATTTTTAATTATTTAACATGGATTCAGTGCAGTGAAGCTAACAAAGGAGGAGTAATATGATCCCTTTTCTTAGTTCTTGTTAATACACGTGCAGCAGCATTCTGAATCAACTAGAGCGACGTAAGACACTTATACTAATCTTTCTGCATCAATTTAAGACTTTTAAGATGGTTTATATATTGCATAGAATAAAGGCAGCCCTTGAAGTGTGTCTTATTTGAAAGTTAAAGGAAGTAATCTGGTTGAAGATTACTCCAAAATCCTTTATCATCAGAGCTGCCCCGATCCCCCCCGGAATACGGAACGGATCCGCATCGAAAATTAAGACAAGACCCGGACCGCAATTTATTTTACCTGTTCATTAAGCGGCTCATTCGGCCTGAATCCAAATCGTATCCCCTACTTCAAAATATCTCAGGTCATTGAATATGCATCAATGGGAAAAAGAAATTCAACCATGAATAATACATTTATTAAACAGATTTTCAGATATGAGCACCATACCACAATAATATTCAGTCAATGATGGGAATGTTGATAGTGGCCCCGCCTCCTGGAGCAACACCAGTCTGCTACTAGGTTAAACCACCAAACTGCATGTTTAAGAATATCCTCATCTGTGGCCGCACGAGTTAAGTTGTTTTTTCTCACTTCATCTGTAACCACACAAGACACGAGCAGATGAAACAAAATCTCATGAATCCCCAATGCAACGTAGCAGACATGCTGTCTTAAAGTCTAAAAAGATCTGGGGAAAAATGCAAATTTGTAGACCTGTGACTTAATTTTGTTTTTGGCTGAAGGGCTTTCCCTTTCCAGTTGGTGCTCAGCAACAGTGTTGCTGGGTGACTTAGTTAATTACTGGCTTGTAGAAGATGTTGGTCCCGCGGGTCTTCCACTGTAAAGCTGTGGAGGTGATAGAGTACGTAGGAGAGGTATTTTGTACTTACAGTGAATGTTGTCCATCCAATCCATCTCACAAATTACGGTGAAGTCGGTCAGTTTTTGTTTGTTTGTCGCCTCTTTGCTGGTATTTACAAGTCACCTTTCTGGTGAAATCAGAAAGTCAGTCAAGCACATCGTTATTTTCATAAAAACTATTCTATATAAATTGCATTTTGATGGGTTGAAACAAATTAATAATTGTATGTCTAAGCACAGCCATATCGTTAAAAATGTTATACAAGTCCCTTTCAAAAGGTGCTGTGACATCGCATGCGGCATAGCGTTTTTTCCAATCAATCTTTATTGGCAATAATATTTGGAACAGCGGCAGACATTAACGTATAAAAGAAACAAACAACAGCCAGGGGGATTATTTAAATAAAAACATGAAATAATGAGCGCAACTAACGATAGGTCAGTGTTTCTTAGCCTGATTCGAGGTAATGAACCTTCCGAGCTTCATCAGCGCATTCACCAAACCACGCCCCCTCCGTGCGCACGCACACAAACTCGCACCTGAAAGGAGGCTTATCTCTGTAAAAAAAGTAGCGTTTCCGCCATCCACCGTTGAACTAATCACTCATTCTGCTTTACACTTGGCCCGTTTATTCCTTACGGTGCGTTCACACCGACGAAGGATAACGGTACGGTGGCTTGGGTGGCCCAAAGATCACGGAGAAAGCTGCAAATCTCTGTGCCTGCCTCTAGTTCATTTGAATGTATTGTTTTTAAGCTGCCTGGTCCCATTCCCACCATTGTTGCTACAGTCTACCGCCCTCCTAAGCCAAACAGTGACTTCTTAAATGACTTAAATGACTCACCCATCTATTTACTCTCTCACCAAATGTAACACTGTTGGGGGACTTTAATATACACATGGACAATACTAATCTGCCCCTTACCAGAGACTTTTCATCATGCCTGGAGAGCTTTGGATTCCATCAATACATAGACTTTCCGACACACACAAAAGGTCATACTCTGGACTTAATCTGTTGTAGGGGGTGAGACCAGAACAACTGCACAGCTGATGAACTCCATGTAACTGACCATTTCCTCCTGTCAATGATTGTTGCACTCTGCCTCTCTGCAATCAAGTCGTCACGTCTCATCTCATTTTGGAATATGATGGACATCAATATAGATACACTCTGCTCCAATATCGACAATATTCTCATCCCGGATCATCTTTCCAACCCTGATGAACTCGTAGCACTATATAATACTGGATTAAACAGCACTCTCAACCTTCTTGCCCCAGTGATAACACGATCCGTTTCCTTCTCCTCAACTGCCCCCTGGTATACCCCTGAGCTACGGACAATGAAAGCCAAAGGACGTCAACTTGAACGACAAAAAAACTGGTCTCTCCATTCATAAAGAAATGCACAAAACCCATATACTTCACTACAAGGACTCAATTGCACCAAACACCAAAACACTGTTCTCTCTGCTAAATAAAATTCTCCAGCCACCAAACTCACTACCCCCCCACCTGTACTCAACTGACACCTGCAAATCCCTGATGCTGTTTTTTAATGAGAAAATCCACAATATCCACCAGCATCTATGTCCAAACCCTCTGCCTCTCTCCCCACCTGAACCTCTCCTGTTTTTAACTCCCTGACGCCTCCGAAATCTCTGACCTCATCCAGAAATCCAAGCCCTCCACTTGTCAGCTCGATCCCCTGCCCACATCCTTGGTCAGATCCTGCCTCTCCTCTCTGCTTCAGCTCATATCTGCCATCATTCACGCCTCCCTCACCACTGGAATTGTTCCCTCACTGTTCAAAACTGCAGTTGTCACTCCTATACTGAAAAAACCTGGTTTGGATCCTAACAACTTTAATAACCTCCGCCCCATTTCCAACCAGTGTTGGGAGTAACGCGTTACAAAAGTAATGTAATTACTGTAATGTATTGCTTTCTGCTGTAACGTGGTAATGTAAGGCATTCCACAAAAAAAATGGGTAATATTTACTCGGTACAAAGGTCAGTAACGCGCGTTACAATGCATTTTCACCTTCACCTTCTGGCAGACGGCGCATGTTTCTGAACGTCATCGAACAAAAAACATTGTAAAATTTTAGTGCCGGAACTTCGCAGTGGTGCGCGTGTGCGCGTGACGCGGATCGGTTTCCCCTCTTTGTGCGCCGTTTGGCCCTTTTCTGCTTCCTCCTCATAGCCAAACCGTCCGTATTCGTGAAAGTGAGCATCAAGCCAGTTGGACTTTGGATTCCATTAATTGCGCTGAGGGAGGGAAGGGGTGAGGGGAGGGGTCTCCGTAGCAGAGAATAGGAACCAGCTCTTTAATAAGAGCAGTGCGGCGCTGCATTACTGTGAGTGATGGCCCATTACTTTTGTATTGGTTTTGCATATTAACAGGCTTTAGACATTTTATTTGTTATTTATACTAGCAGCCTACTGTGATGATTATCCACGTCCCAGATTTTTTGCCGCAGTACGTGATGTGAGTGTGCGGAGCGCCGGCACTGAGCATATAGTCTTACTTTACAGGACCCAATAATAAAACAACTAAATTAACATTAAAAGTATTGCCATGTTGTGATGGGGACTAATCCACTGACCCGAAAAAGGGCCTGTCTACCCTTTGCGTTCTTCTCCCTAGTTATGCAAGCTAAAAGTCACATGTTCTTGTCTATGAATAAAAAAACAAAACTTTTTTGCTTTTTTGTCAAATCGCACCCTGTGTATTTATATATTTCCAGTTGTTTTGGTGAAAGTAACTTAAAAGTAATGCAGTAGTAGTGTAACGCCTTACAATTCAGAGACAGTAATATTATAATGTAACAAATTACTTTGAAATGACAGTAACAAGTAATACACAATGTATTACGTTTTTGAAGTAACTTGCCTAACACTGTTTCCAACTTTCCCATCTTATCTCAAAATTCTGGAAATCCATCCAACTACACTTGCATCTAACTCAAAACAGCCTCTATGAGCCTATCCAGTCCGGTTTCCGTCCCCGTCACAGTACAGAAACTGCTCTATTAAAAACCACCAACGATCTCCTCATTGCTTCTGACTCTGGCCTGCTTTCCATCCTCATCCTTCTTGACTTGAGTGCGGCCTTTGACACCATCTCACACCCCATCCTCCTCAGTAGACTCTCCTCCATTGGCATCTCTCACACCCCCCTTGCCTGGTTCCTTTCTTATCTCTCAGGCCGCACTCAGTTCATACAGCTGAAATCTTTTAAATCCGAGCCCTCCCCAGTCACTACAGGTGTGCCCCAGGGCTCTGTCCTCGGGCCCCTTCTCTTCATCACTTACCTCCTCCCCTTGGCAACATTTTCCCAAAAATTCAATATACTTTTCCACTGCTTTGCAGATGACACTCAGCTTTACCTCTCCAACAAACCAAACTCCACACTTCCACCCTCTTCCCTCACCTCCTGTTTATCTGAAATTAAATCCTGGTTCACCTCAAACTTCCTTAAATTAAACAGCAATAAAACCAAGATCCTTCTCATCGGCACTAAATCCATATTATCCAAAGTTGGCAGTTTCTCCCTCAATATCGACAGCTCCTCAGCCCCCCACTCCCCTCAGGTTAAGAGTCTGGGTGTCATCCTTGACAGCACACTTTCATTCCAATCCCATATCAATAACATTTCCCGGTCTGCATACTTCCATCTACGTAACATCAATTGACTCCGCCCCACCCTCACCCCCCATACTGCCTCCATTCTTGTCCACAGCCTCGTCACCTCCCGGATTGATTACTGCAACTCTCTCCTCTTCGGCCTCCTTCATAAGTCTCTCGACAAGCTCCAACTAGTTCAAAACCCCCTCATTCCATCACATCACCCCCATCCTACAGCAACTTCACTGGGTCCCAGTCAAACAACGAATCGCCTTCAAACTCCCTGTACACCTTCAAGGCCATCCATAACCTCACCCCTCCATATCTATCGGACCTCCCTCACATCGCCACTCCAGCCCGCTCCCTCAGATCCTCCTCCTCCATCCACCTCACTGTGCCCTCTGCTGTATCTGGTTTCCCTCTCTGACAGTTTTCGGCTTAAGTAGACCACTGGGCGGTCAAGCCCCTCCACCTCCTGGGACAAAATGGCCCCCAGCCCTCTGTCCGATGCGTCCATCTGCAGCACAAAGGGGAGAGAGAAGTTAGGTGTGTGGAGGAGCGGCTCCCCAGAAGTCTCAAACGCCCGCTGGGACTGCTCCAACCATTGGATCGGATCTGACGCACCTTTCCGGGTCAGGTCGGTCAGGGGGCAGGTGAGGTCCGCGAAGCCCAGGATGAACCTCCTGTAATACCCCGCCCGCCCCAAGAACCGGCTCACCTCTTTTTTGGTCTTGGGACGCGGGGAGGCCGCAATTGCTGCCGTCTTGTCGGCATCTGCCCGCCCCGTAAGTGGTACCCCAAATACCGTACCTCCCTCCGTCCAATCACACACTTGCCCGGGTTGGCGGTAAGCCCGGCCCGCCTCAGTGACCTTAGCACTGCGTCCACCCACCGCACATGCTCCGCCCAGGTGGTGCTATGAATTATCACGTTGTCTATGTACACAGCCGCACATGCGGCGTGCGGACGCAGCACCCGGTCCATAAGCCGCTGGAACGTGGCCGGGGCACCAAACAAGCCAAAGGGAAGCATGGTAAATTGGTACAACCCGTACGGAGTAGAGAAAGCCAATTTTTCCTAGAAAAAACGTTTTTTGTCCTAAAAAAACGTGCAGTGCCTAGCCGGTCCAAGAGTTCGACGACCCAGGGCATTGGGTAGGCATCGAACCGTGACGCGTCGTTCAACTTGCGGTAGTCCACGCAGAACCTCACAGACCCATCCTTCTTGGCCACCAGAACGATGGGGCTGCACCAGGCGCTGTTGGACTCTTCTATTACCCCCATCTCCAACATTGCTGCCAATTCCTCCCGTACCACTTTTCGTTTGTGTTCGGGCAGTCTGTAGGGGCGTGACCATACCGTCACCCCCGGGGGAGTCTCGATGCGGTGCTCTATCAGGTTCTTCCGGCCTGGCAGTGGGGAGAACACAGCAAACCTCTTTTGCAACTCGGCAATGCCTGCTCTCTGGTCCTCAGAGAGATGATCCTTACACGGGAGCGGGGTGGGATTGGCCGTTTTCGGCACCAGGTCCTCTCTTTCCAATACAGCGGACACAAGAGAGACAGCCGCTGTTGTCGTTCCTCGGCCTGGAGCAAATTCTCCTGTGACATCCGACCCAGCGTGTGGAGCTTTGTTCGCAGGTCCAGGACGTACTGGATCTCGTTCCTGGCGGGGCTCGGACCTTCCTCCCAGCTTTCCTTAATGAGGTCCAACACCCCCCTAAGAGATCTACTGAAGAGAAGTTCAAAGGGAGAAAATCCCGTGGAGGCCTGGGGAACCTCCCGGACTGCAAACAACAGAGGATCCAACCATTTGTCCCAATTACGTTCATCGTCGCTGATAAATTTACGGATCATGGCTTTAAACATCTTATTCATGCGCTCAAGCAGCCCGTCGGGCTGCGGGTGGTATACGCTCGTGCGAATGGACTTGATGCCCAGTAACCCGTAAAGTTCTCCCAAGGAGATGACCTGAAACAGCGCCTGCGCAACGCTCTTCGCCGAGGTATTGCGCAACGGGCTGCTTCCGGAAATCACGTTGCGTAATCCATCAGAACCAACACAAAGCGATATCCGCGTGCGCTCCGGTGGAATGGCCCGATGAGGTCCATGCCGATGTGCTCAAACGGGACCTCCATCAAGGGCAGAGGTCGCAACGGGGGCCTCGGGATGGCTGGCGCGTTAACTAATTGACACTCCAGCCAGGCCGCACACCAGCGGTGCGCGTCTCCCCGGATGCCTGGCCAATAGAATCGGGCCATTATCCGGTTTAGTGTTTTCGCGTACCCCATGTGACCCGCCACTGGATTAAAGTGAGCCCCTTGGAAAACCATTTCCCGGCGACTTTTCGGCACCAGCAACTGGGTGTATTCTTGTCCTGTGTGAGCGTCACGACTCACTCGATACAGCCTGTCCCCTAATCACTGAAAAATGCGGGTACGACTGCGCTGCGTCAGGGCGCACCAGCTGACCATCAATCCGAATCACTTGGTCAAAGGCTGAGCGTAGAGTGTCGTGCCGAGACTGCTCGAGTGGAAAATCTTTCATGGAGCGGAACCGGAAGGCTCTGCCAGTTCCTCTGCTCCCCCAGCAGCGTCGGTCGACCTCGCGTCACCGCTGAGCACAGCACCCGCACCGCCTGTCCCTGCCGGTCGTGAACGCACCCCTGTAGCCTCCCCCATTAGCGCGTTGAATCCCTCCCAGTCTGTACCCAAGACCATGGGGTGCGTCAGGTGGGAGCTAACCGCGACCTCCATCCTATGCTTTTTCCCTCCGGCTATAATTTCGACGGTCACCACGGGATACTCGTGAACATCCTCATGCACACACCCGTCGTGCTCTTGCCAATGCCCCCGGTCGAACCAGGTCCTGATGGATCATGGTCTTCGTGCAGCCCGAATCCACCATCGCCTGGCGTAAACCCCCCCGGATGCTTACCGGAACACAGTACGTCGCTCCCGGGCCTGGGGATCATAATTGCCTAATAATTATGAGAATAACAAATAACAGAATATATGAATTCTACATCAGTCACCTGCAATCCTGTGGAATTCCTCTTTGATGGTTCTAAGAGGTTTGTGTCCGGAAAACACCACCATCACAGGCGTTTCAGTACGACGGTAACTTTCCTCACAGCTTTACAAACTGTTGCCTTACCAAAGTGCTCTGCATCCCTGATTTTGTAAAGAAAACTACCATTTGCAAAAAAATGTAGCGTAATGCATCAAATTTGCTCTGATGTAAGTGCACGTCCGCGGTGTGTGAGGTTGTATGTATATGGTTGGAGAATGTTAAATGTTAAATGATACCTTGAGGAAAAGCGGTAGCCTGCCAGCGAGCAGATTATGTTCAGAGTCTGACTCAGAGTTTCAGTTACCTCTCTATCTGGAACGGATAACTCAGAGTTTCCCTTTACCCGCTTTCTGGAATACCCAAGTTGATCAACTGCTCATCTCGTTCAAAACTCTTTAAAGTTGCGTTTAGGGGAGAAGGTGAATATCCCACCCTGTGCTATTGCCCTTGGTTCTAATGTACCTGCCTGCACGGAAAAGGCTTGTTCGAATGGGTGTATCCAATCGTGTCCGCAGCGTCCATTTGACGGTTTGCATAGGCCGAACCAGGTTTGGCGGTTTATGGGCGGCCCTACTCTAGTCTACTGCTATCTGGACAAGCATCAACCTAAAATTACAAAGTTTATGATTTAGAACTGTTATTCATGAGTCCCGTTGTAGATTTGATGTAAACTATATGACCCAGCAAATGCCCGACCAATTAATGGTTGGTATTGATTAACAGCTCTATCAACGCTGATATATTGTGCTCATCAAGTACTTCTCGCTGTCGCGGTTTGGTCCAAGTTTCATGTTTCTGGTTTCCCTGGATAACTTCACTTCCTGCCTTATCCTGTCTCCCCTTGTGATTGTCTGAGCGATTCCACCTGTTTCCAATCACCTGCACCTCCCTTGTGTATTTAAGTCCTCTGAATCAGCGTCTAGTGTCGAGTCATTGTCTTTTGTGAGATGTGTTTGTTAGAGTCCATGAGAGCTTTGTTTTCCTGATCCCGTCCCGGTTCCTGACCCACGTTTGTTTTTTCCATGTTGAGTATTAAACTCCTCGTTTTTTCAAACCCTGCGCTTGTGTTTCTCTCCTTCCGGTCCGTACCTCCACATTGACGCCGAATCGTTACATTTGCTGGTTTACAAGAAAAATAGCACAATGGTGGTGACATAGATGTGGATAGGCAGAACAGATGAAGGGATATATCTTGGAGTTCTCTTCGACCAGGATATGTCCTTCAACTCTCACATAAAGAATACTTCAAGGACCGCCTTTTTTCATCTACGTAATATATCGAAAATCAGGAATTTCCTGTCTCAAGGTGATGCAGAAAAATTAGTTCATGCATTTGTTTCCTCCAGACTGGACTACTGTAATTCTTTGTTTGCAGGGTGTTCTTGTAAATCTCTTAAGCCTCTTCAGTTGATTCAGAATGCTGCAGCACGTGTATTAACAAGAACTAATAAAAGAGACCATATCACGCCTGTATTGTCTGCTTTGCACTGGCTCCCTGTTAAATCAAGAATAGAATTTAAGGTTCTTCTCCTCACCTACAAGGCGCTTGCTGGTGAGGCACCTTCTTATCTTAAAGAGCTTGTAACACCGTACTGCCCTGCAAGGCAGCTGCGTTCTATAGATGCTGGGTTACTTGTTGTTCCTAGAGTTATTAAAAGTAGGATGGGAGGCAGAGCCTTCAGTTATCAAGCTCCTCTTTTGTGGAACCAGCTTCCACTTTCAGTCCGGGGGGCAGATTCAGTCAGCTCCTTTAAGATAAAGCTTAAAACTTTCCTCTTTGATACCGCTTATATTTAGGGCTGGCTTAGGTTTGCCTGGACCAGCTCTTAGTTACGCTGCTATAGGCTTAAACTGCCGGGGGACTTTTTAGGACACACCGAACTCCTCTCTCTCTCTCTCTCTCTCTCTCTCTCCCCTTTTACTAAAATCCACGTTGCATTAATGCACATGACTAATTCAGCTCCTTCCCGGGAGTTCTTTGTGCTTTCTCGCCGAGCAGGTCTCTGCAGATCGTAGTCTGGTCAGGACCCTGGTCCTGACTCTGGCCGTGGCCCTGCTGGCCTGCTGCTGCTATCATCATCATCGTCATCATCATCATCATCATAATTTTAAATATGATTCATATCACTATTACCCTTTCCTAAAATCTTTGCTTTCCCTCCCCACAGTCTTCTGTGGATGGTGGTTCGATCTGACGGTGGTGGCCCCTGCAGTGGTCCTGTCATACATCTGACCGGCTACTTGGAATTCTTTGATTAATTTCTGTTATAGAAATTGAATGTATTCTACATCTGTATGAGTCATTCTGTACACATGACATCCATTGCAGTCTGTCCATCCCGGGAGAGGGATCCCTCCTCTGACGTTCTCCCTAAGGTTTCTTCCCTTTTTTCCCTGGAAGGGTTTTTTTCATTTTTTGGGGAGTTTTTCCTGTGCCGATGTGAGGGTCTTGGGACGGAGGATGTTGCATGTGTACAGACTGTAAAGCCCTCCGAGGCAAATTTGTAATTTGCGATTTTGGGCTATACAAAATAAAATTAATTGAATTGAATATAGAGGAGAAGAGCTTCATTGGGCTGTCCGAAAGGCTCTGTTCAGCTACGTCTTTTGGAGGTCAGGCATATAAACCCTCTACATGAAAAATCATTATAAAAGGATGTCGAGAAAAAGAGATTGCTCAGGCATCATAATGCTTTTTCTGTTTTCCATTCTCTCTCTTCAGTCCATTCAACTGTAAACTCATACATACACACACATGTTATAACCAAGAGAAAAAAGTAATCACTCTTACTGTTTCCCTACTCTAATTGATCTCAAAAGTCATAGAAGCGTTTCAATTGCATTCAAAAGAAATTGTGTCTCCTCTGCCAGGATTCTAGGTCACCCTTCTCATTTATTAACTGATCAGTGCTGGGGAAACCAGTGGGCTGCATAGATTTAGTTTGCTATTGCTTCAGATAGATCTTCATTATCTACAAGTGTAATTGTGGTAGCATTCCCATTACTATCTCTTTTCTTTTATCCTCATATACCAGCAGCCAATTTACTTATTATTCTCAGTGTTTCCCCTACGTTGATTTGGTAGTGGCGGCCCGCCACGGCTAAATTTCTGCCGCCACAGTATTAGAATAGTAGCTTGGGTTTTCCCAGCCTGCCTTGCGCGCGCGATTTGTTTCGCGCTGCAAGACAGTCTGGAAACCATGGAGCAATTTGCCGCAGAAATCGGGGCACCAATCACAGAGCGGGGAGAGTCCTGCAAGACGTTGACATTGAATATGCACTGACTCCTGTGCGACTGTCACCCCTAACAACGTTAACCTCCCAGATAAATTTGGTGTTTTTTTCGATAAAAACATGTCAGTAGAGTGGCCATATATACCAGAGGTTCGCAAACTACGGCCCGCCGGTAAATTTCCGCGGACTTTATGCGTCCATATCCGCGGACGTGAGGTGCGCGCAGCCGACCGCCGGCACCCGACAGAGGAGGACAGAGGTTATGCGGCCCCCACAAGAAAAACTTCGGGGACCACTGATATATACCTTGTACTCTCATGTTTGCCTTGCACAAATGGCAATAATCTTGTACACATAACTCTCTGACTGATCGCCTTCTTCCGCGTAGACCTTCTGTCGCTAGGAACAGGCGCATTTGACAGACATTCGTAAACCACGCCTCCAATACGAGGAAATTAACAAGTGGTTTCCAGACCCAGTCTCATTTAAGAATGAGATCAGGTATGGCGTTAGCCAGGCTATCAGAATAGGGCCGTACAGTACAAAAGCGAAAAGCCGTCTATCAGCATGTCGGAGACGCGCGCTTCACACAGCGAGCGCGCACCACCCGGCTGACAAGGGAGAGAAACAAAAAAGAGACCGCAGCTTTCTGGAGAAGAACTTGAGTCGGTGTGTGCGTCTTTGAGAACTGTGAGTGATATAACCAGGGGTGAAAGCAGTTTTTATTTTTTGGTGGTACTACGACAGAGCCGGGGGTCCCCAAACTTTTTCTCCTCCTCTGCCGGGAGGCGGGTTGACCGGGGGCAGGGGCTGCAGCGGTCTTTTGGCGGGCTGACGGAGGGAGGGTGCCGAACGTCCGCATACACTCTTGCGATGTTGGCAGTTGTGTTGTCATGCTGAAAGTGCAATATTTTTCAGATACCGTACAGCTTTCTTCCCGGTACGGGGTACCGGCTCCAAATGTCTAGCGGTACGCTGTAACGGACAGTACTGGCTTACTTTCACCCCTGGATATAACTTATGTTTATTAAGATAATGTAATTAATAGTGGGGTTATTATTATTATTATTTGCTATATACGATAATGAGCAAACTAGCATCCCAGCACGATGAGTGCTGTCAAATCTACCCCTCCCTCAGCAAGCTGGCAGCCATTGCCCTCACTGTGCCAATCTCTAGTGTCAACTGTGAGAGATTTCTCCACGATGAATAGTTAATGTGAAATGAAAGATTGTTTGGCTATCAATCACTCCATTTTTAAAAATTCCTTTATAGGTGAAAACAGACTTGAACAGGCTGCAGGGGGACCATCTAGCAGCATGTATGCTACTTAGCATCAATGTGCCACTTCTTTCTGAATTCCCCTATGTGTGAGCCTTGGAATTATTTTTAAATGAAATGTGTGCACAGCAAGGCACACAAATGAATTTGTTTCATTATGAATGATTTGTAGATGTTAATATATTTATTACTTAAGTGCCTCAAATATATTTATTTGTGTTGCAGCAAAGTGTCAGTCAAGTTTCATTCCCGAGGAGGGTGAAGGTGGCCGCGGGGGGGGTTGGGGATGGGGGTTGTTTCCGACAGACCTGCCCCCACTGCTAAAAGAAATCTTACGGGAAACACTGATTCTACATTTCATCATCATGAAAGTCCGTCTTTTTGTGAAACACTGTGTTAAATGAGGTCATCGAGTAAAGGCTAAACTCTGGATTCAGTGGCAGTCATTGAGCTGCAATCAGCCCCCTAACGGTTTACTTTCCTCTCTAGTCAGTGCTATGGAGATGTTTTATTAGCCATTATATGACAGACATGTTTTATTCCACACAGCCTAACTGGATGGAAGAGACAGAGTCAGTGTAAGAGAAATGGCTGTAGAGAAAAAAGGCGAACACACAGAAAAAAACAATGAGACGGAGAGCGACAGTGAGACGCTTCTGGGAGGGAAAAAAAGAGGAAAAACAGGAGGAGGGGGGGCGGATGAAAGAATAGAAGGGAAAGAGAGTTAAGCTAGATTGAGTGTCTGCCTCGGGTGGTACTAGTCACCCTGAATTATAAATGGTCTCTCACTTTCCAAGCCAAAACACAGAACCACAATATAATACCCATAATGCATTTCCACTGGCAGGGCACTCGACTGTCCCATGGGTAGACACGCCACTAATCTTTGTCCTCTGCTTTCCTTCTCCTCCGTCTCTCTCTTTCAGTCCCCGGACTGAGGGATTTTGCAAACTTTGCCCTCCTTTGCTCTCTCCATCATCCATGCTCTGGTCAGTGTGTGTGTGTGTGTGTGCGCGCGCTGTGTCACAGTGAGGCTGCAATCTCCTCAAAAATAGCCATTTCCCTTTATATTTGTTTTGGTTTGTGAAAACACTAAGCTGTCCCAGTTTCTTTTGCAGCTTTCTCTATACATTTTGTTCTCTTCAGCTTTCCTTGCTATATTTTTTTCATTGGTCTTGCGCCTTCCTTATTTGAAATCTAAAGAGCCCACAGCAGCCGCCATGTCTTCCTGAAATGTCGGAATAATGGATACTACCAAATATACCAGATCTCTCCATCTGACAACCACAAAGTGTGGATTTAACAAAGAAGAGCGATGCCAAATCTCCAATAACCAACTCATCCTTTTGGGAAATTTACATTCTGGTATTGACGTGGGATAATCTCATTACAAGAAGAATGAACCGTAATGACATGTAAATATCTCAAACAGTAATACAGAGTAAATTAACTACCTTAATCACATTACGAAGGCTTATGTCGACACCAACTAATGTCTAATCAAAGCATCTTCTGGCGCTTAAGAATTGAAAGTTTAATGTAAAAAACATTCAGGTAGCAGCTTGTCACCAAGCCTGATTCGAAGAACAAACATCGATGGTGCTGAACCCTCTTCTCCCGATTACCCTCATTATTTTCACAAATCCGCAGACGCAATCAAGCAGCATACCTCTACTCAATACAACCGTTTTTCATATTCTGAGCGGTCATCTGATCTCAGCTGACATGTCATTGGCAGAACTTATTGTACAAACAATACAGATACAGTCTTGTGTTATGTAAACCCCCTTTCTTATGAAATTACATTATTGCAGTTAGAAAACGTCTTGACATAAGAAAGTGTCATGGATTCCCCACCGGAAAAGACCCAAACGCAGAGTGAACAACAAAGGATTTATAGGGGAAAAATCTGAAAACAAGTAATAGGGTGGTGATGGCGGTCCGGAATCCCAGATGAGGTGCAGGTGCTTAGGATCCAGTGGTGAGAAAAAAACGTGGCTAGGTGGGTGCACAGGAAAAGCAACCAGGACCGGATACATGGAAAAGAAAATTGGTAAGTACCAATAACACATGAACTTTGATTCACTGGCCGTGAGAGCTGGCAGTTTTACTCACAAAACTAGACTAACAATCCGGCAGTGACGAGGCGTCAGGGCCACACCTAAATACCTCCCCCTGAGTGGGTAGGCAGCGCCAGGTGGTAGATTCTGATGCTGAGCAGCTTGTCGCTGCTCTCACCTCAGTGCTGACGTCCCTGCCCCCTCGTGCGCTGTAGTGTTGACGAACTGACTGAAGAGCCGGTTAAATAACCCGATTTGTGTACCTGAACCGGGAGAATCGAGTTCCAAACGTCAATGAACCGACTCACTCCGGTTATCAACCACTCATTGGCGCGCGATCGGTGTATGCTCCGTTGTCTGTATCTGGTCTTCTTCTGTGTGTAGTAGACTAATCTAGCTCATTAGCGCCTCCACTGGAGTGATGGTAGAATCAATCAGGAAATGGGCTACCTTGATCACGCACGACCAGAGACTACTGAACCTTAAAAGAGACTCCTGTACAGTTGGTGGCGGTATACTACAGAGATAGTCTACCAAGAAACAGAAGAAGAAGAAAAGAACCGTAACAACCGAGTTGTTGAGGTATTGTGGAAGCACGGTTGCGGTGTGACCGTGAGAGCGACTCGGACTGTTCCCGGTGACTGTTGACTCAAATCAGCTTCTGTCACGGCTTTGTTTCTCAAACCTACCAGCAATTTAACATCATTGTATCAAGAGTCTAAACGGCTATGATAATGATAAATGCAGCATGTAAAAACAACTTTGAAATCGTGTGTAGCCTACTGGTTAACAAATGCGGTGCACGCTATGTAAATGACCGGAAGAGACCGTGGCGACCGAGACGGTATCAACCGAGGAGACCGCACACCAAGCTGCGGAACAAGCCCGAATGTAACCGTGCATCGTTGAATCTGTAATCAAGCGGTATCTCGTCAAGTTTACGTTGTCAACCGATCATTGAGCCTTTATTTCTCGTGCATCTTAGATGTTTGTGTAAAGAAATTCATAGGCTACATTAGCTGATATCACATACAAACACACGTCATCTTGGTAGTTATGTTGAGTAAGCTAAAATGTTTGTTACATGGTAGGTAGGCTGTCATGAGCACCAGCTACTGAAGGAGAAAGTAACCGCAGGCTCCTGCATGACTCTGTAATTACACGGTCTCCTGTTTGTGATCAACCGATCCAGGCTACATGTATTGGAGCGACTATGGCGGGGGAAGTAGACGCGCGATAGGCACACCCCCCCGTAGCGAACCGGTGACCGAATCTATTAACTCGGTAGGCCAACCAACGACCGTCCGGTTGAACCGACACCAAACCCTCTCAGGACAAAATAAAAAAAAACACCTCATGAAGGCGATGACCTGACATAAAGTGAACCTTCCCAACAAGGATCATTACACTCCCATGAGCCACAAAATTCGTAAGCCAGTCGTTCCCAAACCTTTTCTGTCAAGGCCCCTTTGAGGATATAGGGACATTGTTCCACCGCATGCCAAAGGTTCTCTATTGGATTGAGATCTGGTGACTGTGGAGGCCATTTGAGTACAGTGAACTCATTGTCATGTTCAAGAAACCAGTCTGAGACGATTCTCGCTTTATGACATGGCGCGTTATCCTGCTGGAAGTAGCCATCAGAAGATGGGTACACTGTGGTCATAAAGGGATGGACATGGTCAGCAACAAAACTCAGGTAGGCTGTGGCGTTGACACGATGCTCAATTGGTACCAAGGGGCCCAAAGTGTGCCAAGAAAATATCCCTCACCACCAGCCTGAACCGTTGATACAAGGCAGGATGGATCCATGCTTTCATGTTGTTCAAACCAAATTCTGACCCTACCATCCGAATGTCGCAGCATAAATTGAGAGTCATCAGACCAGGCAACCTTTTTCCAATCTTCTATTGTCCAATTTTGATAAGCCTGTGCGAATTGCCTCGGTTTCCTGTTCTTGGCTGACAGGAGTGGCACCCGGTGTGGTCTTCTGCTGCTGTAGACCATCCGCCATGTTTGACGTGTTGTGCGTTCAGAGATGCTCTTCTGCATACCTCAGTTTTAACGAGTGGTTATTTGAGTTACTGTTGCCTTTCTATCAGCTCGAACCAGTCTGGCCATTCTCCTCTGACCTCAGGTATCAACAAGGCATTTGCGCCCACAGAACTGCCGCTCACTGGATAGTTTCTCTTTTTCGGACTATTCTCTGTAAACCCTAGAGATAGTTGTGCGTGAAAATCCCAGTAGATCAGCAGTTTCTGAAATACTCAGACCAGCCCAACTGGCACCAACAACCATGCCACGTTCAAAGTCACTTAAATCACCTTTCTTCCCCATTCTGATTAGAAATTTATAAAGAAATTGCCGTTATTCGTCCTGCCAACTCCACCATGACAAAAATTACAGGCGCTGGTCAAAGGCCAGTAATGGCAGATGCTTATCATCATATCCCCAGACATACACTCCTTTCCTCTAGTCGTCTTGTTCAAAGAGATAAATATTGAATAATGTGTGTCCCTCTACTGACTGCCAATGAGCTCTTCTTCCAAATATTCACTTTGGAGACTTAATCTGTTTCCCATTTTCAGACTACGGAAAAACTTCTACAGTATCCATGCGCTTCAGTTCTGTACTCATATTTCATCACTGCTACAGGCCTGCCAGTGCAGATGTACGTACACAAAAACACACTTGGCTTAATGCCATAGAAAGTCATCTTTTAAATGCCAACTTTCTGGCTGCTTTTTCTGTCTGTTCCACTGTAAACTAACGTGCGTCAGTGCAAGAATTTGGCAAAAGTCATTCCCTGATTTACCCGTGTGAAGGGCTTAATGCGGCAAAGAAAATAGAAAAAACACACCTTGTGTCATGAAATAATATTTGCATAATTATGTAAAAAGGGGGACCCACAACCCCACACACTGATGCTCTGTGCTTTAGATCTGTGATTTTAGTACTCTTTTCTACACACGCACACATACATGTTTTAATGTGTTTTTTTTTTCATGTATCTTCTTTCACAGTTGCACTCCGGGCATTAAAAGGAGAGCGGGAGAGATCTTGGAGTGTCCCGGCACACTTCCAGGCCTTGCCAAAAAAGGCGGCACTTCCTGTTTGATCTCTCTTTCTGCGATCAGCTTATCATAACATCTCCTCCCTCTTCCTGCAGGGAGAAATCCTACAACAAATTTAATAACGAGCACTGCAATGTGAAACTATACAACAACTGAAAGTGGGTTCATGTTTTTAGTTCCATCACAACTGTGTGAACAGTGGTGATCACATTGCAGGGGACCTAGCTACGCTAAGGAACAAAGCACTTCTGATCTCACATGTCAGCATTAGCTTTTTCAAACCATGATCGATTTTTGTCTAATTACACCAAAACTCCTGCTGAACCAAGTCAGCCAAATGCTCATTTTTGGTCTTCTTTGAAGGCACTGACCAACAACAGGCTATTGGATTATATGGTTGTTGTTATTTATGATGTATGCAAATATTTTGAATACTTAAATGCATCACCTAAAACAATGGTCCCAACCACCGTGGGCCATTTGGTACCGGGCCGCACCACAGAAAAAATATATGTACATATATGCAAATATATGTTTTGTCATTTTCCTTTTTTTTCTGAAAAAAAGTTTTATTTGGAAAATTGATCGGATACTCCCCGAATTATGAGTCCCATTTGACATATTTACAAAGCAGGTTTGCAATTGTCCAGTCCTCGTTGTGTACGGCAGTGGACAGAAAGCGTGGGACTAAAGGTTGGGCACCCTGCAGCTAGAAAATAAAATATCCCAGTTTGCACACACTTTACAGACGTATATGTATGTATAGACATAGGAACAGAATTTGCTTTGCTCCCAAAGGATCAGACCGTATATATTCACCATACATGTGATCTATGTCCAACGACATGGTGTGGCTCAGGGGAGTAAGATCACTGAATCTGTCTGGATTTGTGCTGCACAGTTTGCAGGCTACGTTCCACGCTCCGTCCAAATGTCAGAAGCAACATTAGACCTCAGTGGTGTTAAGACTTCAACAGAGAGAGAGATTGTAACTGGACTCTAAATGTGTTCGTTTTCATTGTGCAGAGGATGCTCGGAGCGTAGTCTCATTGGAATCCTTTCTTTGCCTTGTTGACAACAGCCTAAAGGTTGTGCAGCATGCTCATGTCTTTGCGGTTAGTTTGTCTGAATGTGTTTGCTTCTTGTTCAGCTGATGCTTAGCTCATTGTGGTCCGTGGGCAATATGCTGTTGTTGTCTGTCATTATCATGAACAACGAATTATATGGATTTATTTTCGTCTACTTCTGAGTTTCAAAGTTTTCAGCTCTCCAATAGCAAAATTCAGGAAAGAAATATGAGAGATGGTATGACCTGCAGCAAAGGTCCACAGCCGTTGGAGCATTGTGCTAATGTACCATATGCTGCTACCACACCCTTAAGGTTCTCCTGAGTCCCTTTTTAAAAAAACTATTGAATATGAAAGTTTGAACAAAATTTATAATAGCCTTACACATTATTTTTGCAGGCGAGTATTTTTCAATTCTTTTTTTTGTTAGAAAAGATCAGTTCGTTAATCTGGGAGGTAATGATGGCAGAAGTGCATTTTATTTTCAATTAACCTACTTTATCAGACTCTTTCTCTTTTCATTTTTTGGTAGGAGATCTGTGAGCCAACGCTGCATGTCTTTGCCAAGACAGTGTGCGATGATCAGGCACGTTCATCACACACCTCCCCCCCACTGTGTTGGCATTAAGACTGCAGATTCCTTCCCGCTAGCCTACAAACTAGATTAAGACTAAACCAAACCCCAGGTAACTGCCCTCAATTTCTTCTCTCTTCATTTCTAAAGCAGCTTTCGCCTCTCTCAAATGAGTCGCTACAAGAAGATCAGCCCAGCTTACAGCTGAAGATTGGCATTTTCTCAATTAAGGTTATGTGATGGATGCCACAGTCAGAAGCTCGTCTACAACTATGCTTTTGACCCTGAAATGCTACTTTGAGTTGCACTTTTGTTTTAGTCTAGATTTGAAGCAAACTCTTGAACTTGGGACAAGCGTGCAGAAATCATCGATTCCTGAATATCCCAAAAGTGAGAGTGGCTCATTTATCATGTGTCTGTGGGATTCTTCTTCATAATCACATAAGTGCAAATGATCAAAACACACGGGTGTTACTGTGTCAAACGGGATGTGCCAGCATCCCAATTCACAGCTTGATTTACACAGGCTATCTGTACTTACTGCAAGTGGAATCGATACTAAGTGTATCAGCACCCAAAGCTGAGGAAGGAGGCAGCAGGAGCCGGCGTCTTGACCATCAGGCTTACTTACAGTAAGGCCATAGTAGACAATTATCTAGCTACTGACCTTAATCAACTTTATAGCCATTAAGGCCGACTGAACGGGGAGACAATGAGTGTGGTCAGGTGTAATGGAAGAGTCAGAATTAGGCCCGCCTGCTGATGATGAGACATGGATTTGTATTGGCCGATAAATACTTTATATGTAATCCCATTTCTGCCAGGCAAAGAAGTAGACCAAAGGCTAAGATGTAATAAAGTAAAAAAAAGTCAAATAACTGAACTAGACTTAAGAATAATGAGTCATCATTTGTGATCGATTTCAAAATTTGTCTTCGTCTTTCATCATTCTATTCACCATTTTGTTACGTGCCTCGGCCTGTTGGTGGGAGGGGGTGTGTGTATGTTTTGATTGTGTTCCCACAGATGTTCTGACACACCCACCGGTATCCTCACTTTAGAGGAGGGTGTAACAATTTTTACTCAGTGTTAACAACTCAGTGTTTGAGAGATAGTGAAGGCGGATGCAGTAACATTGTTAGCCAGCAGAGTGTACAGGGCAGTGTTCAGGTAGTCCATGAATCAATGCTGTATTTTTCAAGACCAAGAAAGTGCGTCGCTTCTCAGCTGCTGGGTAAAGTAAATGCAGTTAACCCATAGTGAGCATAAACTTCAGGCTAACTACGGACTATCTGGATTAAATTTACCGAGAGCAGTGCCTGGTACTCTGTTCGAGGTAAACCCATGTACAGCTTTAGCTATTTTACGGAGTTTTATTTTAGCAAAGGTGTGAATTTTAATTTGCTCTTATTATTACACAGTGTATATGTATGGCGTTTACTGTGAGAGGCAACTGCAATTTTCTTAGATCAGAGCCCTTGTGTTGTTGTAAAAATAAAATGTGAGCCTTTGATACAGAACGGCCATATTACGTGTCAATGGCTAACAAAAAAAGTGAGTGATTTTAAAAGTGATTTTAATCCCGGCTGCTCCATGTGCCATGATGAAGTGTCCTTGAGCAAGATACCTAACCCCCATATTGCTCCCCAGGTAAAATGTAAAACCATGGGTTCGCTTTGGATAAAACTGCAGCTCAATGACCTGTAATGGCAATGAGGCAATCCTGTATTCATGCAGCATTATAGGCAATCTCAAATTTGTCCCAGAAGTCAGGTCTTATTGCTCTACAGGATTAGGATTACATACAAGGTATGCACAGACGCAATGAGACTCATTTCTTGTTTTTGTCGCATCCACTTCGCCGCGAACTCAAGGCGCCAAACCCGGGAAACGCGCCTATGAAGGCAAATCTACGTCAAAATTTGAGAGCGCAATTTATAGCCATGCTTGTGCATAAATCAAACATTTGTGAGCAAAAGTCATTCTCGTGCAAGCTATTTGCAAGCTCTTTTCAGAAAGGGGGTGGACCCAGTTACTAGGGTATCTCTACATCTAATTGGTTACAAACGCTGTTTATAGATTGTCTGGATTTCATCTTTTGAGGATGATGCATTCCCCGAACTATAAAAGCCCATTTCTGCACAAAAAAAGGGATGGAAAGTTGAAAGTATGAGTTGAAACACAAAAGACACCTCTCTGTAACCGTAGATGACAACCAGCTACAACCCTAATTTACCAACATGGGGGTCTGTCTTAGCCAATTGCTGATAAAATGTGTGACAAACAATTTAGCCAGTGGCATGCTAAACAGTAAAGAGTAAACACCAGTAGTTAATGCCTAGCATCTGAATTAAACCATCTTTATCCTCAATTATTGTACTCATGGCAGGACTTTGCCGTCAATAATGTTACAGGACCTTATTGTCTTAATAATTGCATAGCGGATAGTTATGTTTGTCAGTCAGCACGCTCCTCAATTGAATATGAATGTAAATTGCTTGTAGTCATTTAACCACACTTAAGCCCAAAATTGTTTCTGACTACTTAGTGATGAAGACGTCGAAGACATCGGTTTTCCCATACTCTGTAATTCTCACAGACCAAGTGCAGGATTTGGCTTGTGCCAGTTCGACATAACCCTCACCGACATATTTCCTGCTCACTGTTAATGTTTTTAAACGCCCCAATGAATAGTCGAGTGGGTTTATAGAGATGCTACCAGTGGCGCTTGACAGGCCTGTCCTCGAGATGAAAGATAAAAAATAGGGGAGAGCTTGCAGCCAGTCCTCATAAAGACATCGATCACAGCATTGTAAAACTTGTCTTTACGGCCATAGTCTCTGTCTCAATTATCATATGTGATGAGTGGAGCTCGCCCTCCCTCCTGCCTGTTGGCCCCATCACCTTAATTGGTAATTCACAACAGGTGAGACCGGATTAATCCCAGGTGCTCTTTTAAAACACAGGGTTTGCCCCAGTGGAGGTAAGGGGAGGGACTTGTTAGAGCTCCCACGGCATCGCTGCACCACCCACCACCCACCACGTCTGCTTTGGAACAGTGGTTATTAAACATGCTCTTACCTTATTCCACCTGTCTTTTATACCCAGAACAGGAAAGGATGTCTGGTTCGGGTGCTGCAGCTGAGCCCTAGCCAGTGCTGTTTTTGCCTGTGTTGAAACACATTTTTTGGATTTATGGTTACTTTGTTTAAGTTGTACCTGTTAGTTGTTCTACCTTGTACTGGTAGTGTACCCCAGTATAGTGACCTTTTTGGCATAGAGTATATTTTGTATATTATATTGTTGTATATATATATTGTTTTTCTATTAAGTATATGGTGAACCATACAGTATTCTCTGGGTGAAAGTCCCAGAGTGGCGTTGTCAAGCCAGGCAACCCAAGCCGCCCCAGTTACACATAAAAAGGGTGCGCTTGCCCCGCCCAGTTCCAACTTATGTTTCCTCCAATCAGTGATATTGGCAGACACCGCTGCCGTCATTTTGACTTTGAATTTTTGCGGGGATTACGCTTACATTGTAGCTGGTGTAGGGGACATGAGCTTCAGAAATGTCCACTAATATCTTGATTTGAAAACGGGTCCATGTTTGATACCTTACGTTGATGATTACTGGCATTGCCTCTTCAAATGCAAAGGCACATCAGAGATAGGCTTTTTAACGTACATGTTGGAAAATACAGAATCAAAAGACCCATGCTCAATGTGTTTTTTTTGCTTGTCGTCTGCAATTAATGGACAATAAGTGTGGTTTACTCTACCATTTTTTTATATTGTATTATGCCTGCTACAATTATTGCTATAATTAGTTAATAAACGTTTCTATTTTTGGCAGGGTACGAAGGCTTTAATAGACTCAGCCTGGGCCAACAATGGTTTTTCCTCCAAGCTTGCATGTTCAGGTAGGCGGGTGACATTCTGGAGGAAGTAAAGAGTATGCATTTGATTGCCCCTGTCCCGTAGTGATTATAAACGGGACGCATTTGTAAGGGGCCGGTGGTAACCCGACTGGTGAACAGCATGGCTCAGTAAACTGTCTGTTTACTTTTGGGCCCCTCTCTCATACATCCTTGCTTTCGTTTTTCTTCTTTATTTTCTTCTATCCATCTACTCGGGGTGCGATTTATGGGGGGGGATTCCCCCCCTCTGGTTTTCCTATCCCCCCCTCTGCTAAATTATTTTTATCTCCGGTGGGGACAAGGATTTTACCCCTTGATAGCAATGAGTGCAACTTAACTGCTAGCCTACTTAAACTCAATCTAACGATCTTCAGTGTCATTAGAGTAGCTATTCAGTAGCTTTCTGGCAGACGGCGCATATTTCTGAACGTCATCGAACACAAAAACATTGTAACATTTTCGTGCGGGAACTTCGCAGGGGTGCTCGTGACGCAGATCGGTTTCCCCTCTTTTGCTTCCTCCTCGTAGCCAAACCGTCCGTGCGCGTAAAAGTGAGCATCAAGCCAGTTGGACTTTGGATCCCATCGGGGGAAACTTTAATTGCGCTGAGGGGGGGTTCCGTAGCAAAGAATAGGAACCAGCTCCTTAATAATAAGAGCAGCGCGGAGCTGCATTACTGTGAGTGATGGCCTATTACTTTTGTATTGGTTTTGCATATTAACATGCTTTAGACATATTTTTTGTTATTTATCCAAGTAGCCTACTGTGATTTTATTTTTATTTTTTTTTGGTGCTCCCCCAGGCATTCTGGTTTACACCTGCTTTTAAGAGCCGGCAAATTTTCACCGCAAAATGGAGGCCCGCCTCACCGGTGGTTTCTGTACATACATAACTAGGCGCACTTTACGAATTCTCTATCGCTTAACCCTCCCATGAATGCATAAGCATGACATGGAAAAGAATAGTTTACCATTTTCAGTTCCTGCTACGCACAGTCGGTGCGTTCACGTGCGGCATGTTTGTACATACGTGCACGTTGCAATTTGGAGCAAAGCATTAGTACATGACGCCCTTATGAGCCAATTAGGAAAGACATTGACGCCCGCCATCCACCCCCGCCCTTCCTTCGGCAGAAGAAATGATAGCTCCTTGTTTCTTTGAGTGGGCCTTTTGTGGGTTGCCTTTCAAACACACAAAGGGATCATATTTCATAATTGGCTGATTCAGTTGACACTCAAAAGGCTGCGTATTCTCTTCACATTGGAGGCTATAAACAATGGAGTATGAATAAAACATATACAATTATTTCTGTCAGGGATATAAACAAATGGGTTGCCTTTTGTAAATATTTAATCCACAGTATCTTCTTGCCTTGTGTGGCCCTTTGAGGGGTTGAAAGGGATCACAGGAGGGGAAAATTATCTTTCTCTGCTTGGGCGTTTTGTTAAACATTAATGGGGCCAACCCAGTATGGAAGTGACTTTAATCTTTCTGCGGGCAGAACCGCTATCTCCTTCACCCACAATCCTTCTCATCTTTCTAGGTCCTCTCCAGTCACCTCTACAGTCTCCCCTCCCATATCGCTACACCTTTCATCTGTGTGCCCTGTTCACTCCTCTTTAACCACCATGAACGGATTTTGCCATCTCTCCACACCTTGCAAAATATCATCTCCATTCTTGCTCATTCAAATTATGTTTGCTATCATTACTTTGTATAGTCCCCCATCGTAGCCAGGTTGAGGTCCGACCCAATTGTAATTTCTTACGTGCCCTTTCCCCAGCAAAAAGCCAGAGTCAAAACAGCAAAAGAAAAACATAGAATCAGCAGAAGAAAGCAGAATCATGTTGATTTCCACACATGTCATCCATCCTACAGAGGATGAGCACCACTAAAGCAGTGTATGGATCACCAGCTTTAACACCTCAGATTACCTGCCCATCATTCAATTCAACCTATTTTCCTCATTTCATCAGTAACATGTTCTAGTTTTCCATCTCCTCCGTGTACTGGAAATTAGGGCCACCTTAACGGATTAGTCTTCTCCCTTCAGGCAGCTCCCAAAAAGTGCAGTTTCTTTTAAAACACCGCTCTTATCAGTCTTTTCCCTCTCTCTAAATGAAAATTGTTGCATATTTATTCCTGCAGAATTAGCATCACAAACGCTCTTCTAAGGCTCTTTGTTATGCTTCAGGGGGAGTGAGAGTGAAGGAAAGTAGATTACGCTTTTCATTTCTCTGAGGCACTCTCAAAGCAGGTTTTCCAGGCTTCCTTGTGCCTTTGAGCAGCACTCTGGGCTTATGGAGAGGCGCTCCATCGACTTGAAGTAAAGACAACCATGAAAGAAATGTGGTTCCTCTTGCACCCATCATATTCTCACTTGCACTGACCTCCTGTTTAAGTCGTATTACTATTATGCTTTACATCCCTACACCTTTCCCTCTTCATCTATGCAAGGAAAAACATTGACAATATTGCACTCTAGGAAAGCTCCAAATATTATTTTACAGGTTGCAGGCGTATTATAATATATGGTTAAACTTATCCATTGGGACGTCAAAGAATGTCAAAAGGTAAAGTGGAGTCACAGACAAACTCAACACAAGTATCTATCCTGAACTTTACAGAATGGTTTTCATTTGTTTAAGGCTAGCTTAAACAAATGAAAACCATTCTGTAAAGTTCAGGATGAAAGTTTAAAAGGGGCCATATTTTGATTCCTTTTAACAAGTTAAAATAGGTCTTTGAGTTCCAGAAAACATGTTTCTGAAGTTGTTTGCTGGAAATAGCTTGTAGGAAACAATTGTTACCTCCCTATACTTCCCTCTGTTTCAGCCCCTTTCAGAATGTGCTGTTTTCTGCTGCTCATGAGCTGCAGCTCATTTGGCCACGCCCACAGCTTGTAGACTCGGCGGAAGCGGGTGGCCGGCGGGCTGTGATTGGAAAACAGGACTGGAGGGGGTGGTATTATTCAAATATCTAGGTTTGTGACGTAGAAAACCTTGAGGATTTTGAACAGCTCGTTCAGAGCCTGAAGGCAGGATCAATTCAGAAACCTGTATCTCACTCAACAGCATGGATGGATTTTCTTCCAAGTTTGTATGCGCGTGGAAGCACCAGAGGCACACAATAACACACCAAATCCCAGAAAAATATTCTCATTCGGTTCTTACCTTTGACAATAAAATCCTTAGATTTTATTCCTGCAGGTGAGTAATCCCTATTTTTGTCACGCAATTTCTGACCATGTGCAGGATTTGGCTCATGCCAGTGAGAGATAACCCTCACCAACATATATCCTGCTCATTAGGTTTTTTAAACTCCACAGGGGAGAGCTTGCTGGCTTGCTGGCTTCAAGGGTTGGCAGGCTAATCACTCCTGACAGCCCAGAAGCCCCCCAGGTCAATGAGGTCTGTCAGACACCCCGTTCCACTGTCTAATCAAAGGGCCTCGGGCAAACTCTCCTACCGTAGCTTTATCCTTCCTCCTTGCACCATTTGCAACAATGGAAGCCAATTTTAGGTAGTTAGCTAGGTCTGTCACGACCTTGCTCGGACCGCCATGACCTAACAAGGGAGACGCAGACAGTTAACCAAAAGGGAAAGTATGTATTTCTCTCCCGGGATGGACAGACTGCAATAGATACAGATGTATAATATATTCAATACCTATAACAAATGATTCCAAGTAGCAAGCCAGGTGTACAGCAGGACCACTGCAGGGGCAACCACCACCCAAAGACTATGGGGAGGGAAAGCAAAGATTTTAAGAAAGGGTAATGTTGGTTTATGATGACAGTAATAGTATTGTGATTCATATTTAAAATGATATTATACATATACATATTTTAGACACATTTGAACTGTCTCAACATGTGAAAGAGGCTACTCATTGTAAGGGACACACCCTGGACCTGATTATCACAAAAGGTCTCAATGTTTCTGATGTTTTTGTGACTTCATTGTCTGACCACTTTTGTGTTTTCTTTAATATTTCTTTCATTCCTGACACACAAACAAAATCAAACACTGTCAAAAAACGGTACATCAATGAACATACTAATATACTCTTTAAAAATGCCATCTCCTCGTTACCACCTCTAATCCCATGTCATGCTGATAATCTTGTAAACAACTTTAATTCCAAAATTTTGAATCTTATAGATGACATTGCACCTGTTACGGTTAAAACCAGTTCTAGTAAGCAAAAGGCACCCTGGAGAGAAGCTGCTATTGTAACAGCCCAGAGAAGAGAGTGCAGGAAGGCTGAACGAATCTGGCGGAATACAAAATTTCATATCCACCATGACATCTATAAAGAGCGCCTTCGGGTCTACAATTCACACTTGAAAAGTGCTAGAGAAACATTCTTCTCCAACATCATTAACAACAACACTAACTAGAACTGCGGGGGCAGTGCTGAACGGGCTTGAGCCGCATGTCGGGGGGCCAGCGGTCGGCTGGACATGCAGTCAGAAGGTGAAAAAAGAAAATGAGAAAAAAAAAAGCCAGTGCCAGCCGGGAATCAAACCCAGAACTCTGGTGTCTAAGTCAGTGTCCTTATCTCTGAGCTACCATCTGATCCAAGAAGAAAAACTGTAACAAAAAACAAAAAAATATGTAACATTACGGCCATTCAGTCAATGCAGAGACGAGCAGCTTATCACGCCACTTCTGCTCCATCAGAAAATAATAACTTGTGAACTACACACGCTGTATGACCTGTACTTTTATCAAGTGGACCTTTTCTCTCCAGTGAGGATGTGGACAGAGGTCCAGTCATGTCAGTCACAGTGGGACATTTGACCAACTGGTGAGTTTGTTTCATTCTGCTCATATGCAGGAGAAATATGCACAAAGCTGTGGCCTCCAAATGAGTGCACGTGCATCAAAGCAGTTGGTTGGCTGCGTTATGAATATGTGTAGGGGAAGCTATTGAGCCAAGATGCCATTAGGTAGCATTGAATGCACCTGGATCAGAGCAGTGGCTAGGATGCCTTATCAATACGTGTAGGGGAAGCTATTGAGCCAAAATGCCATTAGGTAGCATTGAATGCACCTGGATCAGAGCAGCTGCTGGGTCGCTTCATGAAAAAGTGTAGAGCAGTTGCTGGGCCGTTTTATCAATATGTGTAGGAGAAGCTATTGAGCCAAAATGCCATTAAGAAGCATTGAAATCAGGAGGTAACTCACATAAAAGCAAATGTAAACATTTGCCAATACGTGGCGCTATATATCGTTTTTTTAATCACTGCATGGCAATACTTTAAGGCCCACACTAGCATCATGAATATGAAATTCTAGCCAGAAATATCAATGTTCCTTGGAGTTTTGCTGTGTGGCTCGCTGAAGATGGCAGAGCCTGGCTTTTATCAAGTGGATCATTTCTCGCCAGTGAGAATGTCCTCACTCTCTCTGTGAATGACATGACTGGAGCTCTGTCCAGTCATGTCATTCACAGAGGGACATTTGACCAACTTGATTAGTATGTTTCATTCTGCTGATATGCAGGAATAGGCACAGCCCTATCAAAGCTGTGGCCTCCAAATGAGTGCACCTGGATCAGAGCAGTCTCTGGGCTGCTTCATGAAAATGTGTAGAGCAGTATCTAGGTTGCTTCATCAATACGTGTAGGGGAAGCTATTGAGCCAAAATGCCATTAGGAAGTATTGAAATTAGGACATAAAAGTGTAAAGACTTGCATTTACCTTTGCCAATAGGTGGCGCTATATATCTTAATCACTGCATAGCAATACGTTAAGGCCTACACTAGCATCATGAGTATTAAATTCTAGCCAGAAATATCAATGTTCCTTGGAGTTATAGCATTTTACATTTTCAAGAAAATCGCCCAAAATGGAGGCCAGCTCACGCCCAGGTAGTTTCACAAAAACTGATTCTAATACCAAAAGACCACACAGGTGTCAGGATCCATTTGCCTGAAATTGAAATTGATCGGGTGTAAACTCTCAGAGGAAATCGTTTGAATGTAAACCCCAAAAAACGTGAATTATCGCCGAAAACGGGTGAAAAGTGCAAATACTGAGCAATGAATAACAGCGCCCCCTGGTCTTCAAATATTCTGAAAATATTTGGTTGTGTTCCAGGAGGCAACCTGAACATGTGATATCAATTTGGTGAAGACAGGCCTTGTAGTTTGGAAGTTCTAAGTCTTTCAGAAAGAAGCCACGCCCCTGAGAAGTTGATTGGTCTCTGAGATATCAAAAATCCTTCAACAATAATGTTTTTTGGAGATTTTCAGGTCAATCAGACTTAGCGTCTGGGAGGAGTTTGTGAAACTGTTTTTTCACAAAATTCAAAATGGCGGAAAATATTTGCAGGCGCATTTCCATACAATGATTGACCTTTTTTGTAGAGCACATCCAAGAGCACCTTTGTGTAAAATTTCCACTCTATCGGTCAAAGTAGAAAAAAAATTCCCAAGAGGAACCACTTTTTGAAAATTTCCAGGGGGTGGTAAAGATCCATTTTTTCAAACCTAAAAGTGCGACCCAAAGAATATCTAAATTTTATGCACTTCTGATGCCCGTGCAAAGTTTCAAGAGTTTTTGACTATGATAAAGGCCTCAAAAGTGCAATCAAAGCGGTGAATAATAAGAAGAATTCTTCGAAACACGATAGGGCTTCGCTTGACTTTCAGTCAGCTCAGGCCCTAACAACTCTTCGAAACACAATAGGGCTTCGCCTGACTTTCAGTCAGCTCAGGCCCTAAATAAGGCAAAAACCCAGACAGTTGACAGACTGACGTTGTAAATTACATCCGTCTTAACACAGACTCTGGCAAAACGTCAATATTAATGCTTTTAGACCTCAGTGCTGCATTTGATACTGTCGACCACTCAATACTTTTGGACAGGTTGGAAAATTGGGTGGGGCTGTCAGGCAGTCTTAAGCTGGTTCAGGTCATATCTACGAGACATTCTATTTTGTTTCCATTGGTGACTTTGTATCAGAACCAACCGACATAACGTGTGGAGTCCCCTAAGGTTCGACCTTAGGGCCGACTTTATTCAACATCTACATTCTCCCACTAGGACAAATCATGCAAAATAATAACATTGACCAACATTGCTACGCTGATGACACACAAATCTATGTAGCGCTATCACCAAACGACTACCGCCCCATAGATATTCTGTGCCAGTGCATTGAGCAAATAAAAGACTGGATGTGTCAAAATTTCCTACAACTAAGCTCATTGTATTTGGTGCTAAAAAAGAAAGGTTTAAAGTAACCCAACACCTTCACTCTCTGTCCCTGAAAACATCAAATAAAGCCAGAAATCTGGGGGTTATTATGGACTCAGATTTACACTTGGAGAGTCACATCAAATCAGTAACAAAATCTGCCTACTATCACCTCAAAAATGTAGCACGACTTAGAGGGCTCATGTCAGCTCACGACTTTAGAAACACTTGTACATGCCTTTATAACTAGTAGGCTAGACTATTGTAATGGTCTCCTTGCAGGTCTTCCAAAAAAAACTGTCAGGCAGCTCCAGCTTGTTCAGAACGCTGCTGCTAAAGTTCTAACAAAGACGTGAGAATGTGAGCACATTACACCAATTCTTAAATCCTTACATTGGCTCCCTGTATGTCAGATTAATTCAAAAATCCTACTGCTCACATATAAATCACTATATGGTTTAGGGCCAAAGTATATCACTGATATGCTTCCACTACATAAGCCTTCAAGATCACTAAGATCTTCTGACACCAATCTGTTAGTGATTCCCAGAGTAAATACAAAATCATGGGAAAGCATCATTTAGTTACTATGCAACAAACAGCTGGAATAAACTTTCTGAAGATTTAAGACTTGCCCCAACTCTGACCACGTTTAAAACAAGCCTGAAAACTCTTATGTTCACCTTCGCCTTCTGCTAAATTTTACCTACATTGCACTTTTAACCTCTGAAGATTTTAATCTCTCACTCTGCACTGTAACCTTTAATTCTTTATATATATTTATAATTTTATTTGCTGTTTTTTTATTTTAATTCTTGCATTTTATTTCACTTTATTGTATGACATGTTATGATGTGAAGCACTTTGAGTCTGCTATACAAATAAGCTATACAATAAGCCTTGCCTTGCCTGAACAAACGTGTTAACAATCCCAATCATTTATTTGTGTAATAAGAAGGAAATATCCACATCCCCCATTTCTCTTGTCTCTGTTGGGGCCTCAGCACTCTCAGTGAGCCTCAGATTGGTTCTTAAAGAACTACCTGCCAACCTTTTTGTAAAAAATAAAATGTACTAAGGGAGCGCTATGATGGAAGCTTTTTTTCTTCAAACATCAATATCAAACAATTTACCTGCATAATATTTTTCCAATATTAGCGCATTACAAGTAAGGCACACTGCATGAAAAGTGGGATTTCCGACAATTTCCGGCACCGTAAATTGTCGTGGAATTTCAGGTTTACGGCAATTTTCGGCAATTTGCGGGCAAAGCCGAAAACTGCCGGAAATTGACGGAAATTGACATGGGCCTCCCTTGGCAGTTGGCCCCCCATGACTCCCCTCCTTCCAATACTAGGGGAGGCTTTGACATGTAAATGAAAATGCTGTGAGCTATACAAATGCAAATCAGAGTTGCAGAGTTTTAGCCCAGGTGACATTTTTTTAAAAAGGTAAGAAAATCTCTGGTACAAATAGATCAGGCCTAATTATAGACTCTTACATTTTAGCTTGTATTGATTTATTTTATTTAAGTATGCTAGATTACTGTGTATGCCATTAGCTATGGCAAATGTTATGTAAAAAAGATACACTAAATTATTTAAAACATTAGTTTCAATCTGAATCAGCAAGGTAAAATGACCATTCCATGCAAACATTAGAATGAGAATGAAGGCTCTGCAGAGATCACATTCTCCTAGAGCTCAACTAATGTGCATAGTGGCAGGACTACAGTGACCTTTTCTTTAGTCTTACTTAAATGCACAGAGGACGTATTAACCACTACATCTCGCAGACATGGTGCTTCACAGGCACCGCGGTCTGGTCTCGCGAGTCCTTCCATGTAACAATGACCTCGTATCTGATTGGAGGATCCGGACGTTCAACTCGCGTTCAGCTCCTCTTGGACGCGATCAACAGCTTTCAGCCAGTCAAGAAGAAATTGCAGTTTGCTATCAGCGGACTGTCCCATCAGCTGAATCACCATCCTGCCGATATGAACGATATGAACGAGCGGGAGAGACTGACTCAAGAAGAAGAGACGGCCGCATGAAATCCCAAGGTAAGTGTCACACTCACCTGCCAGCTTGACCTTCCACACCTGTCCCGCATCCACAATCAGCCCCGCTACATAAGCACTGCACTCCCGGCCGTTCATTGCCAGATTGTTCTACGCGTCATGCAAGTCTCTCCAGCACTTTTCCTTGGACTGATTCCCCGGCTTCGACCCTGCCTGTCCCCGACCCGTTCGTCTGTCTCCGTCCCGGTGTACACGTCTGCCTTCTGTCCCCGACCACGAGTCGTGCTCGAACGTCTGCTGTGAGCCCGTGTGTAACACAAGCGCTAACCAAATGCGCTCTGCCGTTGTGCTGCATTTGGCTCCGCCACACGCCCGTGTCAGTACAATCTGGCCACAAAATGGAGCCAGCGCACACCGATTCACCACAGCAGCGCTTGGAGAGAGTCGAGGGAGCCCTCGTGCAGTACGAGGCGCTCCTCGCATCCACCCTGGCCGAGGTGCGCCAGGCGACAGCCGCCAGCCAACAGGCCAGCGCCTCCCAGGAGCAGACGGCAACCGCCCTGGTCGCCCAGATCCAGCAGCTCGCCCTAAGGATCTCCCAGACGGAATCACAGAGCCCTCCAGCTGCAACCCCGCAGCTGTATCTCCGCCGACTCCTCCCGGCCCCGCCTTCGAACCCCGGATAGGAGCTCCAGAGCGCCACGGCGGAGACCCAGAGAGCTGCGCCCCCTTCCTGACTAACTGCTCCATCCTCTTCGCCCTGCAGCCCCACACCTTCGCCTCAGAGGAGGCCCGGGTGGCCTTCGCCATTAATCACCTCACTGGGAGGGCCCGTCTTTGGGGGACGGCGGAATGGGAACGCCAGACCCCCGCCTGCAGGTCGTTTCAGTCCTTCGCCGCCAAGGTCCGAAAGGTTTTCGGTCCGCCAGCTCTAGGTCCAGATGCCGCCGGCGGTCTCCTGAACCTCCACCAGGGAGACCGTGCGGTGGCAGATTACGCCATAGACTTTCGCACCCGAGCCCGCCTGAGCAGGTGGAACACTGAGGCTCAGTGCGACGCCTACCTGCGGGGGCTGGAGGACTATGTTAAGGATGAGTTGGTGTCCTTCGACCTACCCACCTCTCTGGACGAGCTCATAGAGCTAACACGGCGAGTTGACCGACGCGTCCTTGCCCGGCAGGAGGAGAGGCGACAGGGAGGGGCTGGACGTCTCCGACCCCGCCGCAGCAGTCTGCCACAGCAGGCTTTACCCCTTCGATCTGGGCCCCTGGTGGAGGACCCGGAACCCATGCAACTCAGCCGGACCACCCTGTCAACCGTGGAGCGCCAGCGCCGGCGCAGACTGAATCTGTGCATGTACTGTGGGGGGGAGGGACACTTTGTCTCCAAGTGCCCGGTAAAAGCCAAGGCTCACCAGTGACTGGGGACGCACCGGTGAGCCCTCCCTTCAAACCGTCCCCCATCAAGAGACCTATCTGCCACTGCCGCCTGCTGGTGCCGGGGGGTTCCCACACCCTGGCGGTGTTCATTGACTCGGGGGCTGACGTATCCATTATCAACAGCGAGTTAGCCCGACAGTTGCAGATTGAGAGAGTGCCTAAGCCCGTGCCCGCCAATGCCCTGGACGGTCACGCCCTCGGAATGGTGACCCACCAGACTGTCCCTGTCCAGATGCTGTTCTCCGGGAACCACCATGAGTCGATTTCTTTCTACATCTTGGACTCAACTCGGATCCCGCTCCTCCTGGGGTTCCCCTGGCTTCGCCGTCATAACCCGCACATCGACTGGGCGACAGGGTCCATCCTGGGGTTGAGCACAGCCTGTCATCAAGTCTGCCTGAAACAAGCCCTCGGCCCCCAGCCCCCATCCTGCCCCACTTCAGCCCCGGACCTGGCGGGCGTCCCGGCTGAGTACCACGACTTCAAGGAGGTCTTCAGCAAGTCAAAGGCCACCTCCCTGCCTCTGCACCGACCGTATGACCGTGCCATTGACCTCCTCCCTGGCTCTAGCCCTCCCCGGGGCCGCCTCTACTCCATCTCGGGCCCAGAGAGAAAGGCAATGGAGGACTACATCAATGACTCTCTGTCCACTGGCATCATCCGCCCCTCCTCGTCCCCGGCTGGGGCCGGGTTCTTCTTCGTCCAAAAGAAGGACAAGACGTTGAGACCCTGCATAGACTATCGGGGCCTCAATGACATCACGGTAAAGAACCGATACCCGCTCCCCCTCATCTCCTCAGCGTTTGAGCTCCTGGAGGGGGCCACCGTTTTCACCAAACTGGACCTTCGAAACGCTTACCACCTGGTCCGCATCCGAGAAGGGGATGAGTGGAAAACGGCTTTCAATACGCCCACCGGTCACTACGAGTATCTGGTCATGCCCTTTGGCCTCACCAACGCCCCGGCCGTCTTCCAGTCTTTGGTCAACGACGTCCTACGGGACATGCTGGAAAAATTTGTCTTCGTGTGCCTGGATGACATCCTGGTGTTTTCCAGATCCATGGAGGACCACCTCCACCACGTCCAGGCGGTCCTCCAAAGACTCTTGCAGAACTCGCTCTTCGTCAAGGCCGAGAAGTGCGAGTTCCATGCCCCCTCTGTGTCCTTCCTTGGGTACATTATCGGTCAGGGGGACATCCGCATGGATCCGGCGAAAGTATCCTCCGTCACTGCCTGGCCGGTACCAGAGTCCCGAAAACAGCTACAACGGTTCCTGGGGTTCGCGAACTTCTATCGCCGCTTCATCCGAGGGTACAGCACGGTGGCAGCCCCTCTCACGGCTCTCACCTCCCCCAAGGTCCCTTTCCAATGGTCACCTGGGGCCGACTCCGCCTTCCTGACCCTGAAGAGCCGCTTCACCTCCGCCCCCATCCTGCGCATGCCCGACCCGGAAAAGCAATTCGTAGTGGAGGTGGATGCCTCGGATGTTGGCGTAGGGGCCGTCCTGTCACAGCGGGCCGCCGACGACCAGAAACTCCACCCCTGCGCCTTCTTCTCTCGGCGTCTGAACCCCGCAGAGAGAAACTACGACATCGGCAACCGGGAGCTCCTGGCAGTGAAGGCGGCTCTGAAGGAGTGGCGGCACTGGCTGGAGGGGGCCAAACAGCCGTTCCTGGTGTGGACCGACCACAAGAACCTGGAGTACATCAGGACGGCTAGAAGACTGAATTCCAGGCAGGCCCGCTGGTCACTCTTCCTCACCCGCTTCAATTTCACCCTCGCCTATCGACCAGGTAGCCGCAACGTCAAGCCCGACGCCCTGTCTCGCCTATTTCTGAAGGGGGAGGAGGAGGACACTACGGAGGCGAACACCATCCTTCCTCCGGCCCGCCTGGCGGCGGCCATCACCTGGTGAGTCGAGGAGAGGGTCCAGGCAGCTCTGGAGGAGCAGCCAGGTCCCAGCGCCTGCCCACCCAACCGGCTCTTCGTCCCGAGGCAACTCCGGTCCGAGGTGCTCCAGTGGGGCCACAGCACCCATCTTACCTGCCACCCAGGGACCCAGCGAACCAGGGAGTTTCTCCAGCGCCGGTTCTGGTGGGAGTCCCTGAACAAAGACGTCCAGGAGTTTGTAAAGGCCTGTCCCGTCTGTAACCGGAACAAGTCCTCCAACCAGGCCCCGGCTGGACTCCTGCACCCACTTCCTGTCCCTCACCGCCCCTGGTCCCACGTATCCCTGGACTTTGTAACCGGCCTACCACCATCCCAAGGGCACACCGCCATCCTCACGGTAGTAGACCGGTTCAGCAAGATGGCGCATTTTGTGCCCTTGCCCAAGTTGCCGTCGGCCAAAGAGACTGCGGAGGTGGTCCTTCGCGAGGTGTTCAGACTCCACGGTCTCCCTGTGGACGTGGTCTCGGACCGGGGACCACAGTTCACCTCCGTCTTTTGGAAGGAGTTCTGCACCCTCCTCGGGGCCACGGCCAGCCTGTCCTCGGGGTTCCACCCCCAGTCCAATGGCCAGACGGAGCGGAAAAACCAGGAGTTGGAGGCGTCTCTCCGGTGCATGGTCTCCAGCCACCCATCGACCTGGTCCAAACTTCTAATGTGGGTGGAGTACGCCCACAACACACTGGTCAGCTCGTTCACCGGCCTCTCTCCATTTCAGTGCGCCCATGGTTACCAACCACCCCTGTTCCCAGCCCTGGAGAGGGAGGTCTCCTGCCCAGCCGTACAGACCTTCATCCGCCAGTGTCGGCGCACCTGGGCCCAGGCCAGGGCCAACCTCCAGCGTGCGGTGACTAGATACTCCGCCTCTGCTAACCGCCGACGCTCCACGGCGCCCACTTACCAGGTGGGCCAAAGGGTCTGGCTATCGACCCAGGACCTTCCCCTTCAGGGCGACTCCAAGAAACTGGCCCAGAAGTTCATCGGCCCATTCGAGATCCTCAAGATCATCAATCCTGCTGCAGTCCGCCTGAAGCTTCCGCGGACCATGCGTGTCCACCCCACATTCCATGTCTCAAAGATCAAGCCTATGGTGGAGAGCCCTCTCGGTCCCCCCACCCCCCCGCATGGTAGATGGAGGCCCGGTCTATTCTGTCCGACGCCTCATCCGCTCCCGCCACCGGGGGAGGGGCATCCAGTACCTGGTCGACTGGGAGGGCTATGGTCCGGAGACAAGATCCTGGGTCCCCGCCAGCTTTATCGTCGACCCCCAACTTATCACCAGCTTCCACCAGCAACACCCGGACCAGCCCTCCAGGACCCGCCCAGCAGCCAAGAGGCCCCGCCCCAAGACCCGCACTGCTACCGCCACAGCCGGCCCCTACGAGACAGAGGACTCCTCATCATCGGAGGAGTCCACAGAGGAGAACGACGCGCCCCCCCCCCCAGATCCCCTCCCAACCGGCTCACTACTCAGACCGGGCCGAGTCTGAGGAGTACTGAGGAGACTTCCCCGAAGCCCCCCCCCCCCCCATCGGCGACATCGTTTTGGGACGTGAGGAGACGCCCCTTGAGGGAGGGGTTCTGTCACACTCACCTGCCAGCTTGACCTTCCACACCTCGTTCCCATTCACAATCAGCCCCGCTACATAAGCACTGCACTCCCAGCCGTTCATTGCCAGATTGTTCTTCGCGTCATGCAAGTCTCTCCAGCACTTTTCCTTGGACTGATTCCCCGGCTTCGACCCTGCCTGTCTCCGTCCCGGTGTACACGTCTGCCTTCTGTCCCCGACCACGAGTCGTGCCCGAA
>CM037920.1:16492080-16556849 GCA_021346845.1 Apeltes quadracus | reverse complement strand
GGCGCTAACAAACGCGCTCTGCCGTTGTGCTGCATTTGGCTCCGCCACACGCCCGTGTCAGTAAGAATATGTTTGATGACTGCTAGCTAAGCTAAAAGTAGCTTAGCCTAAAACCAAAGCTAAGAGTAGCCTTACAAAAGAACTAGTGAGCAAAACCCGCTTATTGAAGTGTATTTTTGTAGTGTATAAGATTTAAAGAGCATGCTTTCATTGTGTGGTGTAAGGAAATAGATACCGATCATAACTGTACATTTTGTTTTCACAGACTAGTTTCTCCTCACAATGAGGCGCTGACCTCCTATTTGCTCGGAGCAACATCTGTAAGTGACTTTTTAAAACTTTCTCCTTCCTTATTTAATGTTAATTTTTATTTATACCACTTTAATTAAAAAATTTTCCAGCCGCCTGTTAGACGTATTACGAGACGGCACGTCGGAGCTTCAGAATCGCGCCAGAAAAAGTCAATGCGGGCGGAAGAGTTCCGCGCGAAAAGAAAGCGGGTAAGAGTTTATTTTGTGAGTATTTTTCACGAGCATTGATAAATGTGTTGTGTCCATACGCATCGCACAGTATTGATTCATTGTTTTGTTTTTTACAGCTGCTGGAATGGAGACAGAGTGTGCTCGCAGATCGGTGGAACTCTGGAAGTCCGCCAGCGTAGACCTCATGTCTGCCGAAGAAGAGGGCCTGTTGGCGGGGTCTCTGGGTGGATTGTACGGTCGCCGTCATTTCGTAGGACGGAGCTCTCTGAACTCTGCGAAGCTGCAGTCCCGGTGAGAGGCGACTCCAAAGTACGGAGCCATCAGTGAGATTATTGGCTGTTTTGTATTTCTGTTATTTTCTATTCTACCAGTAAATCCCTGTCACACCAGGTCAGATACAGTTGTAAGTCATTATGTAGGTCTAGTCATAAATTTGATTGAGTTGGTTAATAACTCAACAGGAGTTTAATTTGTGTTCTGTACAAGTTCAATAACCATTCTTATGCATCTTCTGAATCTAGCCCCAAAAAAATTTGGCTAGTAAAAAACCTCTGTGGCCAAAAAGTTAACTTCAGGCCCTGCTTACAGCACTTGACGAGGGAATATCAATGGCTAAATAAAGTGCAAAATAAAGGGCCTGTAACACGACAGTAAGCATGTAAGCCTAAAGTTGCAGCAACACGGCTGCTTGAAATATATGGTAATCAGCCTACCAGAAAAGTAATTAATCCTCATCTTAGTCTTCTTCCTGCGTACTAAAACCACCAAAGTCCTCATCTTCAGTGTCGGAAACTAACAGGCTCAGGCTCCAGCTTTTCCTGCTGGAGCCCGCCGCTCAAAGGGGGGGGCAGACCGGTCCTTGAGCCCATAAGTTAAAGTTGGTGGACTGTAACCTGTAAAATCCATAGATTTAGGAGGTCCCCTAAGTGGTCATAAGATTGGGTGTAAAAATGCATAGATTAGCCGAAAAATGGGGAAAAAGGCGCGGCTTATTGTCCGAAAATTACGGTAATGTTTACAAACAGTCCTTGCCTATGGCCTAAAATATCTGGCACAACTAACCTGAGCTGAACAGATTTTAATTTTTGGGTGGTTGTATCAAAAATCAGGTTGTTAAAGATGCTTTCACTTTTGTTGCTAGTTGTTAGGGTACCGCCCAACTCTCCCTCTCCATCGCCACCGTAGAACATCGTCCCCCGAATATTGAACTTCACTTCCCAGCATACCTCTCACTCCAGACTGATCGCACACACCTGCAGCTCATTCAGACACACACACACACCTGTCTCTCATTTACCCACACACCTATATAAGCTCCACTCAGCCAACACTCCCTGCAAAGTATTGTATTGCCCCTGGTGTATAATTTCTGAGCGGTTTTACATGTACCTGATCTGCTGTGAATAACCCTTGAACCGCCCACCGACCTCTGATTCCGCCTGCCTCCTGCCCTGACCCAGACCCGGGACCGACCACCACGCTTGTCTCTTGGATACCTCCTCGGCTCTACTCGCTCCTGACCGACCCTCGCCTGTGACCACGACCGCCTTGAGATCCTCCCTATTGCTCTGTCTGCTTCCGATTACCCCTGCCTGTCTGACCTGTTATAATAAACGCTGCGCATGGATCCTGACGCGTCCTCCCGATCATTACACTGGTACTGTTTTGGCAGCAGCTTTTCATAGGACTGGAGATTCTTTGTCAAGGCAAATATACTCAGTATAGACTTAAGACTCCTACTTAAAAACAAATTCTTCCACCAGGAAAGCTACTGTTTACGCTGTTCACCACTCGACATAAACCAGGGGTGTCCAAACTCTTTTCCGAGGGCCACATACAGAAAATTATACAAAGGACTGGGCCACTCACTAGATGTGAGGTATACTGCCACTGCATGAAAAGTGGGATTTCCGTCCCCGTAAACGCCCGAAAATTTCCCTAATTTCTGACAATTTACAGGCCGCGCACGCCGCGTTCGCCTGTCCCGGAAATTGTCGGAAACAGACTCTGACGTAGGTGGCGATCAGCTGGCGGAGGTGCGAATGGCCCTAATTAGCATATGAATGCAGCGAAACCGTGGGTGGCCGAGCGGAGCGGGCTGAATATCCTTACTCCTTATTGGATGAAACCACAACTTTCAAACAAGAAAAATCACTTGTGATTGGTTGGCAGATCTGTCGCTATTGGTCACCCAGCCTCATAAATAATTTATATATACAATATATATATATTATTTATTCATTCATATTGTACTGTATATTCATGTCATGGTTATCCTATGTAGGCTACTAAACAATTAATGAATTTATAGAGGAAATGAACATTTACCAGGAACATGTTTATGCAAAAAGAGCTTTATTAAAACAAACAATTATATACAAAGTGACTATCTGCGCACACATGGGTAGATGATGATCCAAAAACTACAATTGTCCGTTTGCCTCCTCGGGGTTGTAGGTAACTGACGGCGTTTTTTTACTAGCCAAAAAATTTTGGGGCTAGATTCAGAAGATGCATAAGAATGGTTATTGAACTTGTACAGAATACAAATTAAACTCCTGTTGAGTTATTAACCAACTCAATCAAATTTATGACTAGACCTACATAATGACTTGCAACTGTATCTGACCTGGTGTGACAGGCATTTACTGGTAGAATAAAAAATAACAGAAATACAAAACAGCCAATAATCTCACTGATGGCCTTATTTATCTAGTTTACACCCAACTGCAATTCATCACTGGCTCGTCACGGTAAGCGTGTTGCGTCACTTCCTGCTAGCAGCGTGCCTGATCTCACCTAACTTTTCGAGCTCTAGCTCAGTTGACTGTGCCGTGGTATTTTTCAGTACAAACGGCGAATTATCTATTGTCTATGTAAGGCGTTGCTAAACGCCTCACCATCTTGCAACTGTTTTGTTTTCATCAAAATAGTTGCTTAGACGTTGTTTAGCGTCAACTTTACCTCCATTAGCATTAGCTTAGCAGCTAACCTAGTGATGTCTTCCCTCCCTACCTCTCCTGCTTCTTTGTGTTCGGTGTGTCACATGTTTAGCTATTCCTCTGCCTCCCTTACGGATAATGGTACATGTAAGAAGTGTAGTATATTTGATAGATTGGAGGCGAGGCTTAGTGAGTTAGAAGCACGGCTCCGCACCATGGAAGCTCAGTCGGTAGCTACTGTTAACCTGCCCTCACCCGTAGCCGGTGCGGACCACATAGACGTAGCGTTCGCTCCTGATAGCCGTCCCCCGGCAACCCCCGAGCGGCCGGGAGGGTGGGTGACTGTCCGGAGGAAGCATAAGTCTAAGTCGAAGCCCACGGTTAACCACCAACCACTTCACGTTTCAAATCACTTCTCCCCACTCAGCGACACACCCGCTGAGAAGCCAACTCTGGTGATAGGTAGCTCCATTCTGAGGAACGTGAAGTTAGCGAAACCAGGGACCATAGTTACGTGTATACCGGGAGCCAGAGCGGGCGACATTGAGTCTTATCTTAAACTGCTGGTTAAGGATAAACGTAAATACAGTAAGATTGTAATACACGTCGACGGTAACGACTCGCGGTTACGCCAGTCGGAAGTCACTAAAGTTAACGTGGAATCGGTGTGTACATACGCTAAAACAATGTCGGACACCGTAGTTTTCTCTGGCCCCCTCCCAAACTTGATCAGTGACGACATGTATAGCCGCATGTCGTCATTCCGCCGCTGGTTGTCGAGGTGGTGCCCAGTAAATAATGTGGGCTTCGTTGATCACTGGAAGACGTTTTGGGGAGAGCCTGGTCTGATTAGGAGGGACGGCATCCATCCTACCCTGGATGGAGCTCAACTCATTTCTAACAATCTGACCCAGTTTCTTAGTGGACTTAATCCATGACCCAGAGTTCAGACCAGGAAGCAGAGTCGCAGTCTTACACACTTCTCTGCGCTTCCATCTGAGCGGTCACTCACCCAAACCATAATTAACCCTATAATTAACCTTATAGAGACCGTATCTGCCCCACAGACACCTTTTGTTAAATTAAAGGTAAACAACCGAGGAGTTATATTAAATAACTTAATTAAAGTTAAAAACATTAATGCAACAGTGCAACAAAATAGAGTTAAAGGGGGACTTTTGAATATTAGATCTCTGTCATCTAAGGCTGTTTTAGTAAATGAACTAATATCTGATCTCCATGTTGATGTATTTTGTCTTACTGAAATATGGATGTCAGATGGGGAATATTTTACCTTAAATGAAGCGACTCCTCCGAGTCATGTTAATACTCATATCCCTCGAGGCACAGGCCGAGGGGGTGGAGTAGCAGCTATTTATGACTCCTGCCTTTTAATAAACTTTCAACCTAAACTAGATTATAACTCATTTGAAAGCCTGGTTCTCAATCTTTCGCAACCAACCTGGAAAATGTTCCAGCCAGTTCTCTTTGTAATAGTGTACAGGGCGCCAGGTCCTTATTCAGAATTTTTATCTGAATTTTCACAGTTCTTAACGAGTTTGGTCCTTAAAACGGACAAGGTAATTATAGTGGGTGATTTCAACATTCACGTGGATGTCGATAACGACAGCCTTGGTACTTCATTTCTTTCATTATTAGATTCAGTTGGTTTTTGTCAGAGGGTAAATAAACCAACTCATTGCTTTAACCACACACTCGACTTGGTTCTTGTGTATGGTATTGAGATAGAACATTTAACAATTTTTCCACAGAATCCTCTTTTGTCGGACCATTGTCTGATAACCTTCGAATTTCTACTACCGGAACTTCCTCCTGCCAAAGGTTTCTACAGTCGATGCCTATCGGATACCGCTGTAGCTTCATTTAAAGAAGCAATTCCTTCTGTTCTAAGTTCAGTGTCCTGTTTCAAGATACCGGACGACTCCTATGAAAACTTCAGTCCGTCCCAAATCGATAATCTTCTCGATACTGCTACGGACTCTCTGAGAGCGACGCTGGACGCTATTGCTCCTCTGAAAAAAAGAATGGCAACAAGTAGGAAGTTTGCACCTTGGTATAACCCTCAAACCCGCAACTTAAAGCAAACTGTACGGAAGCTTGAACGACTATGGCGTTCCACCAAATCAGAAGGATCTAGGCTAGTCTGGCAAGACAGCCTTAAAACATAAGGCTCTCCGGAGCGCTAGAGGATCTTACTACTCATCACTAATAGAGAAAAACAAAAACAACTCCAGGTTGTTTTCCAGGCTGACAAAGAGTCACAGCTCTGTTGAGCCATGTATTTCTCTGGACCTCAGCAGTAACGACTTTATGAACTTCTTCAATGATATAATTCTGACTATCAAAGAGAAAATTGATGGTCTCCTGCCCTCAACTAGTGCCGACCCGTCCTCGGATGTAGGAACCCTGGGTGCAGCAGTGGGCCCTGATACCTACTTGGATGGCTTCTCTTCCATCACCCTGGATCAACTGACTACTACAATTTCGAAGTCTAAATCTTCTACTTGTCTCTTGGATCCTATTCCAACGAAGCTGCTTAAGGAAGTTTTTCCTTTAATTAGCACGCCTTTACTGGATATTATGAATCTGTCCTTGTTGACAGGACATGTACCACAGTCCTTCAAGATAGCTGTAATTAAGCCTCTTCTTAACCCTCCTCATGTGTTCGCTTTCTGTTACCATCCCTTATGTTAACGGGTCGGTTTTGACCCGTGTCTTAAATCAGCTGTAAAATACAATAAAAACAATTAGCTATCATCCAATTTGTTTCTCATCTCTTGGTTGCCTTGTTAGGCTTCCATATCCATGAAAATATTGGTTTTAATATTTTTGGTGTGGGCCTCTGGGCCTTTTTTTGTCAGTATAACCCTCGATTTCAATTAAAAAAAATGGTAAAATGAACCTCAACAGAATCATATAAATAAATAAAAGGTTGTTGTGTTACCTGACTATTACTAAGCACTATTAGAACACATCTCTTAAATAAATTTGTTTTATTTATTTTTTAATTTTAATATTATTAACTATAGTAACATCTATGGTGTTACGGGTCAGTTTCGACCCATATATATTTACTTCAAGAAAAAGGCAAAAGTATTTTTTTCAGCAATAGAACTTTAATATAAACACAATGAAAAGCAGTAACAGGTCATAACACAAAATATAGATTTGCAAGGTCAAACAAACAACAACCAATCCAGCAAATCAAACCAAAATACCAAATCAGAGTAAAAGTCTCTGTGTGCAAGAACATGCATGTGTATGTGTGTGTGTTTAGATGCATGTGTGGCAAAAAGTGACACTTTTAGTGTGTTCTTTGCAGAGATATTTCTTGCACTTGAAGCACAATACGTTTGTCTTTCTGTCCTTACTGCTTGGGCAGACTTGACACCTCTTTCTTTTAGAATCAGGTGGCCTGAGTGGGGTTGTGGCTGTGGCTGTTCTGTTTGGTGTTGAGGCAGGGCTGACTGAGGAGGAAGCTGTTGTGGATGCTTTTTGTGTTGCTGAGGGCATGGACGGAGTGCAAGGTGAGCTCTGCAGCTGTCTGACCAAGGCGGCAGCGTCTGGGTCTCTGGGCAACTGTTCCCTTCGCTCAATGTGTGGCTTGACAAGTGAATTTCCCAGCTCCTCAAGAAACATTCTCCGCTTGGCTTTTTTGGTTGAGTTCCACCCTTGGTGGATGTGGGTCCACAACACAAATGCGTTACATGCAGACACATCAAGGATGTTGTAAAACACAACCATTGGCCATCTCCTGGTCATTCGCTGGCAAGTGTAGGTGGCAGTCAGCTTGTCCAGGTTGTCCACTCCTCCTTTGTTTTTGTTATAGTCGAGGATGATTGTGGGCTTTTTGTCACTTCCTGATGACACAGCTGCATCTTTGTGAAGAGTCGACATAAGTATCACATTCCGTTTTCTTTTTGGACAATATGAGACAACAGTGGTGGTGTCTGTAAAAGCAAACTTTGAGGAAAGTGGAGCCCTGTCCTTCATTTGCAAGATTTCAGCAGGTAGCTCAGGTTTATTTTTCTTCACTGTGCCCACCATGGTAAGTTTCCTCCTGAGAAGTTCTTGTCCAAGGTCATAGCTGGTAAAAAAATTGTCACAAGTGATATTGTGACCCTGCAGTCCAGCAGTCATATCGAGGACCACACGTTTTCCTTGATTCTTCTCGGGGATGCCACTCGCAGCTTTGCCTGTGTAAATCTGTAGATTCCAGGCATAGCTGGTTTTTGCATCGCAGGCTGCCCAGATTTTTATGCCGTACTTCCCTGGCTTACTGGGTATGTATTGCCGGAAGGGGCATTTTCCTCGGAAAGGGACAAGACGTTCATCCACTGTCACCTCTGCCCCTGGGTTGAACATCAGTGGAAGGAGCTGCGTCCATCTCTCCCAGACATCCCTGATGGGGGCAAGCTTGTCAGATCTTGCTCTGGTATCTCTGTTGTCAAATCTGAGGACTCTTGCTATCATGCGAAAGGTCTGAAGTGACATTGTTGCGCGGAAAATATTTCTGCCTGTCGATGCGTCCCAAAGACTATCAGTGGCCTCATTGCAGGATCTGTACACTCCAGCAAGAAGAAGAACACCAATATAGGCATCCAGGTATTCCTCATCAATGTCTTTCCACATGTCGCCCTGGACTTTTTTTCCTTCCAGGTTTGTCATAGCAATGATGACTCTTTTTAGTGACAATGGCATAAATAGCTCAAAACATGTCTTGATGTCACTGACTCTTGTCACAGCAAACCTTGTGATTCCAGGGGTCATTTTGATGACATTTGCAGCAGCTGCCCTGCCATGTTCATCATGAGGTACTGAGCTCCAAAAGATCTTACCATTTTTGGACTTGAATCTTTCAGCAGGAGCAGCTTCACCACCGGTGACCTCCTCATCAGACTCATCAGATGTGTCTGTGTCTTCTGGATGATACTCCACATTGTCTTCCTCCTCAGAAACCTGCTCATCCGTATCGCTATGCTGCTCTGTGTCCTCTCCCTCATTTTCACCAAAAAGGCTATCCAGAACTTGGGTCACTGTAAGTCCTCTTCTCATTTTTGCATGCTGCAAATTGGAGATGTGCACTCTGCAAGTCAAATGACCACTCAAATGAGTGGAATTGATGTAACATGTCTGGACATGCCCGTCTTTGTTTGTTTTGTTTTTGTGCAGGAATACTGGAAAACAAGGCAAAATGAGCATCCCCTAAAGCTCACATGATTGGGAGAGGAGCTGTCTGTCAGTGTTTTGGCTGACAGTTCACTTATGATTTAAGTTTTGCTTCTAATTATTGCTTTAAAATCTGACTTTTATAACCGGGTCGAAACCGACCCGAACAACACAAAGGTCATAATTTCAACCAGAGCATTTTATAATTTAGTGATTTTTTTTTTATTTTTTTTATTTTGTTGATATAGAGGTTCTTGACAAAGTCAAAAAGCCTTGACCCAATAAACTAATTTACGTGTTTTTTAATGCATTTAAAACTTGGAAACGGGTCGGTGCCGACCCGAACACCAGAGGTGCTCCGGAGGTGTTGGCTAACTACAGACCGATCTCTAATCTTCCCTTCCCCTCGAAGATCCTTGAGAAATCCGTCGCAAATCAACTATGTGACTTTCTTCAAAACAATGCTTTGTTCGAGGACTTTCAGTCCGGATTTCGAGTGCATCATGGCACAGAAACAGCCCTGGTGAAAATTACGAATGATCTCCTACTTGCATCGGACCAAGGACTTGTCTCTTTTCTTGTCTTGCTGGACCTCAGTGCCGCCTTTGACACCATCGATCATCGTATCTTGCTGCAGAGACTAGAACATTTGATTGGTATTAAAGGAACTGCACTTAGCTGGTTTACATCCTATTTATCGGATCGATCCTAGTTTGTGCTTGTAAACGGAGAATCCTCGAAGACCACCAATGTTGGTCACGGAGTCCCACAAGGTTCTGTGCTTGGACCCATTTTATTTATCCTTTATATGCTTCCTTTGGGTTGGTTTTTTTTTCGAACTTTTTTGCTATTTTCTCTTAGTTTAGGTCTATTACGTTTTGAATGGCTGTGCCTCGGAGGACTTTTTATTTTTGGGGGGGGATTTTAACTGTACAGAAAAGGCATCTTTAGATCGCAACCACGCAGAGCCACATCCAGCTTCACAGCACGTTCTGAAGCAGCTGGTCAACTCCCATGGCCTGGTGGATGTGTGGAGAAGAATGCATGCCGACTGCCGGCAGTACACGTGGTCCCACCTTAGAGAAGGTAGATTCTCCTCAGCCCGGTTAGATCGGTTGTATGTGTTTAAGCAGCATTTTAATATTTTTAAAATGTGCAGTATTGTTCCTGCTGTTTTTACTGATCATTCTTTGCTTTTATGTACTGTTTTTATTGGAAATGTTTTACCTCGAAGTGCATATTGGCATTTTAATTCTGTTAACTTTTGATAAGAATTTTAGAGAGGTCCTGTTTTATTTCTGGAGTGTTTTTAGGCTGAGGAAGAGCGAGTTTAGCAGTCTGGGGCAATGGTGGGATCGCGGCAAGGTTGAAATTAAGCTCCTCTGTCAGCAGCACACTTTCAATGTCACCAGGGACATCACCAGATCTATGAAGGACCTGGAGATTGATATAGTGGAGCTAGAACGTCTAAGCGCGTCCACAAGAGATCGAGGACATTTTGAAGTCCTCAAAGGAAAAAAATGGCTCTTGCCGACCTGTTAGACGTTAAAGTTCAGGGCGCACTGGTCAGGTCCCGGTTTCAGAACATCGCAGAGATGGACACTCCCTCTAGCTTCTTCTTCGGTCTGGAGAAGAAGAGTGGGCAGGGGCGAGTGATCCACTCACTGTTAGGTGACGCAGGACAGCCGGTAGTGGAACCATGCCAGATTCGTAAGCAAGCTGTGGGTTTCTTCTCCTCCTTGTATACGAGCGAGCACAGGGAGGAGGAAGCACTAATGGAGGATTTCACCAGTAATCTACCTCATCTAACGAGCAGCTGGACAGGCCCATAAGCATGCAGGAGCTGAGGGCCGCCCTGCACAGCATGCAGGGACGGCGTGCTCCCGGCATTGATGGCCTCCATGCCGAGTTTTATAAGGCATTTTGGGATGTCCTTGAGGAGGACGTCCTCGGCGTATTAAATGAGAGTCTGGCCTCTGGTTCCATGCCGATGTCTTGCCGCAGAGCTGTAATAGCTCTGCTACCAAAAAAGGGAAACCTGCAGGACATCGGCAACTGGCGCCCTGTGTCCCTGCTGTGTGTGGATTACAAGCTCCTGTCCAAGGTCCTTGCCTCCAGGCTGAGAGAAGCTATGGAGCAGGTCATCGATCGGGACCAGATGGAGTAGAGAGCCCAGGGCCGATGCCCCGGCCCTGGGCTCTCTACTAGGGCTGCACTCCGTCCGGGTGGCGAGGAGGCTCCTGGAACTGTGGAGCCAGAGGCTGACGGAGGAAGAAAAACAGCTCCTCAAGAAATACAGCCAGGGACAAGTGGAGCCGGACCCTGCAGACCCTTTTCCGAAGATCCACCTGAGCCCGGGGCTAAGGGAACTCACCGGCCCCCTGCTCGCTACAACACGCCCAGAAGCTCTGACGCTCCACGAAGCAGATAAGAGAACTCTGTATTTTAACTGCGTAAAGTGCATCAACAGGTCTGGACTAGGCAACCGGCTCCCCACTGTGTGGTCAAACAGACTTGGACAAAATGGACCCGGCCCACAGTGGAGGATTTTATACAAACCTCCCCTAAAAAAACGGACTGCTGACCTCCAGTGGAGAATTTTACATGGTGCTGTCGCCTCCAACGCTTTTATTTCTGTTATTAATCCCACTGTCCTGAGCAAATGCCCGTTCTGCGACCTCCGAGAGACTATTTATCATGTTTTTACTGAGTGCAAGAGGCTTGTGAGTTTCTTCACTCTTTTAACATTGGTTTTTAGTCTTTTTAATGTGGTTTTTACAGAAAAGGTTTTTATCATGGGAGCTGCCTACAAGAAAGCAGAAAAAGAAAAGTGGCAGCTGCTCAACTATCTCTCGGGGGAAGCAAAAATGGCCATTTATTTAAGAAGGAAAGCCAAAGTAAAGAACGGAGAGGGGCAGGAGGCCAGGGCAGTGTGGCTGGTGAACATCAGGGCCAGGCTCTGGCTAGAGTTCCGTTTTTATACACACATTGGAGACTTAGACGCTTTTAAACAACGGTGGTGTTTTAAGGATCTTGTTTGTTCGGTTCAAGAAAATGAATTGGTGTTTGCGCCGGTTTTTATGGAATAAGTTAGTTCAAAAAAAGAAAGAAGGAACAATTTTAGCACATCTGCACTTTATTTAATTGTTTGTTTTGAAATTGGGAAAACTATAAAGATGTAAATAAAGTGTTATTAAAAAAAATCTCTTAAAACTAAACTAAAGCTTAAAACTTTCCTCTTTGATACCGCTTATATTTCGGGCTGGCTTAGGTTTGCCTGGACCAGCTCTTAGTTACGCTGCTATAGGCTTAAACTGCCGGGGGACTTTTTTGGACACACCGAATCTCTCTCTCTCTCTCTCTCTCTCTCTCTCTCTCTCTCTCTCTCTCTCTCTCTCTCTCTCTCTCTCTCTCTCTCTCTCTCTCTCTCTCTCTCTCTCTCTCTCTCTCTCTCTCTCTCTCTCTCTCTCTCTCTCTCTCTCTCTCTCTCTCTCTCTCTCTCTCTCTCTCTCTCTCTCTCTCTCTCTCTCTCTCTCTCTCTCTCTCTCTCTCTCTCTCTCTCTCTCTCTCTCTCTCTCTCTCTCTCTCTCTCTCTCTCTCTCTCTCTCTCTCTCTCTCTCTCTCTCTCTCTCTCTCTCTCTCTCTCTCTCTCTGCTTTTACTAAAATCCACGTTGCATTAATGCACATGACTAATTCAGCTCCTTCCCGGGAGTTCTTTGTGCTTTCCCGCCGAGCAGGTCTCTGCAGATCGTAGTTCGGTCAGGACCCTGGTCCTGACTCTGGCCGTGGCCCTGCTGGCCTGCTGCTGCTATCATCATCGTCGTCATCATCATCATCATCATCATCATCATCATATTTAAAATTATGATTCATATCACTATTACCCTTTCCTAAAATCTTTGCTTTCCCTCCCCACAGTCTTCTGTGGATGGTGGTTCGATCTGACGGTGGTGGCCCCTGCAGTGGTCCTGTCATACATCTGGCCGGCTACTTGGAATTCTTTGATTAATTTCTGTTATAGAAATTGAATGTATTCTACATCTGTATGAGTCATTCTGTACACATGACATCCATTGCAGTCTGTCCATCCCGGGAGAGGGATCCCTCCTCTGACGTGCTCCCTAAGGTTTCTTCCCTTTTTTCCCTGGAAGGTTTTTTTTTCATTTTTTGGAGAGTTTTTCCTGTGCCGATGTGAGGGTCTTGGGACGGAGGATGTTGCATGTGTACAGACTGTAAAGCCCTCCGAGGCAAATTTGTAATTTGCGATTTTGGGCTATACAAAATAAAATGAATTGAATCACTGTTTCTTTGTCACTGTAGTGTATCCAGGTTCAACATTTTGTTGAACAGCAAGGCTGTGATTGGTCTGCTAACTACATCCTTGCCGGAGTCTCACATTTCCAGTTTCATAGCATAAAAACCACTTATCCAACATGTCATTGGCGGACTATAAGGACACGCGGATGGCCTCTAATTCATGGACGCCAAACTCCGCACACGTCGGTTTTGCCGGTCGAGGGGGGGGACAAAGTTGTGGAGGAAAATACGGGACAAATACGTCCGCGAAAAGAGACGAAGAAGAGCAGCAGTGGCGATGCACGAGGCAAAAAGTTAAACTCAATATAAAAACAATGTCTAAAAATGACTGAATTTGAAAGTAGGCTCAGAGAACACTTAAAAGCCCTCTATTTAAAAAGGAACCCAGATTGGACCAGCACGGACAAAATTGACATGCCACGAGGACAATTTTCTCACCAATGTATTGAAAGCCAAATAGTGGACTGATTTCTAAAAGCTCTTTAAAACTACTGGTTCTTTTTGTCAAAGTCCGCTTGTCCGTTGATTGTACCAGGGACCATACACCACCACTGGCCCAAACTTGATATTTGCTCCAAATAAGTGCAGTGCCATGTGCCTGTGATCAGTCTGAGGTGGATTAGTCCACTCTGGGATATGTGCACAACGTCCTGTGTTCTTTAATTATTCCTGACCATCTTTGAGCTCGCTGCAGTACCAGAAGCAGGTGATAGCAACGGTTTCATCAAGATTAAGAAGACTCTCAACATCGGTTTGATTTCACCAGCGGGGGCTTGCGGAGGCTTTGAGCTTGCAGTTGCTGGAATGCTGTGTGTGTCGCCAAGGCAGCTGCCCAGACAGCAATAGGCTTCTCTGTTGTTTACTCTAATCCAGTAAATGGGAGTTGCTCTAATAAGAATAACAAAGTCAAAACTTAATTGAATCTAAATAGTCGGGGAGCCAAAGTCTCAAAAGCTCAATAAAATGGGTTGAACCTGTTTTTTTCTGTTAACTTTCACCCTAACAACCAATAATTGTAGGGTCTGCTCTGCCGGAAATATTGCAAAAAAGAATTGTGGCCTTTTTAGTGTATGCAACCTTTATTTTTTATCAGAAAATTGTGAATGTTTTTTTTTCTCAAATCCTTAGTGGTTTGGGTAGGCTGTCAATAAATGCATTCCAGATACACTCATGTGCTAACAACATTCATTGAAAACATTTCTACATGATTGTAGGCTGTGGGTGTTAGGGGCTCTGGAGTGATGCAGACGACAACCGTTCTGGGGGAGTTAACTGTTTTTATTTGCATATATATAATAATTGGGTCGAATGTATATATCCACACTGTCTTCGTCCCGCTCGCTTGTGCCGTCCCTCGCTCACAGCCGCCTCACTGTGATAAATATAGGGGAAGAGACCATCGTTAGTTCCCCCAGCTGAGGCTCATTGCCTCCACCTGGCACCGTTCCCCGAGCCACTCCCCCTTTCTCCCCCCTGCAGCCGAGCCAAAACCACGCCCGAACCTCAATGATCTTGCGTCACTTTAATGCAAAGAAAATTGGCATTCTCTCACCTTTTTTACAATATTTTCATACCTTTATTTCATTGGCAATCAACTATTCCCCTATGTTATGGCATCAGTCAATAGGCCATTATTTTCACCAACCAAATTTCCACAGACATAATTATAAATAAATCATCACAGATCCATTGATTTTGGTTAACTACTAGTTGGCGATTCAGGGTTAGGGTTTGCATTTGATAACCATGTTCTTCCATTGAGCAGCAAAGGACATGCACGTAACGTTGTTCACAGCACGGCAGAAAGTGAAATGAGACAGCTCATTGACTACCCCTTAGGGACGATCTCTTGCTTCCACCAACCAATCTGGGTTTGTATCCCTATGGTTGAAATGCACTTAGTCGCTATGGATAAAAGCATCTGCTGAATGACATGTAATCTAGAACTATGGGTGCTTAAAAGATATTTATACAGGTCAATAAAGTGACCTCCTGGTGCGTTCAAGTTGACTAGTTATTTACAGAATATGGTGGTGCAGTGAGGGAATATCCTGGATGGTACAATACCCCAGGAAGTTGAGTCTCAGGATGAGGGTGCCGTCTCATTGCAGGGAGCCTTCAGGCTCCATTCACACCACCTGTGAGTCTTGCGACGGTGAGTGGAGAGGGTGTGCTTAAAGAACGGTTATGGAACCTTTTATTTGTGATCAATAGGTTAGCAAAGAATGACACATGTGTTTGGGTAGATTAAACTACACTGCATGAAAAGTGGGATTTTCGTCTCCGTAAACACCCGAAAATCTCCCTAATTTCTGACAATTTACAGGCCGCGCACGCCGCGTTCGCCTGTCCCGAAAGTTGTCGGAAACAGACTCTGACGTGGCTGATGTGGCGATCAGCTGGCGGAGGTGCGAATGGCCCTAATTAGCATATGAATGCAGCGAAACTGCGGGTGGCCGAGCGGAGCATAGGATAACAATGACGTATATTCATGTCATTGTTATCCTATGTAGGCTACTAAACAATTATTAGACTACCACCAAGGACATTCATGAATTTTTAGAGGAAATGAACATTTGCCAGGAACATGTTTATAATTGTTTGTTTTAATAAAGCTCTTTTTGCATATACAAAGCGAGGATCTGCACACACATGGGTAGAGGATGATCCAAAAACTACAACTGTCCGTTTTCCTCCTCGGGGTTGTAGGTAACTGACGGCGGTTCTTTCCGAGGCAGGTCCGTTGCGCAGACGCACATTGTGCGTGGCTCTGTACTTTGGAGTCGCCTCTCACCGGGACTGCAGCTTCGCACAGAGTTCAGAGAGCTACGTCCTACGAAATGATGGATACCGTACAATCCACCCAGAGACCCCGCCAACATGCCCTCTTCTTCGGCAGACATGAGGTCTCCGCTGGCGCACTTCCAGAGTTCCACCGCGTCATCTGCGAGCACACGCTGTCTCTATTCCAGCAGCTGTAAAAAACAAAACCATGAATCAATACTTTGCGATGCGTATGAACACAACACATCTATCAATGCTCGTGAAAAATAGTCACCAAATAAACTCTTACCCGCTTTCTTCTGGCGCAGAACTCTTCGCTCTTCCGCCCGCAGTCTCGTAATACGTCTTACAGGCGGCTGGAAAACAATTAAATGAAAGTGGTATGAATAAAAATCAACACGCAAGTCACCGTAACATTAAACAAGGAAGGAGAAACAGTAAAAACAAAAAAAAGATGTTGCTCCGAGCAAATAGGAGGTCAGCGCCTCATTGTGAGGAGAAACTAGTATGTGAAAACAAAATGTACAGTTATGACCGGTATCTATTTTTTATACACTACAAACATACACTTCAATAAAGCGGGTTCTGCTCACTAGTTCTTTTGTAAGGCTACTCTTAGCTTTGGTTTTAGGCTAAGCTACTTTTAGCTTAGCTAGCAGTCATCAAACATATTCTTACCTTGGGATTTCATGTGGCCGTCTCTTCTTCTTGAGTCAGTCCCTCCCGCTCGTTCATATCGGCAGGATGGTGATTCAGCTGACGGACAGACCGCTGATAGCAAACAGCAGTTTCTTCTTGACTGGCTGAAAGTTGTTGATCTCGTCCAAGAGGAGCTGCATGCGAGTTGAACGTCCGGATCCTCCAATCAGATACGAGGTCATTGTTACATGGAAGGACTCGCGAGACCAGACCGCGGTGACCGCCTGTGAAGCACCATGTCTGCGAGATGTAGTGGTTAATACGTCCTCTGTGCATTTAAGTAAGACCATAGATTTTCTAAAAGAATAGATGTGGCACTCTCTCCTTACTTCCGGGTTCTGGACGGGCTGCAGTAACACGTCTCTGTCCATGCGGGGGCGCTCGTAGGCGAGTGCAGGATGCATTGGACCCTATGAGGCTTCACCCCCTAAAGTCCATTTTTTGTCAAGCAATTTGAAACTTGAATTCATTCGACTTTTGGCCTATAATCTATATTGAACTTGCGGAATCAACAATAAAATCTACGTTGATTCAACGACAAGCAGGAGAAAGAGCTAAATTTAGCCGTCTAGCTCCATAGAGTCCAATACGATCTGCACTCGCCTGCGATCACCTCCAGTGGAATTTAATGGAACTGCAACCAAGATCGATACAATGGGCCCGAATAGGGAGTGCCAAGGCTCTCCTTAGAGGGAGAGCCCGGTAAGACTAGCCTGGTAAGAGTAAAGAAAAGATCACTGTATTCCTGCCACTATGCACATTAGTTGAGCTCTAGGAAAATGTGATCTCTGCAGAGCCTTCATTCTGATTCTAATGTTGTTTGCATGGAATGGTCATTTTACCTTGCTGATTCAGATTGAAACTAATGTTTTAAATAATTTAGTGTATCTTTTTTATATAACATTTGCCATAGCTAATGGCATACACAGTAATCTAGCATACTTAAATTAAATAAATCAATACAAGCTAAAATGTAAGTCTATAATTAGGCCTGATCTATTTGTACCAGAGATTTTCCTACCTTTTAAAAAAATGTCACCTGGGCTAAAACTCCCTCTGCAGCCCTGATTTGCATTTGTATAGCTCACAGCATTTTCATTTACATGTCAAAGCCTCCCCTAGAATTAGGAGGAGGGTGGTCATGGTGAGGCCAACTGCCAAGGGAGGCCCACGTCAATTTGCGACAATTTATAAACTGCCGTAAACCTGAAATTCCACGACAATTTACGGTGCCGGAAATTGTCGGAAATCCCACTTTTCATGCAGTGCTAGTTGTTTGTTTGTGGAAAGTAAACACATCCTCACTGCAGAACGATTACTTTCATAATAAATAGGAAATTTTGAGATCACTCCTTTTTACTCATTTGAAAAGTGATGCCATTGACTACTACGCTCCACATCTGAAGCATCCCCAAAGCTCCACCACCCACCACCTAATGCTACAGCAACAACAAATACGTGGACAATTTATAAGTCCTCGAGCTGAGCCAAATCTATGTATGTCTGTTCTGTAACAAGGTAAAGAGGCCTGAAACATGCATTTTTAGTTAATCAAAACGAATATTTAAAAAATATAACTTCCACTTCCTATTGTTGTGTAACATGAAGTCTACTATACTAGCTGTGAAAGTTAGGTAATGACCAAGAATGTATGGAAGGTTATAGCCCTTCCCTCCCATTTCACAATCTCCTGTGATGCAGTGTTGACACTGAATGAAAAGAGTAAACCAACGACATTCTTTATGTGAAGGTCAAATTGCTGCCATAATCCTATTGGCTCCGTTCAGTGGTGCTCAGTCGGCCAGAGTCTCTCTAGTTGTCAATCCCAGAGGCTGGCTTTGTCCTTGGACACTGCTCACACTTCACAGCAACTGCCACATACACACACAGTAACACATGGTGGACATCGCTTATGCAAACACCCATACAGTATAAATCTGTTATGGCCTGGAGAGTGAAACAGCCACTGTGTTTATTCCTGGACCAGTTTAACATCCTTCACCCAACCCCCACTCGCTGGAAGTGATAAAGCAGAAGGGTAGGGGTGGAGGTGGTAGTGTGAAATTCAATGAGCGTGCTCTATGACACATACACATACTAAAGTCCCCCCCTTCCGTGTGTGTGTGTGTGTGTGTGTGTCCTGCTGCCAGGGGATCAGAGTTGGAGTTTGATTTCTAAACCCCTGCAAGATTGTTGGGTGCTATTCTGATCCCAGTAGTTGGGATATTGGGAGAAGGCTTGTCTATTTTTGCAACAGGATGACTTCTGGTTGGGTGTTAGGCAGGATAACACCCCCAACCCCATCATTGCCCTAGGCCCGGTTGAGCATGCATAGATCATACGGTTACACTGGATTCTCGTGATATGAGCTGTAATGGGTTAGTACCAAGGCTATATCCAGAAATTTTCCATCAAAACCAAAACCGGTCCGCAGACGTCTCAGGATCTTTTTACAAAAGGTTTCCATCCCTACAATTCCTGAAAATGAATATCACATGACCACTTAAATACACGGCGTTGTAAGCAGAAAGTACAATGCTTAGTTACAGAACATCTGACTGAGTATCATAATATTTGAGGAATTGTCATACTGTTATAGTTATAGTACTACATTCACCACAACTCCCCAACACGGTTTCCAGTGATTGTTTAGCCACAAAAACATTGTGTATCACATTTCAGTAGCCAAAAGAAACCCCTACGTGCAGGGTGCGATTTGACAAAAAAGCAGAGGGGGGGATTTTTTTTATTTTTTTATTCATAGACAAGAACATTGGACTTTTAGCTCACATAACTAGGGAGAAGAACGCAAAGGGTAGGCCATTTTTTTTGGGTCCGTGGATTAGTCCCCATCACAACATGGCAAAACTTTTAACTTTTAAGTTGTTTCATTATTGGGTCCTGTAAAGTAAGACGAAATGCTCAGTGCCGGCGCTCTGCACACACACATCACGCACTGCGCGTAGGGAACCAAATGCCTGCGGGGGTACCAAAAAATCGGGGACGTGGAAAATCATCACAGTAGGCTACGAGTATAAATAACAAATAAAATAGGTCTAAAGCATGTTAATATGCAAAACCAATACAAAAGTAATAGGCCATCACTCACAGTAATGCAGCTCCGCACTGCTCTTATTATTAAAGAGCTGCTTCCTATTCTCTGCTATGGAGACCCCCCCCTCAGCGCAATTAAAGTTTCCCCCGATGGGATCCAAAGTCCAACTGGCTTATGCTCACTTTTACACGCACGTACGGTTTGGCTACGAGAAGGAAGCAGAAAGAGGGGAAACCGATCCGCGTCACGCGCACCCCTGTGAAGTTCCCGCACTAAAATGTTCCAATGTTTTTGTGTTGTATGACGTTCAGAAATATGCGCTGTCTGCCAGACGGCTACTGAATAGCTACTCTGATGTATTGACACTGAAGATCGTTAGATTTCAAGAGTTTAAGTAGGCTAGCAGTTAAGTTGCATTCATCGCTATCAAGGGGGGGAAAATCCTTGTCCCCCACGGAGATAAAAATAATTTAGCAGAGGGGGGGGATAAGAAAACCAGAGGGGTGGAAATCCCCCCACACAAATCGCACCCTGCCTACGTGTGACAAAACAGCAATATCACGTTTGTTAGCCTAGCACCAACGGATTGCTAATGATTGGCTAGGAGATTGACTTTATTGGGATTGCACTGAGGACTTAGGCAAAATGGCAGTACAGCAGTCAGAGGCAGTTTGTATCTAGTAATAGTTAAAACGTGAAGATATAAAAACAGGTGACCAAGTTGATCTCCGGTGCGCATTCGCCAAACTAAATACAGTTGTGTTCGAAATAATAGCAGTGCCTCAACAGCAGCAAGAAAATCACTGGTTTTATTAACATTTCAAACTCTATACCCCAGATAAGTTTCTGGGGGGTAAAATAAAGGTATAGAAAACCAACAAACCCAACAGGACAGCCATGCATACTGTGGATTCTGTGAAATTGAATGATTAACTGAAAAGGGTGTGTTCAAAAAAATAGCAGTGGTGAGTTCAATTAGAGAGGGCATCAATTAGGGAGGGTATTCTGGGAAAAAAGGGTGTTAACAGGTGATCCGTATTTAAGGATCAAGACAACTGGCATGCTGGCTGTGCATTTCTCCTGAAAAAACAATGAAAATGGGTCGTTCAAGACACTGTTCTGAAGATGAGCGTTTCCTAATAAAAAAATTGATTAAAGAAGGGAAAACATACAAAGAGGTGCAGAAAATCATTGGCTGTTCAGCTAAAATGATCTCAAATGCCCTGAAATGGGAGCAAAAAACTGAAAAACGAGGAAGAAAAAGAAAGACAACCCCTCGAATGGACAGAAGAATAGCCAAACTGGCGAAGACTCAGCCAATGATGGGATCCAAGAGGATCAAGCAAGACCTTCAGTTGACAGTGAGTACTGTGACAATCAGAAGACGTCTTATTGAGGTTAACCTTCCAGCAAGAAGCCCCCGCAAAGTCCCACTGCTGAGAAAAAGACATGTGCAGAAGCGTTTACAATTTGCCAAAGAGCACATTGACTGGCCTGAAAAGAAATGGCATAATATCTTGTGGACAGATGAAAGCAAGATTGTTCTTTTTGGGTCTAAGGGTCACAGGCAGTATGTCAGACGCCCTGCAAACACAGAATTCAAGCCACAGTACTCACTGAAGACCATTAAGCATGGTGGTGCAAGCATCATGATATGGGGATGTTTTTCATACTATGGTGTTGGTCCGATTCACCGCATACAAGGGATCATGGATCAGTTCCAGTACATCAGGATCCTGGAAGAGGTCATGCTGCCATATGCTGAGGAGGAAATGCCTTTGAGGTGGACCTTTCAACAGGATAATGACCCCAAACACACCAGCAAGCGAGCAAAAGCATGGTTCCAGATGAACAAGATTCAACTGATGGAGTGGCCAGCACAATCCCCGGACCTTAATCCCATTGAAAACTTGTGGGCTGACATAAAAAGTGCAGTGCATGAGGCAAAACCAAGAAACGCTGAGGAATTGTGGAATACAGTGCAATTATCCTGGGCTGCAATACCTGTGGAACGATGCCAGAAGTTGGTTGACTCCATGCACCACAGATGTGAAGCAGTCATCGGAAACCGTGGTTTTGCAACAAAATATTAGTTTAGGATACTCAGCTAGGTTCACTTATCAAGAATTTCTTTGTTTGTACAGTACATTTTTGAGTTTCCAAGGAAAGATGGCAACACTGCTATTCTTTTGAACATGCCATTTCTTACTTTATTTGAAATATTATTATTATTATTTAAGTTTTGATGACTTTGCGCAATTGTTTTGCTTTGGAATAGAATGTACTGTGTCCCCAATGTATCTGTGTTCATTAAAGTACAATTTCTTTGAAGAATTTTGACATTTACTCATTTTTCTAAAGGCACTGCTATTATTTCGAACACAACTGTAAAACTTAATCCGACTTATATTTATAGTATATGTCTCAACGTTTTCTCCACTTCTCCTTTTGTACCAACCCCTTGAGCATATAAGGTCCAGGCACAATTCCCCTGAAAATAAATGTGTGCGTTGTTTGAAAACATCCCGAGCAATCGACCGCTCATGCACTGGTATAACGAACTTCATTCAACACGATAGGAAGACACACAAGTAAGTACCTTTTTTTTTTTGGTTTCTTTTTCGGCTTTAAGAACACTCGCACAGACAAAGGAAAAAACACATGCTGCATTCAAGTATATTAGCATGTCTGTTACAAAAGATCATATTCTGTGGAAATAAACATTCACAGAAACACACACACATTGCACATTCCTTCCACTGCTGCTCTAGCAAATCCAGATGTGTACGTGGCTGAAAGACAAATACGGCAGTGGTAGTGAGTGTGTGTGTAAATTGGATGGTGCTTGCTTTTCGACAATGATCGCAAAAAATGGCTTTGAAGTTCAAGATGATGGCAGTAGAGTTATTCAAAAACTGCTTAGGAGAGCCAGAGAAAGATGGAAAGAGTGGAAAAATAGGTCACAGCTGTTCTTTTTTTTCTGCCCCTAGCTCCCACTCCAAGCAATCCAGCCAACTTCATTCCACCTCCGCAGCAATCCCTTCGCCCAAACATTTACACACCACTTGAAACGAAAACCTCAACATTCCACAGGACACATGATCCGCCACTAAGAAGAGGAGGATTAGGAAACCATCAGACTTTTAAGAACATCTGGGCGCGGATAGTCCAGGGAACGGCCCAGAGGGTAGTCAGGCGGCAGGAAGTCGACCGGTCTGCAGACCCAAACTGCAAATGGAAAGCCGACTAAAGCTCTGGGGTGCCTGTGGGTCGACACGCCAACAGGAAATTTTAGGGCCTTGTAATTTTTATAGCCAAATGAAACCTAAACGAAATCTAAATGAAGCGTTGTTGCGCTTCATTGGTTGTCTTGCAATGTGCCTGATTAGAACCTGTCTAATCAAAACAATATGGGACTACAGTGATTTGATGTTGTGCAGGCAGCGCCTCGCTATCTGCGTGCATACAGGTGGTGCACATTTTTTTCACAGATGCAGATAAACTGAGTGCGGTCCAGCTGTGTGAATTTTTTTTCCCCAGTTTTCATGGGAATTGATGTTAACGTCCAAGTCTTTGTACATTTTGTCGAGTCAAGTCTGAAATCATCAAATTCATGACTCGAGTCTGACTCGAGTCCACACCTCTGATTTCAACCATAGGGATACAAACTCAAAAGAACAAGAAAGTACTCTTTCAACAAAAAAGCTGATTTACAACTTCTTATAGATAAATTGTACTTATAATGGCTCTTAAGAGCCAATACAATTTTTAAGTGCTGCAATTTGTTAGTGTTTAGTCAAGGTACAGTCTGAAAAGGTGTGTCTTTAAAGAGTCGTGATCTTGTCGAGTGCTTTACTCTCAGTGAGGGGGGAACAAGCAGTTTGGCAGATGCAGAGCGAAGGGCGCCGGTTGGGATGTAGGGTTTGACAATGTCCTGGATGTACACCAGACCCAATCCATTCACCACATGGTACATGAGCACCAATGTTTTTAACTGGATGCGGGCCGCTACTGGTAGCCAGTGAAGAAGTGGAGTAGTGTGGGAGAATTTAGGAAGTCAAGGTACTGCATTCTGGATGAGCTGCAGAGGTTGAATGGCGGCAGTAGGTAGACCTGCCTGGAGAGAGTTACAATAGTCAAGGCGGGAATTGACAAGAGCCTGAATCAGTATCAGCTTCTGAGTGAGTAAGGATCGTATTCTCCTGATGTTGTAGAGCGTGTATTTACAGGATCGCGTTGTTGTTGTAATGTTTGGAGTCAGGGAGAGTTATGTGTGAATAGAAAATATAGTTGACTAAAGCATTACACTCTTCAGTGTTGCCATGTTAGAAGAAAGCCATTTCAAAATCTTAGAGTGCCTTATAGTACCGTGAAGTAGGCGCTTCTGGAGGCAATGGCCTCAGTTCTCTTTGCTGCATTTATACAGCTCTTATAACTTGACTCACATGAAAAGAAAATCAAAGTACAGTAATTACATCCTCATCCATAACATTCTCTGCTTTCAAAACAATCAGAACAATGAGGCTCTGTTCCATTTCCCAAACATGCCCCCTGCCCACCCTATAGAAGAGATTAAAAGAGAAGAGCTGAAACCGCCTATAGTTTTTTCATTCCAATTACGTCATTGTCACTTTAGAAAGGGGTGCAAAACGCAGGCAAAACAAAACATTGGAGCGTCAACCTTGGCCTTCTGGCTTCATATGGCACTCACTGAGGAATTTTTTGCTTCATTGACAACAGTGTTTGGGAATTCAAAAACAATTTAATGTTTCAATGCATTGAAATCTTATCTTGTTTACTGGTGGTCCTCCTGTGGCAAGTTTAGAAAAGCTTGTTACTAGAAAAAAAGGAGAAGAAATATGTGTGAAAATAGGAGTGGTTACTCAGATTTTTCCTTCAATCAATCAGTTTTAGTCAATACTGTTGCCATCCTTTTTTAAATTTGCGATTGTAGCAGTATGAGTAGACTGGTAATTACCGGGTGCCGCGGGACCAATCAGAGCGCGTGGGAGGGTATAATGCTTAACGGCGGCGTCAATAAACGTGCGCAATCTGAACTGGGCGGTTGTACCGGAGGATCGTGGCCACCTGAGCAGTCCAACCAGCTGCTGTTTTCTACTAAATACGTTTTTTGACCACACACCGTTTTGCATCTGGACTGTTTCTGCCCGGAGTGTTTCCGGCCGCACCCCCCTGCGCCGTTTTACCCGGATGTCTTTCCCCGGACCCGGCTGGAGTTGCGGATTGGATGAACTATTTTAGATAACATTCACTGTTCCCCTTCCCCCGGATTTATTGGGTTGGTAGTTATTTCCTTTCTTTATTGTATCGCTGCAACTTTGTGTTTCTTTAGACAGCCCCCGGAATACCCTAGTGGAGTTGGTCGTGCTATTGTTGTTTTGTATTGTGTTTTTTTTGTTTTATTTCTTCGGGCTGAACGCCGACTGTGGTGGTGTGGTGTCCGGGTGGTGGTATTCCTCCCCTGGTGTGCTGTGGGTTTTCGTTTTCATTTTTGTGCTGTGCCTCACTATTGTGTTTTTCATGTTCACGAGTGCCTTTCCCTGAGTAACCCCCCCCCCCGCTGCCCTCGTACCCCCCCCCCACAACCACTCGTTCGCTTTTTTGTTCATTGTTTTTTTTTGTTTTGCTCATTGTTTCTTTTGTTATCTTGCTCATTGCTTCATTTGTTATTTTGCTCATTGTGTCGTTTGTTGCTCATTGTTTAGTTTGTTGCTCATTGCTTCGTTCTTTATTTTGTTCATTGTGTCGTTTGTTGCTCCTTGTTTCGTCTGTTGCTCATTGTTACTTGTTTCGTTCCTTATCTTTTGTCCCATATCTTTATTATTATTATCCCCATTACTCCCATCTTATCGGGATGGTGAACGTGTTTTAAATTGTCTTATAAATCTTGGTGTTTTATTATAATAAACTTTACCTTTTTGTACATTGGACCACGTCTTTGGCACCCCTTTTTGTAAACTTATCTGTGTGACCTTAGTGTATATAGTATTCTCTGGGTGAAATTCCCAGCGTGGCGTTGTTGGTCCCCGTTCTGCCACCAGGTGGCATTCTGACTACTCGTGCTGCCACACAAGCATTTATACCACCAATAAAGCAAGTCCTTGGAAAGATCTGATTATTTATAAATCATCAAACTGCTGGAGAAATCCACTTCTCTTTTGGCCAAATTCCTTCCACTCTAAACTGTCTGTAACATCTAAGTTAAGACTCCAAAATGCACCCCCCCCCCCCCCACCCGCACAGAGACACACAAAATTCTAATGAAGCGCCTGTCAATTGGGGCAGACCCAAAATAACAAAATAAACTAACCCTAACCCAAGCATGGAATAGTTGACGCAATTTGGATGTGTGTACGTGCTAATTGCACACCATTAAGAGTTAGAAGGCAGGTATTAGTAATAAAAACAAAACAAAAACTTTACGCGGTTTGAAAAAGGGATCATACTGGAGTTCTTCACTGGTTTGAGTTCCGCAAGACATGTGACTTAATACTCCACGGGGGAATATATGCAAATAGTTATGCCACATTTAGATGTGCTTGTTTTCACATTGGCTATAAAAAAGACTTTCCGGGGCCGCTGGCAAGTTTAACAGCTCAAAAAAGGATTAAGCATGAGAAGGAGACGTGGATTGTGCATCATTTCTTTAATCTCAGTTTTAGGAGGGTGGTTGGAGATATAGCAAGAAGTGGGAAAAGACAATGAGACGAGAACAAAAAGATAGCATGTCTTTTCATCCATGTCATTTTCTGAGACAAAATAAGAGAATAAAAGAGGGATGTATTAGCTCTAAACTGGTTGTACAGAACAATTCAAATCCACTGACCACAAATTTACTAATAATACACAGCATATAATTGCCCCTTCCGATGACTACTTAGCTAACCCCCAAAACAAAAATGGTTTTTGTTCAATCAAAATGTGTGACAAAACTGTTAGTTTAGCATTGGTATTTAAAGAGAACAAACAGATCCAATCCTTATTCTTCCTTACTCCCACTTATCTATTGCCCCCTGAGCGGCAGCATATTGATTCTACATGTCAACAGGTCTCAAAGAGGACGCTGACAGGCGATCAAAGCGGCATGTTCACAGAGGATACGTCCACCGGCATCCAGTAACTGCGCCCGGTTAGAGGGCAGAAAAACATGATGCCATTCTTGATCTGGGACTCTTTACTCCTTGTCACTAAATGCCAGCAGCAGGTACAGTGATACAGTCTGCAATGAGTTTTTACGTACGATTAGCTTATTGAAATTAAGTGCAATAATAATGTACAAGGAGATCACAGGTCATTTGTGTCTCGATCAATCACTGTTGACCTCGTTTCACTGTTTGTTTTTTTCCACAATATTCAACTTGGGTGTTTCCTTCAATATATCTCATTATGGTTTATATAAACAATGGATTATGTTAATGTTGAGTGCAATGAGGGAAATCACTGAACGAGCAGAAAAGAAATCCTGTCATTGCAATCATTCCAATAGTGTGAACTTGGCTTCAGCAGCCACAGTCCTGCCACAGGGGCACCCACGAGAAAGCAGGCCGGTTCAAGAGGAGGGAGTCTTTAGAGAAAGTATCTTCTGCCCTAGGAGATGCTGTTTTGTGAGCAGCTGGTTTCCTGGCACGATTAGATACAGAAGAGACTGAGAAAGACTGAGTGCATCAAACACCCACAGAGTCCTCCCTCCCTCAACCTCCTCTCTCCCGCGCTCTGGGTAAACAATTCAATAAAAGCAGTGCCAGGGATATGATTGATGCTTTTATTTGCTTGGATCCAGGAAGGGACCGATTCAACAGGAGGAAACTTAACAAAAATGAACCCTATACTGTATTATGGGTTCTGACAACTCTGTTCACTCATGGTCACGTTCAAACGTTGATGTGCATATTAACAATATCTGCCAACCTTGCTCACTCCTCTCCCAAACGTGGAGGGGAAAGAATACCACTAAATCAAACGTTAGTGCTTAGCGCAACATTGTTCAGTTACGCCATTAGCTAACTACTTTGGCAACCGACAAGCTAGCCTAACTGAAAATGACCAGTTCCGGCTGGTCTTTCAGAGTAAAATACTTTTCAACACCTATTTTCGACACTTCCGGTTAAAGGTAACGGTCGTGTTTTGATGAAAAAATAAAAATAATAAAGATGGACGGGTACAGCGACAACAAACAGCGAAGAACTAGTATTACGTGTCATACTTTGACAATTAAATGTCAGTAGACACACACACAAATACTACAGCATCCACGATCCATTGTCCCCGTCTTGGTGAACGTGAGTTCGCCTTCTGTCATCTACTGCTCCCACGCAGCTCGCAGTCTGGCTTTGAACGCCCTGTTGACAGAAATATGTAGCGCTGGAGTTCTTTAGTTAATCTACCCGGAATGACGGCTTAGAATTAGTTTGCTTCACTTGTTTTTGACAACATCGGTGATATGGGCGCGCATGGAGTTGTAGATCAATAGGGAGAGAGCTTTGTGAAAAAAAACACCCGGTCGCTTGACGTAAATTTCTCTCAGCCACTCACTCATCTTTTCCTCATCCATTCACATTGTGTATGTATGGTTTTGATAGGCTCTGATACTTGGGCCAGGGTTGGGGTACCGCACCTTCCGGGGTAATGTGTGTAGTTTTGGGGGAAAACAGGAAGTGGAGATTGTGAGGTGGTGTGTGTGAGTTGGAGTTCCTACTCATGAGTGTCAAAATGTGTTCTTGTGGCGTGGTTGTGGCCGACAACAGTCAACATTAAACCCAGTAAATGGTAAACTGTCTCTTCATTGGCACAGAACGTTACAATATAAAAAGCGCTCCGCATTGTAAGGTGCACTGTAGGGCTGTGCGTTATTACCGATATTCCGGTATGGTGGTATGAAATTTCCGTACGGTATGGATTTCTCACATACCGTCATACCGGGGTTACTAACAGCTGACCTGCTCTTTGGCAGGCAGCGGATTTTATTTGTACACGTCGTCATCACAGCGATGCATGGAGCTACTTAGTTTTATGTGTGTTGAGATTGAGTCATGGTTACAACTTTATAACAACAATGAATAACCAACAACACAACGGCTTGGGACATTTTGTAATACTAATAAATTGTTAGTATTACAAAATGTTGTAATAAATTATAAATGTACAAAATTGTACATTTTATAAAAATAATCTTCGCCAAACTGCATGCTGGGTACAGTTATCACAAATCTCGTTACTACCTGAAAACACGGACAAGAGCAATGGAGGAGGAGGAAGAACAAGAGACGGGAGATACACCAACAACTTGTACCCAAAAAAGGAGGTGTGTCTGCTGCCAGAAAAAAGTTTATTTAAAGTATGTCGAGCCGTTGTTATCGCCACTGGTGGCAACACTAGCATTTTACTCCATCACCTTAGCAGAAAACACGTGTTGGAGTGTTTGCGATTACGGTCCTCGGATTCGAGACCGTCAACCAGTCATGGCGGAGCGAGTGAAGCGGGTCAGAAAGGGTCAGACATCGCTTGAAGAGGCATTTGCTCAAGGTGATGCGTATGACAAAAAAAAGCAAGCGATGGAGTGACATTACGGAGGCAATAACGTTCCACCTCTGCAAGGACGTAGTCCCGCTACGGACCATAGATAAAGACGGGTCAAAGCATTGGATCCATGGTACATTTTACCGGGGTGAAAGTATTTTAGCCAAATTGCCGTCCCTCATTTGTACGAGCAACGCCGAAGCGAGCTGCGTACAGTCGGCCACTTTTCAACAACAACGGACCTGTGGTCGAGTCGCACAATAAAGCCAAACCTCAGCATAACGGTGCACTTCATCGGTGATGACTGGGAGTTGCGCAATCACTGTTTGCAAGCGTCATATTTCCCTGACGACCACACCGGAGAAATAATGTTAATAAAACGATTATAAAATATTTGTTTTGAAAAGGAAGCCATGTTTAAGTTGTAAGATCTCTTCCGTTTTAAATACGTTGCAGTTTGCACAATAAAATATGTTTATATTCTGATTCCTTTATATATTAAAAAAAATACCGTAATATACCGTCATACCGTCAGAATGATTTTTAATACCGTGATACGGATTTTTGGCCATACCGCACAGCCCTAGTGCAGTCGTTTTTTGAGAAAATGAAAGGATTTTAAGTGTGCCTTATAGTGCCGAAACGGTATGTAAACTATTTATGCATTTAAAAAATTTAAAAATACTGTGTAGGAGTAAGTCTTATTTAAATTTTATGAGAAAATCCATAATGTTTTTTAGTTCCTGCTAGAAACACTAAAATACTGAGTACATTTTACAACATTACATGTCATTTATCAGACGCTTTTATCCAAAGCGACTTAAAATAGATTTCAACCATAGGGATACAAACCCAAAGAAGAAACAACAAAGTACTTTCAACCAAAGAAAGCCGATTTATAACTTGTTATCGATAAGAGCCATTATAAGTACAATTTAAGAGCCAATACAATTTAAGTCCTGAAATATGTTAGTGTTAAGTAAAGGTACAGCCTGCGGCGAAAGATGTAGAGGCTCTCTGCGGTCCTGATGTCACCAGAGAGTTCGTTCCACCATTACGGAGCAAGGAGAGTAAAGAGTCGTGATCTTGTCGAGAGTTTTGCTCTCAGTGAGGGGGGAGCAAGCAGTTTAGCAGAGGCGGAGCGGAGTGCGCGGGTTGGGATGTAGGGTTTGACCATGTCCTGGATGTAGACCGGACCCGATCCATTCACAGCATGGTACGTGAGCACCAATGTTTTCAACTGGATGCGGGTAGGAGGAGGAGTGGAGTAGTGTGGGAGAATTTAGGAAGTCGAGGCGCTGCATTCTAGATTAGCTGCAGAGGTCTAATGGCAGCAGCAGGGAGAATTGCCAGGAGAGAGTTGCAATAGTCCAGGCGGGAGATGAAGAGAGCCCGAATCAGTACCTGCGCTGCCTGATGCGGGGTAATATTCTCCTGATATTGTAGAGCGTGTATCTACAGGATCAGGTTGTCGCTGCAATGTTTGGAGTCAGGGAGAGTTGGCTGTCAAGCGTCACACCGAGGTTCTTAGCAGTCAAGGTCGGCGTTAACACAGAATTGCCAAAGTTGACAGTCAGGTCCTGGGTCGGAAAAAGAAGTTCAGTCTTGTCAGGGTTGATTTTCAGATGGTGAGCAGACATCCACTGCGAGATGTCTGTCAGACAGGCAGAGATCCGTGCCGCCACCTGAGTGTCCGAGTGAGGGAAGGAGAGAATTAGCTGGGTGTCATCGACAAAGTTGTGGTAGGAGAAGCTGTACTAGCGTATGACAGAGCCAAGAGAGTGGGTGTAAAAGGGAGAAGAGTAGGGGACAAAGGACAGAAGCCTGAGGAACTCCAGTAGTAAGGGTTCGGCCATCAAGGTAGGACGAGAGAAGGGAGAGAGCAGAGCCTGTGAAACAAAGTTCCTGAAGCGAGGAAACAAAGGATCTTGTGAGTTACTGTGTCGAATGCAGCAGAAAGGTCGAGAAGGACGAGGACAGAGGAGAGAGAGGCGGCTCTAGCAGTGTGGAGTTGCTCTGAAACAGCAAGGAGCGCAGTTTCTGTGGAGTGGCCCCCGCCTTGAAGCCTGACTGGAAGTTCACAATCCGGCGAATCCGACCCAGCAAGCGTGCGATGCGCGGCACACTCAAACTAGCCAGGGTGGCTAAATATGAAGTTTCAAGTGTGGGGGCGAACCACTTCCCTCACTGCCACATCCATGTTCCTCGCATTGTCGTGTGACTACAGCTATATTTTGTTGCCCTTCCAGCTGCCATTCCACCAAAGCCTCCTTTAGCACTTCAGCTATCACCGCATGAAAAGTGGGATTTTCGTCAGTATGCAGCGCTGTAGATTGTCGTGGAATTTCAGGTTTACGGCTTTTCACAGCAATTTGCGGGCAAGGCCGAAAACTGCCGGAAATTGACGTGGGCCTCCCTTGGCAGTTGTCCCCCCATGACCCCTCCCCCTCCTAATTCTAGGGGAGGCTTCGACGTATAAATGAAAATGCTGTGAGCTATACAAATGCAAATCGGGGTTGCGAAGGGAGTTTTAGCCCAGGTGACATTTTTTTAAAAGGTAAGAAAATCTCTGGTACAACTAGATCAGGCTCAGTAGCCCAATTATAGACTCTTACATTTTAGCTTGAATTGATTTATTTAATTAAAGTATGCTAGATTACTGTGTATGCCATTAGCAATGGCAAATGTTATGTTAAAAAGATACACTAAATAACTTATAAAAAATGCTTTTTGTTCATAGTTTTGTATTAATCTATCATGTGCAGCTGCCGAGTGGTTACAGGTCAGGAATTCCCTTACAGAGCAACAGGAAAAACCCCAAATGTTGAAGAAGCAACCCTTGATCCTTCCTTAATACCGCCCTGTCAATCACTAATCTTAACAGATGGAAAACAGGATAAATCAAGGTATCTGTGGGTCCCTCTGTCCCTCGTGGACTCGGACAAGTCACCGGTTTCTAAAGAAAGGTCACACGCCGGTTCCCTGAGTGACTCACAGTACATGATTGCATTGTAGGACATATGACCTTGTCACCTGGCTGGAGATTATGTGAAGCCCCGCCCTCATATGTTCCACCCGGTTCTTGTTTATGTGTGAAGTTGAATAAAAGGCTGATGTAAAGGGAGGTTCGTTGGAAAGCCGACACTGCATGCGCGGTGTGGCAGGGCTCCCCTTTGCAAAGTGAAAAATATACGACTTGTCTGTGGTTTGTTCTCGCCTCTTTAAGGTAACAGAATTACTCCTACATAGGGTAACAGAAATACCTATCAGCTCTGGAGTCGAACAACTGTGTGGGAGGGACTAAAGCCTAGTTTATGCTTCTGCATTTTCGGAGAAACGCAAGCGCCCCTTGCGTGTCCCTTGCGTAGAGTCCCGACCCCCCTTGCGTCCTTGCGTGTGTCGACCAATTTTTCCAACCCTTGAGTCTACGGATACGCAAGCTCTGCAAGGAAACGCAAGCAGCAGGGCTGTGATTGGTCTGCCTACTACATCCTTGCCAGAGTCTCGAATTTCCGGTTTCATAGCGTAATTCCGCCATTATTAAAACAAATATATTTTACGAGAGAATGAATCAGATCCAAGAGCTTTTGTCTGAAGAAATCCATAAATATGACCACTTATAAACACACGCGTCATTGGTGGACTATAAAGATGCGCGAATGGGCTCCAATTCATGGACGTAGATCTCCGCAAACGCCGGTTTTGCCGGTTGAGGGGGCGTTAAAGTTGTGGCGGAAATACGGGACAAATACGTCCGCGAAAAGAGACAAAGAAAAGCAGCAGTGTTGCTGCACAGGGCAAAAAAGTACCTGATAAATTAATAAACAAACCAACGACTTCTACTCGCAAAGACGGAACTCTCTAGGTCGTCTTCGACAATAAACGTTACTCCGCCTGGTGTTCTGGCGGTGAATTGCTTTGCAACACACGCAAGCGCAACGGAGACGCCGACGCAGAAGCATGCGCTGGCCTTAACTCAAAAGAAGAGGAGACGAGCGCAGTAAGAATGTTTGATGACTGCTAGCTAAGGTATATTTTGGCTGGATATCGATATACGTTATTGATATATCCCGACATTTTCTCCACAATATTAAAGGGAAGAAAACCTGAACGCAAATGTCAAAGCAGCCAAATATGACATGTCATTGTTTCATTGAAACTCGCTATTTCAGTAAGTTGCAAAATAAAATGAATAAATAATTAAACAAAAAAATGCCAAAAAAATACAAATAATAATATGTAAACAAAGTGTATAACAGGAGTATTCTTTGGATAAAAGCGTCAGCTAAATTACATAATGTAATGTAAATGTATCTGCATTCACTCTAAAATCAAGCATTTTGTTCCCAGTTTCTGGCCTGAAATACTGTGCAGCAAGGAGAAACCTCTTGATTTTCCCTTTTTTCGATGCATCCGTCTGTATGGAGAATGGGACAGGTTTACCTGATGTTAAGACAACATCAGTCACTGCCTTAGTTCTCCTTTCTTTATGATTTTGGAGTAATGCAGAATATTTTGAGTTTATGTCCACAGTCAGCACTGTTATAGCTGAGGTTGTGTTTCACTGTGTGGTACACTTGCGTTAACTCCGCTGCTGTAACCTAGAAGGGAGTAGGATGTAATGGGAAAAATATATGTAACTCTTTCTGATGTTTCATTGTATAACCAGTTGATTAATTGCAAGTGAGATGGCGAGGCCGTGGGATAAGCACTGACGCATGACATTCTGATAGTATGTTCCCGGTGTCCTGGCGATAGAGACTCAAACAAGTTTGTTTTGTTCTGCTGATCTGTAACCAACTGATGTTCCCCACACAGTATGTTCTCCTGTTTACGTCAACTGTGACTGAACTAAACTATAAGAGCGTCTTGGCTTGATCAAGGACAGGGGGAGTTCATGACAGTCTGCGGAGCACGTAGCTGTGGTGACCCCTTTCCCTTGCAAGGAAATAAACGGACAAAAGACATACTTGATTCAGAGCCTTCATTTCTTATTCTACGATTGTCTGTGCTAAAATTTTCCATCACAAGGATCAGAAATTGCTAATAAACTTGAGTAATTGTATAGGGTGGCGTGAACAAATTAATGGGCACTACATTTTTTATTATAACATATCTCTGTCTGACTGGATACATTAACCTTAATAAACAAATACCATAACATAATTGTTACGTGCGGTCGGACACCACCCTTAACATAAAAGGAGAGACGCACACATACTAGCTTGTATGAAAAATAATTAATAATAAACGAAAACAAAATACAAATGCGGAGCGTTTTCCAATGTCGGGTGGATGGCTGAACAGCAATCTTCAACGCAGTAAGCACGGTTGTGCAGAGACTCTCAAGGATCTGTGTGCGCCCCCGGAAATGGTCGAGGAAGCCTTTTGTAGCTGTAACACAGGCTCTGCTCAGGTGTGGCTCATCTGTAATCAAGACACACTGCATGCACCCAAACACGCGTAGCAACAGAGCTAGGGGACGTAACACCCCCACCCCAAAATGGTGACTTGTCGCCATACATTGAATATGAAAAAACTAGAGATGTTTCGATACCGATTCCGATACGCCTCCTGTGGGTATCGGCCGATACCGAGTACCGATACCAGTGTCCCCTTAACTTTGGTAAATTTGTCGTGCTCTTTAGCGTGACGCGTCTTCAGATGTTTGATTAAGTTGCTGGTGTTGAAATTTGCAACACTCGTGCCACGCCTCGAAATTGCTTCTTTGCCCTTGTTGCATGTCGGCGTCTTACTGGTGGGAAAAGCCACTGTAAAGTACTGCCAAACCGCCGACATGATGCGCTAATGTTAGCTCCTGAGCTAATCTGAAAATGACAGAGAAGACAGCCCGAGCAGCACCGAGACCAACGGCCGTTTACAGTAGCGGTTACCGACCCGGATAAGCGGACCCGGAACAATAACAGTTCAAATCTAATGTGTTGTTCGTTACACCGAACGTTGCCTGAGACGAGTGCCCGGATAGCGTTAGCTAGGTTCGTTTGCCGTGTGTGAGGTTCCACAAACCCGGTTCACGCTAGTTAAATGCTGGATCTTGCTTACGTTAGCTCAGGAGCTGACGTGAGCTAACGTTAGCGCCTGACGTTAGTTCACGTCAATAGAGCCGCCATCTTGCTACGGGGGAGCCGATCCTTTTTAAAGGCACCAACGTCAATAACAACTTTCAAATAAGAAAAATCACTCGTGATTGGTTGGCAGATCTGTCGCTATTGGTCACCCAGCCTCATAAATAATTTATATATACAATATATATTATTTATTCATTCATACTGTATATTATTGGAGTCGCCTCTCACCGGGACTGCAGCTTCGCACATTGTTCGGAGAGCTGCAGCCAACGAAATGACGGCGACCGTACAATCCACCCAGAGACCCCGCCAACACTTCCACCGCGTCATCTGCGAGCACACGCTGTCTCCATTCCAGTGGCTGTAAAAAACAAAACAACAAATCAATACTGTGCGATGCGTATGGACACAACACATCTATCAACGCTCGTGAAAAATAGTCACAAAATAAACTCTTACCCGCTTTCTTCTCGCGCGGAACTCTTCGCTCTTCCGCCTGCAGTGACTTTTTCTAGCGCGATTCTGAAGCTCCGACGTGCCGTCTCGTAATATGTCTTACAGGCGACTGGAAAACAACTAAATGGAAGTGGTATGAATAAAAATTAACACGCAAGTCACCGTAACATTAAATAAGGAAGGAGAAACAGTAAAAAAAAAAGTCACTTACAGATGTTGCTCCGAGCAAATAGGAGGTCAGCGCCTCATTGTGAGGAGAAACTAGTCTGTGAAAACAAAATGTACAGTTATGATCGGTATCTATTCTATGGCATCCATTTCCTTATACCGCACAATGAACGCATGCTCTTTAAACCATATACACTTCAATAAAGCGGGTTCTGCTCACTAGTTCTTTTGTAAGGCTACTCTTAGCTTTGGTATTAGGCTAAGCTACTTTTAGCTTAGCTAGCAGTCATCAAACATATACTTACCTTGGGATTTCATGCGGCCGTCTCTTCTTCCTGAGTCAGTCTCTCCCGCTCGTTCATATCGGCAGGATGTTGATTCAGCTAACGGGACAGTCCGCCGATAGCAAACAGCAGTTTCTTCTCGACTGGCTGAAAGCTGTTGATCGCGTCCAAGAGGAGCTGAACGCGAGTTGAACGTCCGGATCCTCCAATCAGATACGAGGTCATTGTTACATGGAAGGACTCGCGAGACCAGACCGCGGTGCCTTTGAAGCACCATGTCTGCGGGATGTAGTGGTTAATACGTCCTCTGTGCATTTAAGTAAGACTAAAGAAAATGTCACTGTATTCCTGTCACTATGGACATTAGTTGAGCTCTAGGAGAATGTGATCTCTGCAGAGCCTTCATTCTGATTCTAATGTTTGTATGGAATGGTCATTTTACCTTGCTGATTCAGATTGAAACTAATGTTTTAAATAATTTAGTGTATCTTTTTTACATAACATTTGCCATAGCTAATGGCATACACAGTAATCTAGCATACTTAAATTAAATAAATCAATACAAGCTAAAATGTAAGAGTCTATAATTAGGCCTGATCTATTTGTACCAGAGATTTTCTTACCTTTTAAAAAAATGTCACCTGGGCTAAAACTCTCTCTGAAACTCTGATTTGCATTTGTATAGCTCACAGCATTTTCATTTACACGTCAAAGCCTCCCCTAGAATTAGGAGGAGGGGAGTCATGGGGGGCCAACTGCCCACGTCAATTTCCGACAATTTCCGGCAGTTTTCGGCTTTGCCCGCAAATTGCCAAAAATTGCCGTAAACCTGAAATTCCACTACAATTTACGGTGCCGGAAATTGTCGGAAATCCCACTTTTTATGCAGTGGCCATTCTGGCCATTACTGGCAAAATATGCCCTCTGCCAACTATTCGCCCCCAGTAAGTAACAGTGGCTTTTCCGAACTCACATTTTGCTAGATTAGTTGTGAGATATGCCTACGGAAAAGCTCTCAAAGTTGTGTTATGTGTTCCGACCAGTGTGTACTATATCGTCCAAATACGCCTCGCAATTTGACATTCCTGTTAAAACAAATGTTTACTAAACGCTGGAACGAGGCAGGAGCGTTTCACATTCCGAAATTATAATTGTTTTGCTCTATGTGTACAGGGAACTTGCCCGTAACCTTTTAGGAGGTCGCTTTAAGTGACAAGCAGGGTGCGATTTGCTGTTTTGTCACACGTAGGCAGGGTGCGATTTGTGTGGGGGGATTTCCATCCCTCTGGTTTTCCGATCCCCCCCTCTGCTAAATTATTTTTATCTCCAGGGGGGACAAGGATTTCCCCCCCTTGATAGCGATGAATGCAACTTAACTGCTAGCCTACTTAAACTCTTGAAATCTAACGATCTTTAGTGTCAATTTCTGAACGTCAACCAACACAAACACATTGTAACATTTTAGTGTTCGCAGGGGTGCGCTTGTGACGCGGATCGGTTTTCCCTCTTTGTGCGCCGCTCGGCGCTTAATTCTGCTTCCTCCTCGTAGCCAAACCGTTCGTGCACGTGAAAGTGAGCATCAAGCCAGTTGGACTTTAGATCCCATCGGGGGAATTGCGCTATGCGGGGAGGGAAAGGGTGGGTTCCGTAGCAGAGAATAGGAACCAGCTCTTTAATAATAAGAGCAGCGCGGAGCTGCATTACTGTGAGTGATGGCCTATTACCTTTGTATTGGTTTTGCATATTAACATGCTTTAGACATATTTTATTTGTTATTTATACTAGTAGCCTACTGTGATGGTTTTCCACGTCCCAGATTTTTTTGGTACCCCCCCAAGCATTTGGTTCCCTACGCGCAGTGCGTGATGTGCGTGTGCGGAGCGCCGGCACAGAGCATATCGTCTTACTTTACAGGACCCAATAATAAAACAACTAAACATTACAAGTTTTGTCATGTTGTGATGGGAACTAATCCACGGACCCGAAAAAGGGCTGGTCTACCCTTTGCGTTCTTCTCCCTAGTTATGCAAGCTAAAAGTCCAATGTCCAAAAAAAAAAACATCCCCCCCTCTGCTTTTTTGTCAAATCGCATCCTAGTGACAAACGTAGCCGAGCCAACACAGTCCGCACAGTCATCCATCCGTGGTAACGGGTGACAGTCTGGGAGTCAGGCACGGAGAGCTCTAAGGGCTCAAACTAGGCTCAGAAATATTCTTCTTTAACATGTACTCAACCTCCTGTTGCAGAATAGCTCGCTTCTTGGGATTTATTCTATATGGGTGCTGTTTAATCGGGCCCTTATCACCTATGTCATGTTCCAGGACCGTAGTTACTGTTGGAACATCTCCGAATAACTCAGGGAAATCATCTATCACAGAAAGTATGTCAGCTGTTTGAGCGGGAGTTAAATGTGGCAAATGATTTGCAATGACCGACAGCATGGCAAAGTTATCGACCTTCAATCACGCATCGCGACAGAAGAGTCAACCAACCACACATACCATCCACAGAAAGACTTCAGGAAAGAAGCAAAATCAGTAGTATTGTTTTATGATGACCATAATAGTATTGTAACTAATAATAATAGCAGCAGGATCATGGCATAAGGCAGGACCAGGGTCCAGATAGAACCACATTCTATGAAAACCTGATAAGCGAGAAAGCACAAAAAAAAGCTGTATTAGTGATGTGCATAAATGAAATGTGGATTCCTACAGGAGAGAGAGAAGAGAGGCGTTCAGTGTGTCCTAGCAAGTCCACTAGCAGTCTATGCCTCATCCTACTTTTTAAGTCTCTAAGAACCACAAGTACCCAAGCAGTTATGGAACACACAGCTCTTCAGTAGGGCAAAACAGTATTATAAGCTACTTACATAAGATAATGACTTTTCCTAATATTTAAGGTAACATGCCTACCAACAAACATTATCTCAGATGACGCTATTGAATCATTTACAAGGTCCTGTAATGTTCCCTGTCCGTATTCTCCTCAACTTGGCTATGGGGTCGGAACTTGTGCAGATAACCCCACTAATCTGCAGCAAGGAATTTCTTTGTTTCAAGATTTAGTAATCAGTAATTGTTTGCAATGTCAAACCAAAATGTAACCTTGTATCATGTATTCTTTATGTTCTTTATCATCTCCTCAGCATGGCAGCTTCCCCCTTACTAGCTCCTTTCCACCGACAGCTTCCTTCTCTCTCTCTGATAGAAAAACAAAAACAAAGTCAATGGCAGTGACAGGTGACGCTTTGGATGAAAGTCCCTGACTCTGGCAACTGTCACTGTGCTCAGCAGATAAATGAAAACCAAAGGCAGAAAGGTTTTGGTTGCAGGGTAACAGAGCGAGGTGAGGGAGGTGAGGCAGGAGAGGAGGTGGAGATGTGGACTGAATTCAGGGCACGTTGCTCCGGGGCTGTAAGCCTCTAAATAACTGCAGTGTGTTGACAGGCTCCTGCGACTGTCACTTCCAGTAAACATACACATAGTTTGTATTTCTATAGTTTTGAAGACTGTTTTCCTCGACACCGAAGCAAAATCAATTAACAGTACAATTGTTTAATGCTTGCAAGCATGGAGCAGAGTTGACACAAATGCAAGTCATCCATCAAGGTTACTCAAAGCTTTAAGTTATCTTAAGGATAAGGATCGGTCAGGGCCGTTAAGGGTACCACTCACTAAGACCAGGTGCAATGAGGTCAGGTCACAAGTCTCACAAAAGTTCACACACGCAGTTACTCAGAGACTCACACAATTTCTCCCCTCACAAATGCAATTTGACTCAATTTTGAATCGCTAGTGTTATCTAAAGTAAACTTAATTTAGTTGTGTGTGTGTGTGATATATATATACATATATATACATTATATATATATATATATATATATATATACATTATATATATATATATATATATATATATATATATATATATACACAGGTGAATGCTGTCAGAAGGATCTAGAACACCTTCATCTTCAAGGCTGTGAAGAGTCTCGTAGTGCACGTTTGTAACAGTCATCCAAACATCTCGCAGGAGGCGCTCTATTCTGGTAAAAGAGAACATCACGATACCCTCAAATATGTACAGTAAACTAGTACTCGATCTTTCACAAAGTATGAGTCTTTCAAATACTTAATTCTACTTATTATAAAACAATGTATTTACCTTTGATTGTGCACACTCTTTCCCGACATGAAACTACCCCTTTCACAGCCTCTGATAGTGAACATGCATCGTGCTATTTCAACATTTTCCACTCCTTGGTCAGCTCTTACCCTAAAGAGAATATTTCACATACTTAACTATGGGCTCTAGCCTCTTTTTTGGCCTCTGCTCCGAAAATGGCATACCCATAATAAAAATGTGAATAACTATATTAGTGGGAAGATGTGAAATATCTGTATACATGTCACTAATTAATAAATAAATGAAGATGGAACACTGTTTTTTTTTTAATTTACAATTTTTTTTTTTTTTTTCAAGTACGCCTCGAAAAAAAAAATGCACAGTGTATCTATCACTATAAAACATTGAGATCCAAGGCAAAAAACTCATCCATTTCAAAGCCCAGGTTGTAGACAGTAACTCTGCAGTTTTGATTTAATTGGGTGAAGCAGAACAAATCTAGAGAGGTTTTAGAGTGGTCCGGCGAAAGGCCCAAACCAGAAAATCAGCCTTCTGGGCACATCTCAGCCAATCCTGGCTCGATTTTGATGATTCACACCTCATTTTAATCGTCAGAGCCAATAGAATTGAGGTAAACACAGCTAAAGGAGACTGGCAGCTCTTTTAGCCAATAAGACGCAGCCATGGAGAAAGTCCGTGTTTCCTCGCAAACTGACTGGCCGAGACGAAAAAACCCTCATATCTGAGCCGTATATGCCCTTATATGGATTTTCTTTTACATCCGGGTTGAAATAACACTTCCGGGTAACGTTTAGCGTCTAGCAGCGAAAAACAAACAGGATAAATCATTTCTTTTGCATGAAAACAACAAACGTAAGTGACAAATTGTGATTGAAAAGCAAAGTTGAGATGGTGCTTGTTTGGACTTATCTTGGGAAATGTTTGACTGAGGGATATGATACACATATTGGCGTATTCTGTATGCTCTTGGCTATTCTGTTAGCTATCTCGGTTTTGTTTTTAGCACGATGCATCAATAAGATAATCGGTAAAATAGTCAGGGTGGTGGAATTTTTTTTGCGAATTATCTTTACATATTTCTTTTCACATTTCTGTGCAATGCTCTCGTTGTGTTTGGATCACGTTCAAACGGGTTTGATGGCTTTGTAGCCCAGACTCTGACGTTTACAGTGATATGCAGCATTCAGCATATCCGTTTCGTTTTTATACAGCAATCTGTGTCTGTAGTGAGTGTCAAAAGTGTAGCGAGTGTCTAGAGCCCCGCGTACTGGGGCGCTAGAGTCCAACAGGTTAAAGAAAATTAGATTATCCTATTAAATATTAATGATATATAATCTATAATAACTTAACATTTTGTAAGCTTTCAAAAGTCACACGTAACATTTTCGACAACCATAAACAATTTAACTGACAGCTAACGCAGGAATCACTAAGCAATGACTACCACAGTGAGCCACACCTGTTGATCTTACCTTAATGGAAAGCCATACTTTTGCACTGCCTTCAAGAAGAAATTGAAGAAAGAATAAATACATGATCTGGAACACATGATACATCTGGAACAGAATGTCATTCAGCAGAAATCAATGAAAGCATATCTCAGAACCTTACATTTACATAAAATAGACGCTGTTTCACGTCACTAATTTTGTCTACATGGTAAAGATTGATACTGACAAGAATACAAATTCAATTTAAATAGGACCTGTACACAGTACAGCCAGTTCTTGGGTGGACCCATATTGGTTAGTTTCAATTGCCAACATCTCATTTAATCTGTGATTAAGAGGTATTGTTGAAAAAGAAATTACCTTTCTTGAGAATCCATCAATCCCTCCAAAAATAATAAAGCCATATCTTTGGGGAAAAAGAAACACAAAATCAATTTTAATTAGTTTATTTGTACCACTATTAACAAATACAAAACAAGGGAGTTATCAAAATGTCAAAGGACTGTTGATAACGTAATACCTTCTATTTTACTTTAGTGAATCATCCTGTATTTAGCAAAAGTACTGACGGTCTGAATTGAATGTGAATATCAAATGTATGGCCTACCTGATGAGTTTATGATTTGTGTCGATATCTGCCAAGTGCAGAGGAACCTGAACAGAATATGTCCTTCGTACAATACACCCCATCCTTGTCATCCTTGTGAGTACACCAACAGAGTCTACACGATGCATTGATGAAGACACCCTCTTCCACTGGACACGGTGGCCCATGGCTTTCAGGATTCCTTTCATCATTCGGTATCCGACGTGTGGTGCCCTGGCTTTCACTGACCTCACCAAATTGTTCGAGTTCTTCATCAGTTAGGTTACTATAGTACTGCATTATGAATAGGCCATTATCATGCATGCGCTGTTTCACTGTGCTCTCAGAAATCCCCAGAAGTTTGGCAATGCATGATACTGGTAGAGACATCTCTAAGAGGCTTTGTAGTAGCTGAGGAGATAAAACAAATTTAGGCCGTCCAAGATCTCCTTGCAACACTGGTAACTGATTAGGGTTCTGATCAGATTCTTCTAGATTAACAAGTGTTACCAACTGCGTCAAAGCATTGAGAATATCCTGTTGCATCTCAACCTGGCCTGAGAATGACCTAAAAAGAGCCATCTCCTGGTTGACGACGAACCGCAAATAGCCAACATCCAGAGGCAGTCTTTGAGCAACCTGGGAAACTTTGGTCAGTAGCCTCTGATGAAAGGACCTTTTTAGTTGTTCCTAGAATGAAAAAACACATTTTTTGTACTGGGTTGATTATGTTTGTAAGTTACACATACAGTATATTCACTTTAAACAGAGTGAGGAAACCTAAAGTGTGTCTCATATAGCCTAACTTTTCTATCAAAATACAACAACAAAGAGAACTGCAAAGGTTAAGTTATGCTATGTAAAGGAAGTGTCTGTCCACATTAAGACTTGTAACTTGTAAGCGAAAACGTGTGAGGATCCACACTGATGAAGGATAAACAACTGTGACGCCAAGGAAGCGCTGCGTGTTTCAGCTGTCCCTGAGAGAGGTTCTGAGTGAGCACGTTAATGAGGCTCTGTGCTGCTGCGGCCACGCTCGAATTATAGTCGGCATTCTGGCAAACACGGATGTTAGAAAAGACAACGCACATAAAGAGACTTGAGCTGTTCAGTGTCAGGAGGGGAACACTCATGGCTGCAAGCATCAAGCTAGCATCGGGGTGATACCTAATTTCCAGTTTGGCTGAATCGCTACATAAATAAACATTCCACCTCTATGTATGTCTCTATGTTAAGATGATGATCATAATATTTGTGATTATTCCTGGTATCCAAAACTAACTTTGATAACTTACCTGTGCGCTGCCTCCTGAAGGCTGTTGAGATAGAGCTGACGCCATCGCACAGATGCTGCGTGGCGTTGACACTTGTGTGTGGAAGTGCGTAACTTTGCATGTGGTTTTTATATCGTTCAATCTGAGATAGTTGATTGGTCTTATTCTGGGATTCATGGCAAGTAGCGTCAAAACACCTCGCTAAACAGAATTGTGTCACTGGAATCAATGCTTTTTACATCCAATCCTAAGTATAGTGTATAGAAATTGTTGATTTACAAGTCTGACGTTGCCTACGTTTCCTGAAGGCAACGCGGTTGAAAAATGCTCTCAGCCTTATTTGTTAAGCTGTCACTCATGATGACACGCCCCTCACAGTCGACGCCCGCGCCATTGCGCCACATCAGGGTCAAAAGTCTGAATGTGAAAAAAAAGATCCGAACGCGAAAAAAAGTTTTGAATCTGAAAATATGAAGAAAAAAATATTTTATTCAAAAAAAATTAAACTGAGTCAAAACTATATTCAACCTGAAAATGTTTTTCGTCCACTTATTTTTATTTTGAATACAGTGTTGTATTTTTCAATGTTCAACAACAAAACTTAAACTTTCAGGTTTAAAACTTTTTTTCGAATGAACAAAACTTTTGACCTGGATTTGGCTCCATAATTACCAGCCTGCCATTGGTTACGGTCCCGCGTGCCCAAGGTTGCCGACCCCTGGCCTAGTGGTAAACAATCAGCTACACAGCTAAAGACTGGGGTTTGAATCCCCCACCTATCATCATACTGTTTTACTCTTTTAGACCGTGTGTCCGGCTGACACTGCATGAAAAGTGGGATTTTCGTCCCCGTAAACGCCCGAAAATCTCCCTACAATTTACAGGCCGCGCACGCCGCGTTAGTCTGTCCCGAAAATTGTCGGAAACAAACTCTGACGTAGGTGGCGATCAGCTGGCGGAGGTGCGAATGGCCCTAATTAGCGTATGAATGCAGCGAAACTGCGGGTGGCCGAGCGGAGCGGGGTGAATATCCTTACTCCTTGTTGGATGAAACCACAACTTTCAAATAAAAAAATAAAATCACTCGTAATTGGCAGCAAAACGTCTTGGTTTGGCAGATCTGTCGCTATTGGTCACCCAGCCTCATAAATAATTTATATATATATATATATATATATATATATATATATATATATATATATATATATATATATATAATATATATTATTTATTAATTCATATTATACTGTATATTCATGTCATTGTTATCCAATGTTATAACAATCTGCCTTCCCCGAACAATGAGTGCCTGGTACTCTTTCACGTAGCCTTCAGCCTAAAATGGGTTCAAACTGGCTCTCCCTTCGGTCACATGTGCGCTATCTCAGATAATATTTTATCTTCATTTTTCCTGTGCTCTCCCTTCCACAATTGTCTGCCTTATATGGTCTCATCCGGTCACACCATCTTTTCTACAAGTCAAAAGATTATAAAAAAAACACACACAAACAGAAACCCACATCTCACAAGGTTCTGCTCACTAGTTCTTTTGTAAGGCTACTCTTAGCTTTGGTTTTTGGCTAAGCTACTTTTAGCTTATCCAGCAGTCATCAAACATATTCTTACCTTGGGATTTTTTGCGCCAGTCTCCTCTCCGCACACACAGTCCGCTGATAGCAAACAGCAGTTTCTTCTCGACTGGCTGAAAGTTGTTGATCGCGTCCAAGAGGAGCTGCATGCGAGTTGAACGTACGGATCCTCCAATCAGATACGAGGTCATTGTTACATGGAAGGACTCGCGAGACCAGACCGCGGTGCCTGTGAAGCCCCATGTCTGCGAGATGTAGTGGTTAATACGTCCTCTGTGCATTTAAGTAAAACTAAAGAAAAGGTCACTGTAGTCCTGCCACTATGCACTGTAGTTGAGCTCTAGGAGAATGTGATCTCTGCAGACCCTTCATTCTGATTCTAATGTTGTTTGCATGGAATGGTCATTTTACCTTGTTGATTCAGATTAAAACTATTTTTTTTAATAATTTAATGTATCTTTTTTACATCACATTTGCCATACCTAATGTCATACACAGTAATCTAGCATACTTAAATTAAATCAATACAAGCTAAAATGTAAGAGTCTATAATTATGCCTGATCTATTTGTACCAGAGATTTTCTTACCTTTTAAAAAAATGTCACCTGGGCTAAAACTCCCTCTGCAGCCCTGATTTGCATTTGTAATAAAAATAAAAGTAACTCAATAAAAGTAACCCATTACCAGGGAAAGTAACTATTTGCGTTACTGTTAGATTAGAGCTGCTTACAACGGATGTCGACAAAGTTTTTGCTCCTGCACATAATCTACACATTACTTGCATGTTCGGTAGACTTTCTAAGTGCGATTGGCCGACGGCGTAGCGTAGCCGTCTGTGGACGTGTTGTTATTTTGGTCGACAGGGTTTCAATGTGCAGGCAAACCAGTATGTTCAAAAACCAGTAGGGACGTAACACCGGTATGCCGTACCAGAAAGAAAACTGACTGCTAATGTCGCGCAAGTGTATGCTGAGGTTCGGCACCGCCCGCCGACCTGCATCAATCAATGCATAGTAACGCACCGCATTAAACGTCCAGTAACGGTAACGGCGTTGTAACGACGGAAAAAGTAATTAGTTAGATTACCCCGTTACTGAAAAAATAACACTGTTATTCCAAACACTGATAACCATACTCAAGGGCATGTGGAGTGTGAAGGGAGTGACCAGTGGAAAGGGATGTCAGTCAGTGGGGGACCCGGGCTCTGTCGATGAACCTGACTTGCCGATGGGAAGAAACCATTTGTGTGACGCGAGGTCTTGTTCTTGATGGACCTCAGCCTCCTGCCAGATGGTAGGGGCATAAACAGTTTTTGTCTGGGGTGAGACGGGTCGGCTCCAATCTTTTTAGCCTGCTGGAGAGACGGTAGATTGCCGATCACCCTCTCCGCAGAGCGGATGACACGCTGCATGAACTAGATGATGGCCGTGTAGAAGTGCACCATCATTGCCATTTGCATGTTGAATACATTGAAATGCGTAAGAAGAACAGCCTCTGCTGAGCCTTCTTAGTGATGTTCAGCTCCCACTTTAGGTACTATGTGATTATGGAGCCCATCGTAGACGGACGCATGGCCACCAGAGATCAGTCCAATGAGGATGGTGTCATCCCCAAACATCAGGAGCTTGACGTACTGGTGACTGGAGGGTGCAGCTGTTTGTGTACAGTGAGAAAAACAGGCAGGAAGTTTCTCAGCTGAGAGAGTTTTTTCTGCATCAGAGACAGCATGATGGTGTTGAAAGCAGAGCTGAAGACCACAAACAGGATCCTGGTGTAGGTTCCGGGGGAGTCCATGCTGGAGGATGAAGTGGAAGCCTGCCCCGCTAGGGGAGGCAAAGCCTGTTCATTGCTGCTTGCAGCTTTAATTAACTTTTATTTTCTCCCTTCTAGATTTAATCCTTTCAATTGAGTATTAAGCTACATTTCTTACCATTACATTTACCTCTTCTGCCATCTCTAACTTAATCTGTTTTGTTGCAGTTAGAGAGAATCCCATTCCCTACCCTTATTACTTACTGTTAGCGTTTTCTAGCTGCCACACATATTAACAAAATACTCTTGATAAATAAATCAGTGGCCGCACACACAGAAACTGAACTTGTAACACCCAGACTGGGGACTGTGGCCACTAAGTGATTCTGTGTGTCTTCTGTCAATCATTCTTCCCTCTCGTTCCAGATACCGCCTACCTGTGTGCCGTTTATTGTGCCGTCTATTGGTACTTGGAGCTTAATGAAGATCTGCTACAGCCTCCCCTGTGTGTGTGTGTATGTATATATATATATATATATATATATATATATATATATATATATATATATATATATATATTTTATATATATATATATATATATATATATATATATTATATACACACACACACACACAGGGTGCGATTTGACAAAAAAGCAGAGGGGAAGATTTTTTTTTTTGCTGCCGGTGTCGGCATGCGGGCTGACCGGGGGGGATAGGAAAACCAGAGGGGGGGAAATCCCCCACAAATCGCACCCTGTATGTGTGTGTATATATATATATATATATATATATATATATATATATATATATAATTATTGAACATTCGTGACAAGCCTAAATTAGATACTCCTTGGCCTTGTTTTATATACTTATTCTGAAAGGGTTGAGATCATTATTTTTGCTTATTGGATGAACCATTCCATGAAGCCTACTGCCAGCAGGCACATTCAAAAAACTATTATCTGATTAGAGTGATGAGGCACTTTAAAATGAGCCGATACATTTCCCTTACACGTAGGAATTTAACTGCAATAATTTGCCAGGCTTGTCACGAATGTTCAATGCAATTCATTTCAATTTATAGTCTACAGCCCAAAATCCTCTGTCCAAAAACCCTCGTATTGGCACAGGAAAAGCTATAAAAAAAGGGAAGAAACCTTTTAGAGAGAGACAGGAGATGTACTGAATGAACAACACGTTCAATTCCTACGAAATGATTGAAATATATATAATAATAAATATGTTATGGTCTTGAACTCACCATACGCATTAATGATCATTACCTGCTTGTTAGCAAAGAAAAAGATGCTCTTCCTTTGAGTTTATTTGCCGTTGTACTGTCTCTGCTCCCCAGCTCTGGAACTCTCTGCCACCGGACATACGCAACATTGACTCTCTCCCCATCTTCAAATCCAGACTCAAAACCCACCTGTTCAAGATCGCCTTCTCGCTCTAATCATATCACTGCAAATTACTCTGTCCGTCACACTCCATTTTATTTTCGATTTTTATTTTTCATGTATTTTTCATACTGATGGTTATAGTTTTTAAATGTTATTGTGGTTTTTAAATGTTGATTGTGTACAGTGTCCTTGGGTGTCCTGAAAGGCGCTTTTAAATAAAATGTATTATTATTATTATGTTGTCGGCGAAGAACTCTTATGCCTTCTGAAGTAGGACACGCACTCGCGATTATCCTGATGACTGCGATCTGGATCAAATTAACAACACGGAGTGTGTCAATCATCTTGTTAGTTTGAGTTGGCTAGAAGGACATTTGATACTTGGTTGAACCACGTACGAGGAAGAGGCGCCTGATCTGATGTCGTAATATAGTTATTTATGAGTGTTCTTATCTCCAATGAATTTCAATTTAAAGTCTTCACGTCCCCTGGATATTTAAACTGGTATATTTCAATCATTAGCTTTTATAGCTTGTATGTAAACATCTGCCTGCCACCTGCTGTGGATACTCTGCTAATGAGAGCTGTGAGCGTGAATTCTATGAACAGTTACACCAAAAAGAGAGTAAAACAGGTAATATAGCTGATGGATACTGCAGAGCTAGAATATAAGTACTTGAGTTTTTCGCAACTTCTCTTACATTGAGCAGACTTTAGATTTTTTTAAGAGGACTGATCAATTTGAGAAAATTAAGGACGATGAAAAAGTAATTACATTATTTCCAATAGATAGACAATACTAATACTATATTACGTTGCAAAGAAGGTTTGTGAGGAGATGGAATGTTTCTGACTGTATTGTGTCTGTTTTCATGTGTTCTCCCGCCTCCCACTCTCTCTTCCCAAAGGGCTATTCTGGTATTTCTGTCTGATTTCCATCTTTGCATCATCTGACATTGCAAGCCTTTCTCTATAACTGGGATCAGCCCAGTCCTCTACTTCACAGACAGCGCTGTCGGAGGACACACACACACACATATATCAATTTGTTTTGTTTGTTGTTTTGGGCCATGCTCACGCTGAAGGGAGCACGCAACCCCGTACTTATAATAAAATCACACAAAAGTACACAATAACGCTGCAGCATTGGTCCTAATTTGGGAGGTGGGTAGACTCCTAGGTATGTTGCACTCAGGTTCCCCTAGGCCTGGCGTAACAGACAAACCATAACGTAAGCGTCCCCTGTAATAGCGTAAACTGTTTGTTACTCCCAATTCAAACCAATAGGGACAGAGTTAGGGGGGGCGGGTTATAGTGGTGTTTGCTGTCAGAAATAACCCTAACCCCACACAAAAAACCGCAGCAGCCCCCCACACTGGTCCAAAACTGGGCTTTTTAAACAGCCCAGCCACCTGCAAGCACTGACGAGTGTGTGGATTTCATCTATCTTGCCTGGAAAACAAACACACAAAAACCACAACCAATCCCACACTATAGGGGGATAGGGGAATTAAACTATTATAGAGATCCTCTGGGAGTGCCCCAACTCCTCACTCCAACTGTATTCTTCCTGTCTGCTTTAGAGTAGAGGAGAATAAGAAGAAGGAACCTTTCCTAAACCTTCAGCAGAAAAGCCACTCTCACTTCTTTTGTGTCTGTGTTTACCCTTCTGTTCTTGATAACAGAAAACGGTGCTGCTCTGTCTCAACCTGCAATGTTTCCTTCAGGGGCTTGTTGAACTCTCAGGGCTGACACTTTTCCCAACTATGTAATCTTTGTAGTGCAGTAGATTGATATTCTTTTTCCACTTCACAAGTCAGACTTCTTGTGGCTTTCTACTCGGGTAAAGTATATTTAGAATTGCTTAACATTTGTGCCTATTTAAAACACTGATTGCAGCAGTGGTGTGGTCATACTTTCAAAGCATGCACCCCGTGGTGAGGCCCAGCAGCAGCCTTCTGCTCTGCATGGCCTCATAGTGCAACCAGCCTGCAAACACTGATTCAAAATGAGTCTCCTTGGTTACAATGTCCAAACTGGTGTTGCAGAAAAACACATCGAAGCAGGAGAGTGAGCCCGCCTCTTAGTGGAGGGCTTTGTTTATTCCACCGGAAAGGAAGTTAGACTCATAGGAAAGTGCATAAGTGGTCAAGGAAGGAACTTTTCAGGAAGTCAATGGAAATAACAGCCAAGAGAATAAGAAGATACACTAGATCAACTGTGGCGAGAGAAGAGAGCTTGAGCGGGGGTGAAGGCATGGATGGAAGGCAGGGGACTTCTGTGACGAAGGATGCATTCTTGGCTGTTTCACTAAACCTTCTCTCTGACATAGTCAAAAAGCTTCGTCCGGCAAACTGCCTACTGGATAGTATCCCTGCACGCTTACTTAAAGATGTTTTTAACACTATTGGGCCCTGTATTTTATCCTTGGTAAACTCATCTTTCAGCTCAGGGTGTGTTCCAGCCGCTTTTAAACATGCTGTTGTGCAACCACTTTTAAAAAAGAAAAATCTGGATCCGTTAGTTTTGTCTAATTTTAGACCCATTTCTAAACTACCCTTTTTATCTAAGGTCCTGGAGAAGGTTGTTTTTAATCAACTTCAATCATTTTTAGATGACTTTAGTATTTATTAGAAGTTCCAGTCTGGTTTTAAACCCTGTCACAGCACTGAAACTGCCCTTCTAAGGGTCTACAACGACCTTCTCCTAGCGGTCCGACTCAGGAAACGCTGCTGTTTTAGTGCTCTTAGATTTGACTGCTGCCTTTGACACTGTCAACCACTCTATCCTTTTATCCAGACGCAAGCATAGTGTTGGCAGTACAGGCATAGCCTTGAAATGGTTTGAATCCAACTTGACAGATAGGAGTTTTGCTGTCCACATAACTGCTCTTCATCTGCTGCCCCTGTCCTGTTGGGTCCCCCAAGGCTCCATTTTGTGACCAATGCTATTTTCTCTGTACATGCTGCCCTATGGTCCCTTTTTAATTAAAAAAAAAACACAACTTTTCTTTCAATTGTTTTGCTGACGATGTACAAATCTATTTGCCTGTAAAAAACTATGTGAAGGACACTATCAAGCCGTTGTTAAACTGCTTGGGTGATCTCAAAATATGGTTGGATCAAAACTTTCTCTGTCTTAATGACAATAAGACCAAAGTTGTTGTGTTTGGACGTGATGAAAATTTCAGTGCTTCTCAGATCTTCTCTTCTGTTACTACTAGCTTCTTCGAGCTGAGACTCTTGGCTAAGGTTAAGCTCTACTGGCTCCGCAAAGACTTTGAGAGAGTCATTCATGCTTTCATTACGTCCCGCTTGCACTACTGTAACTCACTGTATGTTGGATTGGATCAGGCATCCCTTCGTCGCTTACAGTTAGTCCAGAATGCAGCGGCTCGACTTTAAACCAGGACTAAAAGGCGCGACCACATTACACCGGTTTTGGCCACGCTCCACTGGCTTCCTGTTTGTTTTAGGATTGAATTTAAAATTGTTTTAATTGTTTTTAAGATCTTAAATGGGTTGTCGCCTTTTTACTTGTCGGAGCTCCTACATGTCCACACACCTGTCAAAGCACTGAGGTCGTCAGTCAGATGCTTCTCCATGTACCCAGACCCAGGTTAAAAACCAAAGGTGACCGAGCCTTTTCAGTGACTGCTTCAAACCTCTGGAACAGTCTACCCGTTCATGTGAGAACAGCTCGGTCCATTGAAGCGTTCAAGTCCATGCTTAAAACCCACTATTATTCTTGGCTTTTGTGCTTTCTCGCCGAAGCAGGCCTCTGCAGATCGTGGTTCCATCAGGACGCTGGTCCTGACTCCGGCCGTGGCCCTGCTGGCACCTGCTGCTGCCGTCATCATCATCATCATCATCATAATTTTAAATATGATTCATATCACTATTACCCTTTCCTAAAATCTTTGCTTTCCCTCCCCACAGTCTTCTGTGGATGGTGGTTCGATCTGATGGTGGTGGCCCCTGCAGTGGTCCTGTCGTACACCTGGCCGGCTACTTGGAATTCTTTGAATAATTCCTGTTATAGAAATTGAATGTATTCTGTATGAGTCATTCTGTACACATGACATCCATTGCAGTCTATCCATCTCGGGAGAGGGATCCCTCCTCTGAAGTTCTCCCTAAGGTTTTTTCCCTTTTTTCCCCTGGAAGGTTTTTTTCATTTTTTGGGTTTCAGTTTTTTCAGTTTTTCCTGTGCCGATGTGAGGGTTTTGAGACAGAGGATGTTCCATGTGTACAGACTGTAAAGCCCTCCTAGGCAAATTTGTAATTTGCGATTTTGAGGCTATACAAAAAAAAATGAATTGAATTGAACTCAACTTGAGCTTTGACATCTTGACCGTATTCTTTTCTACTGTCAGTTATTTTGTATTATACTTTGTGCTTTGTTGTGTTTTATTGTCTCGTTGCTTTTGGAGCATGTTAAGCACTTTGGTCAACTGAGGTTGTTTTTAAATGTGCTATATAAATAAAATTGAACTGAACTGAGAAGGGATTTGCGGGGGTAGAGGCTGGGTTAGAAGCGGGGGCCAAGGAAGTTTCTAAAATGCCCTCTGTAAGACCTGAATACCTTCAGGTCCTGTCGGACTGCACTAATCCAGATTACTTGTAAGGGAGAAACAGATATAGGCCCTTTCTCAATATGCGTTCTTGTGTTTTTGTGAGCTCGTGAAATCAGTTCGCCGCCTGAGAATGGTCATAATGGCTTGTGAATTGCCCCGCCCATTTCACCAAGCATGAAAATAAACACAACTGTAAGTCGAGGTTTATAAATACTATATTTAAGTTTACGGAATGTGATTACAGGATTTTTTCAAGCGAGAAGTTCAATCAACATTTCTGTCATCGGTTTGTCAAAATTCAGTATGCTTAACATTATTTGAGGTGTAGTTAACCAGACCTTCAGACCTCTCCAGCACAGGTGTAAGCTTCAGCTCACGTGGTAGAGAGTGGGCGGTTCTCTTCCAGTCTTTTCTGAAATTCTCCGCTTGTCACAGTTTGGGCCCCTTTCCTGTTTTATTCTGTAGTTCGTACCTCGTGTGTCCCTGGATTAGCTTCACTTCGTGCCTTGTCCTGTCTTTCCCTGTGATTGTCTGCAGTCTACCTCAAAATGCTGTAGGGCAAACAACATTGCGAGAGCCTCCTCTATTGTAGAATATCTAAACTGATAATATTGCCAAGTTAAATGTTTTTCTCTTTAACGGTGAAATACTGTTATTATTCTAGTCTTTTTACTGTATTCTTAAATTACATTCATCATGTAAAAAAACGGTTAAATGATTGGCGGCTGTTTTCCTTTTATTGGTGACTCTTAATGACCTGTGGATGTGAGTGTGAATGGTTGTCACTGCATGAAAAGTGGGATTTCCGTCCCCGTAAACGCCCGAACATCTGCCTAATTTCCGACAATTTCTGACAATTTACAGGCCGCGTTCGCCTGTCCCGGAAATTGTCGGAAACAGACTCTGACGTAGGTGGCGATCAGCTGGCGGAGGTGCGAATGGCCCTAATTAGCATATGAATGCAGCGAAACCGCTGCATTCATAACTCCTTATTGGATGAAACCACAACTTTCAAACAAGTAAAATCACTCGTGATTGGCAGCAAAACCACACCTGGGCAGGCCTGGCTTGAGTTTCCTTACTCCTCATTGGATGAAACCACAACTTTCAAACAAGAAAAATCACTCGTGATTGGTTGGCAGATCTGTCGCTATTGGTCACCCGGCCTCATAAATAATTTATATATACAATATATATTGTTTATTCATTCATATTGTACTGTATATTCATGTCATTGTTATCCTATGTAGGCTACTAAACAATTAGACTACCACCAAGGACATTAATGAATTTATAGAGGAAATTAACATTTGCCAGGAACATGTTTATGCAAAAAGAGCTTTATTAAAACAAACCATTATATACAAAGCGACTATCTGCGCACACATGGGTAGAGGATGATCCAAAACCTACAACTGTCCGTTTGCCTCCTCGGGGTTGTAGGTAACTGGCGGCGTTCTTTCCGAGGCAGGTCCGTTGCGCAGACGCACATTGTGCGTGGTTCTGTACTTCGGAGTCGCCTCTCACCGGGACTGCAGCTTCGCACAGAGTTCAGAGAGCTCCGTCCTACGAAATGACGGCGACCGTACAATCCATCCAGAGACCCCGCCAACATGCCCTCTTCTTCGGCAGACATGAGGTCTCCGCTGGCGCACTTCCAGAGTTCCACCGCGTCATCTGCGAGCACACGCTGTCTCCATTCCAGCAGCTGTAAAAAACAAAACAATGAATCAATACTGTGCGATGCGTATGGACACAACACATCTATCAACGCTCGTGAAAAATACTCTTACCCACTTTCTTCTCGCGCGGAACTCTTCGCTCTTCCGCCCGCAGTGAGTTTTTCTGGCGCGATTTAGCTGAAGCTGCGGCGTGCCGTCTCGTAATACGTCTTACAGGCGGCTGGAAAACAATTAAATGAAAGTGGTTTGAATAAAAATCAACACGCAAGTCACCGTAACATTAAACGAGGAAGGAGAGACAGTTTAAAAAGTCACTTACAGATGTTGCTCCGAGCAAATAGGAGGTCAGCGCCTCATTGTGAGGAGAAACGAGTCTGTGAAAACAAAATGTACAGTTATGATCAGTATCTATTCTATGGTATCTATTTCCTTATGCCGCACAATGAAAGCCTGCTCTTTAAACCTTATACACTTCAATAAAGCGGGTTCTGCTCACTAGTTCTTTTGTAAGGCTACTCTTAGCTTTGGTTTTAGGCTAAGCTACTTTTAGCTTAGCTAGCAGTCATCAAACATATTCTTACCTTGGGATTTCATGCGGCCGTCTCTTCTTCTTTGAGTCAGTCTCTCCCGCTCGTTCATATCGGCAGGATGGTGATTCAGCTGACGGACAGTCCGCTGATAACAAACTGCAGTTTCTTCTCGACTGGCTGAAAGCTGATGATCGCGTCCAAGAGGAGCTGAACGCGAGTTGAACGTCCGGATCCTCCAATCAGATACGAGGTCATTGTTACTTGGAAGGACTCGCGAGACCAGACCGCGGTGCCTGTGAAGCGCCATGTCTGCGAGATGTAGTGGTTAATACGTCCTCTGTGCATTTAAGTAAGACTAAAGAAAATGTCACTGTATTCCTGCCACTATGCACATTAAGTTGAGCTCTAGGAGAATGTGATCTCTGCAATCTTCATTCTCATTCTAATGTTTGCATGGAATGGTCATTTTACCTTGCTGATTCAGATTGAAACTAATGTTTTAAATAATTTAGTGTATCTTTTTTTACATAACATTTGCCATAGCTAATGGCATACACAGTAATCTAGCATACTTAAATTAAATAAAATCAATACAAGCTCAAATGTAGGAGTCTATAATTAGGCCTGATCTATTTGTACCAGAGATTTTCTTACCTTTTAAAAAAATGTCACCTGGGCTAAAACTCCCTCTGCAGCCCTGATTTGCATTTGTATAGCTCACAGCATTTTCATTTACATGTCAAAGCCTCCCCTAGAATTAGGAGGAGGGGAGTCATGGGGGGCCAACTGCCAAGGGAGGCCCACGTCAATTTCCGACAATTTCCGGCAGTTTTCGGCTTTGCCCGCAAATTGCCGAAAATTGCCGTAAACCTGAAATTCCACTTTTCATGCAGTGTGTTTGCCTCTGTGTTAGCCCTGCGATTGGCTGTTAACTACAGGATTAATTTGTGAAATAAGTGTTTTACTACAAAACCTTTGGTGATATAACTCTATTGAAGGTGTTTGATCGTAATTAATACAGAGAAAATTTATAAAATTTTTGCTGCAGAATATTTAGTTATATCCCTTTATTAAAAAGGGTTTCATCATAATACTACAGGAATAATCTATAAAATTCCACTGTAAAACTGTTAAAGAAAATTCCTGTAAATGTGTGGTCTCTCTCACTTCATTTGAATCAATTTATTTGATCTTCTTTTTTACAGTGGTCATCCTCTTGCAGAAGAACAGCACCTTGCCCTGACCGCGCTGGCATCCACCTCTACCTTGAAAGGCAACAAGATATTCCTTTGCAAACAGTCTTTTGAGAGCCGTACTTAGTGGACCACACAAAGGTCTTTACGAAGCTGGTTAAAGCGGTCAATGGAGCTGCTACAGGGGAGAAGGTTTTGCAGAACCGTCGGTAATATCCCGACATCCCAAAAAAACGACACAGCGCTCACCTGGTTTTTGGTTCAGGGAACGCTGTAATGGCTGCGATCTTGGCATCCGCAGGTCAAACCTGTCCTCGACAAACCTTCGGACAGTTCATTTTCCAAACTCCCATTTGGCAAGATTGAGTGTAAGGAACGTATTTAAAAGACGGCTGAAAACTTCTCACGTAAGTCATTTGACGATCCCAGTCATTGGAATAGACAATACCATCGAGTCTGTCTTTCCCCGTGATTGTCTGCCATGTCTGATTGTTTCCACCTGTGTCCAATCACCTGCACCTCCCATGTGTATTTAAGCCCTGTGAGTCTATTGTTGAGTCATTGTCTGTTTGTCTCTGTTGGATCCCCGTCTGCGGTTTTTGCATTGGCTGTGATTGTGCGTAATATCCACACTCTGGTTTTTGTGTGCTGAGAATGAATCTGGGTGGTTCAATGGGATGTTCGCCTCGCCTGAGGGTAGATCACAGCAATCCACATTATCGCCTGTGGATCTGTCTTAAAGCGCCAATTCAAAAGACCAAATATCCCTTGGCTTCAGCTTATCCAAGTTTAGCTCAGAGAAAATGCTGTCTTATGTACTGTAGTTTTGTGAAGCTAGGTGATTACAAAGGTAAATTCACGAGGGCCAATTGACTGGTCCATAATCTTTGGTCAAGTTGTTTCAAAACAACAACAGTGAAACAGGAGAACCTTTTGGGAATTTCAGGAACTCTCACAATTCTACCAGTCAAGACTGGTAGCCTCCCACCTAGACAGCACACTTAGTTCATGAACACTTGGTTCAATGTATCTTTATAACAGGCTGTGTCATTTTACCTTGTTCCAACTTCATTCATCTAACAAGTTCATCCACTTGTTTAACAGTCTTGCAAACTTTAAAATCTGTGTATCATCATAAAGTCTGAAGTCATTTTCCCTCAAGCTGACAGGCTCTTGATTTCTCATTCAACATCCATCTTGTGATTGCACTGATGACACACAAGTGGACAACATTTTCTTTTTAGTAGAGTAATATAGGATGATTCTGAAACTCTTGAATTCAAAATGAGACATTGAGTTGATTTCTTTATCCTCTAATGATAGCAGAACATCTTCTCTTCACGGGTAAGCAAATACAATATTTTCTTTTTTTGGCTCAGCCTCATTAACTCCCCCATTGCCTTGTGGGAATTGGTGTTCCAAACACCACTCATCATCATAAGTGAGTTATACTGTGAGGTTGACTGATGCGTTGGAGACAAGACTCATTTGTGTTTGATCTCTACTATAGATCTCTACACACATGACTGCAGTGTGTTGTCATTAGTTAGAATAACAGATGGAGTTAATGTACAGTGAGTATTATGGAGGCCTTCATTACTCACAAAAAGCAGATTACCCACTGTTCATTAAGCCTACCAACAGTGGTATTAGAGAGGCGTTCAAATGCTTAAACAACGAGATTCTGCCTGACTTATGAATAAGTCAAGAAAGGAAGGGTGAAAGATGCCAAAATCCTTTCAGAAAAATGTATTAAAGTATAGGGTTCTCCCCCAATTTCTAGAGCAAAAATAATTTGAAAGCAAATACAAACCCATGACCAGACCATAAGCTTGGTGTTTCTTGCAAGTTAGATTGCCTCAGAGCAGCACACGTGTTTCACAAGCAGCATCCCACATAGTGAAAATGATACAGACCGAGAAAACAACTGTAGATTGTTCATCATAAGACACCAAATTCCTCATGCAATGTGCAGGGCCTGTTTCCTCCTGGTCATAAATGTCCCATTTCCGCCTGCAGTTGCCATGGTGAACAAATCTGATTTAATGAGACGAGAAATGCCACATGATTTGATTATTATTTCTTCATTCTGGTTTATGTATTTTTCTTTTTCACTTTTTAGTTTAACAAAAGGCAAAACGTTAACCACAAAACAATATTTCAATTCTGGATCTACTCAGGATCAGGAATCAGAAAACATTTAATACCAAAATATTTCAGACATACAAGGAACTTGACTGGCGGAAGACAGTTAGACCATGGACAAGACAACATAGTGCGAGAGAGAGAAAAGGCTATGGGTTAGTTTAAAAATAAAAGGAATACAATTTTTAAAAAGTTAGTGCACCAGCAGCGTACCAGACGGTGATGGAGGAGCAAAGGATGGACTCGATGATGGCCATGTAGAAGTGCACCATCATCGTCTTTGGGCAGGTTGAATTTCTTCAGCTGCCTCAGGAAGAACAGACTTTGCTGAGCCTTTTTGGTGATGGAGCTGATGTTCAGCTCCCACTTGAAGGTCCTGGGTGATGATGGAGCCCAGGAAACGGAAGGAATCCACAGCGGTGACGGGGGAGTCACACAGGGTGTGTGACTCCACCGTCACCGCTGTGGATGGGGGGAAGGTGGGAATCTGTTCATGCTGAAATCCACAACCATCTCCACTGTCTTCAGAGCGTTGAGCTCCAGGTTGTTCTGGCTGCACCACTTTGGTAGAAGTCCGGAAAACATCCCAGTCGGTGCAGTCCAAGCATGACGAAGATCCTTCAGTGCCTCACTGGTCCACTTATAATCCCTCAACATAGGTTTGCAGAGGAAGGTGGGACTGCAGTCCTCCCCACTGTACTGTATCCAGTACGCTGGACAACAATAGAGACTGGGTACTGTTGGGATTTCCTATCCCCCCGAGTTGGTTGATGAGAAGAATCCAATACGGCACTCAATTAAAGTTAAAATTTTATTTAGAAGAGATAAAGTGCTACATGAGCAATCCTTCGCAGCTATACCTGGAGACCCGAAACACGCTTCGCAATCTGTCCCTCTCAGTCGGTCTGCTGGTCTAGCTCTTTTTTATAAGCTCTCTTGTCCTTGAAAGCCAGTTCAAACCATTTCTCCCTCACGTTGCATTATGTCTTGCCCTGAAAATGGGTTCAAACTGACTCTCCTTTCGGCCACAGGTGCGTTATCTCAAATAATAGTTCATCTTCATTCTTCATGTAGTTTCCGAGTTCACATTGTCTGCCTTACATGGTCTCATCTGGTCACACCATCTTTTCTACAAGTCAAAAGATTATAAAAAACACACACAGAAACCCACATCTCACAGTATACAGGTATGTCATCTCCATGAATGCAGTGCTTTGTGGTTTTATATATGGTGATTAAGTTAATTATAATTAACTGATAGCAAGAATGTAAACAGAAGCACTTTTATTAATTCTAAACTTTAAAAAGACTTAGTTTTGGACATTAGTGGAATACTAATATCTTTCCCACTGGTACTACAGTTTGTTAAATCATACATTTACTTTTTACTTAGTTGCAAAGGGATAATGAAAAGGGACTTCTGTGAGCCAACCATATTTGTGCTGCTTTTTTTGTTTTGCGTTTTTTTTTAATAAGTTATAATTTCATTTATAATTGCGTGTTTTGCAATTATTAAGAATGTTAGAAGACAAAAAAAAATCTTGAATATTAGCCTTTGAAAAAAGTGAAGAGTATGTTACAAGACATTTCTTCATGTTGCTATCCCTGTTTTACTGCCATTCAGGTTGTAAGAATATTAGTTACCTGTCCAAGAATAAGATGAAATCAAAGCTGCAAGCAGCGTTGGACCGATCCGCGCGTCGGGGCACCAGCCGGACGGCTAGAAACGTATTCAAGAACTCCTGTGGCCGTCGTAGAAAGCACAAACAGCATGAAGCGACGCCAGGATTGCCACTTTGCAAACTTCATCTTTAACATTATTAAGGTCTTTTCTGACATTTGAGAGGGATCTGTTTGATACCCTCTCCTCTCAAATCAATCAATAGTTATATAATAATTATACTTCAGGTTGATAGTATGACCCCTGGAGATGGTAATCAGGGATAATCAGGACATTCTGATGTACAATTTCAAAATTAGAGCCTCTCAAAATGTCATACATGAGACAATTTCCTTAAATCTTTCACGACACTACTTAGTTTGCTTTTAATTCTAACCAGAAATCTATCAAGTCAAATGATCATTCCACTTCAGGCAGAGAGTATGTGTCACGATTGTGCAGCTTTGATGCCGACAGAAGACGCAGGAGCAGGATGTCACACGAAACAGGCTTTATTAAACACAGGGTAACACTGGTGACAGGCCGACAAGGACCGACCGAGGACTAACAAACACAAAGGGCTTAAATACAGACGGGAGGTGCAGGTGATTGGAAACAGGTTGGGACAATCAGACACTCACGAGGGGAGACAGGACAAGGCAGGAAGTGAAGTTAACCCAGGAAGACCAGAAACATGAAACCACACAATAAGACAAGGATAGGACCAAACCGTGACAGTATACATCCGAGGTGTGACTGTGATAAAAGCCTCTCAAAATGTCATGCATGAGCCAATTTCCTTCAAAATCTTTCCTGAGACTACTTTGCCGATGCTCCCACTCGCCGCTGTCTATCAAATTCTTATAAAACTCAGTGAAGCATTATCAAGGTTTCTGCTATCAATTTTTGAGAGGGATTAGATAAACCTGTGAGGAGCAGGGTATTAGTTTTTCTCAAATGCTTAAACACATTTCACAAATGTTTCCTCCATGTTCCCCAATGTCTAAACACCACACCCTTTTCTAAAGCTACATAAACATTGATGGAAAATTTTGGCACAGACAATCGTAGAATAATAAATGAAGGCTGTGAATCAAGACAAAGTCTTTTGTCCATTTATTACCTTGCAAGGAAAAGAGGTCACCACAGCCACGTGCTCCGCAGACTGTCATGAACTCCCCCCGTCCTTGATCAAGCCAAGACGTTCTAATAGTTTAGTTCAAGTGACATGTGACATCAACAGGAGAATATACTGTGTGGGGCACATCAGTTAGTTACAGGTTACGTCAGCTGAACAAAACGAACTTGTTTGAGTCTCTATCGCCAGGACACCGGGAACATACTATCAGAATGTCATGCGTCAGTGCTTATCCCATGGCCTCACCATCTCAGCACTTGCAATTTATCAACTGGTTACACAATGAAGCATCAGAAAGCGTTACATATATTTTTCCCATTACACATAATTACACCTTCTCACTTCAAAACTCAAACTTTCACACCAAACGAGCAGCTCGAAGCTTTCAAAAATGTAAACACTATACACATCATTACACACTACCGCAAAACAATTGAAAACTCAATGCTCAATTTGTAACAAGGTTCGTTGTTTCATAACTGCCAATGCATATTTTTTAGAAACTTTACAGTAATGGATCTTCTTAGATCTCTGCAGAGGATTAGGCGTTTAGATTTGTGAGTTTCATATTGTGAGGAATCTGGATCCAAGTCAGACACAGAGTTAGTGGGGGAAGGGTGAATACGCCATCGGCGGGGCTTTATTTACAAAACACAAAAACATTTGCCGAGTTCTCTGGGCTAATCCGGCTTCGTCCGCTTGCTGCTGGACCCACCAGGATTAAACTTAAATCAAAAGGGGTCAACTTAAAGAGTCCTCCCATTAACAGGATTCCCTGGGCCTTGATTTGCCAGTTCCTTGACGCACCACAATTCCCGTTCACCCAACCTAGTTAGGGGGGGGAAATCTTGGTCCTGGGTTAGATTTGCCGTCCGATGGTGAGCGTTCTGCTCAGGATATGAGCCAGGCACACCCAGAGGCCAGAGTGCAGCTCCTGTTATACTGCTCCTTTGATTAGCAACTCAACACAGCCGTGCTCCTGCGAGGAGGGCTGGTAACACATCACACTGATTGAGGATTAATCTGGGGACATACCTCCCATCAATGACACGCCCCAAGAGCTGCACCCGGCCCCCTCTGCGTACTATCTGCGTATAGTAAAAACGCTCTGGAATGGCGAATCCATCCTTGGAGGGCCTCCACTGGGAGGTCAACACAGGCCAGCTCCATTGCCCTTAGGATATAAAAGTCATAAAAGTTCCATCCCCACGATGAGAAGAACTCCTCTATAGGGTTCAGGAAAGGGGAGTAGGGTGGCAGACAGACGTTTAAAAAGTGGTTACTGTTGGTGATGAACTGCTCTCTGATTTGGTTTGTTTTGTGGAAGCGTACATCGTCCCAAATGATCACATAAATGTGATGTGCGGGCCCAGGATGGTGTTGTTGGTGGTCCAGGAGGATGTCTTTTAGCTCCTCTAGGAAGGTGAGGAGACGTTGGGTGTTGTAAGACCCAAGGACAGCATGCCGGTGGACAAGCCCCTTCAAACCCATGGCCGCACAAAGAGTAATATTATTATCGGCAATGACTTTGTCTCTGATCTCCCGGAGTCTAATGAGGTTGTTCTCACGAACCATATCCACAAGGAGGGTTTCTTCTGGCGCTGTAAATATGGTAACCCTCCCACCTCTATGTGGCATTCTTTCAACTCTAAAGAAATGTGTTGTCAATTGACATGTTTTACAATACAGTAACAACTGATTTGAAACCAATAGACTACTTTCACAGGCTTGTAAAATTGTATTGTGACAAAGAAAGCAAAAGAGTACAATACCTGTTGTTGTGTTGTCTGAATGCCCTGATAATGGTGGCCACGGTAAACCTACTCAGGTTTGGACGGACTCCGGCCATTGTCATGCCATGGACAATGACTGTTGCTCATATCTTGTGCGTAATGATGGTGCGACGTTGTCTTGCTCTCACTCCTGGACCTTCTCCTCTTCCTCCTCTGATTTGAACTCCTCTTCCTCGTTGGCCTGCTCCTCTTCTTCCATGGTCAGCTCTTCTCCCTCCTCTGACTCAAATTCCTCTTCCCCTGACTCAGCCTTCGTCCATTGTGTTTGGAGTCTTCAGCAAACTGTGGACTCTGAACTTGCTTTTATACATGTGGTCACAGCATTAGCAATAAGTGTCTTCAATTTTGAGTTGTTGTGTGTAATGAATGACGCCAGGTGTGTTCATTGTGTTCAAATATTGCTGACTGTGGCAAGCATTTTGCATCACATGATCTTTCATTTGAGAATATGAGTAGAGTCCTTTTGCAACTTGTGTTAAGATCTATGAGAACGGAGGATTGTGCTTTGTGAATTGTGTCTTGATGTGAAATGTGTTTATGATATTGGAAAATGATGGCTAGATTTAGTAAATGTGTTTAAACAACTGGTCATTTGGTTTAGAGCGGTGGTTCTCAACCGGTGGGTTGAGGAACCACAAGAATTGAGGATCTTTCCAAGGCAAAGCAGGCTTAGGTCTCACATTAACATCGCCTATCTGCAAGATTCTGTAAAAAATGCAGATGATATGCCTACTATTAGGCCTAGTAATAATAACAATAATAGAGCATACATTCATATCAGAGGTCTGGTGCCAATTCCCAATTATAAGAATAGCCTAGTTACCTACCGCTAATGATGATAATAATAATGTGTGGGCCTAAAAATAATAGCCTAGGGATCCATCCATCGTTGAGAACCCCTGGTTTACAGGATTGGCTTTTGTGTTTTAGCATTTGAGAAAAACTAAGTAAAAAACACTCAACTTCCTGTTGCAGGTGCGCTATGACTAATGTTAAAAATGATCATATGGATGTCTACAGGGTGTGAAGTGCATGCTATATTAGAAATATGGAGCTGATTAGATAAAGTATGGTATGGTTAAAACAACTTCAATTTTCATGGCGAATGCTGTTCCCTACACATATAGTTTCACATTTCTTTCGGCAAAATGCAATTTTTAGAGCCCAAGGTCAAGATCACTGCGCAAAGAATTGGGTTTAATCCCTGGAAGGAGTTCGGTCTTTTCCAACTCTAAGAAATCATGAAAATAGGACAAAAATTGGACAAAAGGGCAGCTTTTCAACAATTAACTCCAGCGCCCCCTATTCAAATATTCTCAAATTAGGGTGTGTTCAGGGATTCAATGTTTACAATTCTGGTGAGAACAGGCCAAGTCGCTTGGAAGTTAGGAATCTTGCCATTGTCAGGATTCCACCCTCATCCCGTTCAACATCGCCTCCCACTCAATCCCGTTCTCCTCCCTCTCATTCAATCACCCGATCCCGGTCACCTGACTACTAATCACCTTCACCTGAGCCTAATCACCAGCACTCCTTTACAACCTAACATGCATCACTCACCCGCTGTCTGATCTCGTCATTCCACGACTACAGACTCTCCGAGCTCACTCCCGTGTCTTCCCAGATACCTTCCTGAAACTCCATTCCTCATCATCAGCTGTCACCACATCCATCGGCATCTTCATCCGTCACGGAGCAAGCAGGACTCTACACCTTTCAGCTAAGATTCTCCATCCACCCTGTGTCTTACAATCTACTTTCCTCTCGACGTCTGCATCGCTGCAACAATAAAACTGCATTGGAAACTCACCTCTCTGTTCCGTGTTTCAATACCTGACAG
>CM037920.1:16478390-16491580 GCA_021346845.1 Apeltes quadracus | reverse complement strand
CAGGATTCCACCCTCATCCCGTTCAACATCGCCTCCCACTCAATCCCATTATCCTCCCTCTCATTCAATCACCCGATCCCGGTCACCTGACTACTAATCACCTTCACCTGAGCCTAATCACCAGCACTCCTTTACAACCTAACATGCATCACTCACCCGCTGTCTGATCTCGTCATTCCACGACTACAGACTCTCCGAGCTCACTCCCGTGTCTTCCCAGATACCTTCCTGAAACTCCATTCCTCATCATCAGCTGTCACCACATCCATCGGCATCTTCATCCGTCACGGAGCAAGCAGGACTCTACGCCTTTCAGCTAAGATTCTCCATCCACCCTGTGTCTTACAATCTACTTTCCTCTCGACGTCTGCATCGCTGCAACAATAAAACTGCATTGGAAACTCACCTCTCTGTTCCGTGTTTCAATACCTGACAGAAGATCAGACCGCAATATGCAACGCTCTACGGACGCACAAGAGGATCCACCGCTACCAATTCCCCCGGCTTCAGCTCCTCTCGCAGCGGAGTCTCTCCCGCGTACGCCCGCAGCTTTGTTCTCTGCCTCTTCAAGTCCCATGGCCCGACCCGCGCCCTACTCCGGTGAGGCGGAGGATTGCAGTGGGTTTCTCTTACAAACATCTCTATACTTCACCATGAATGAACATCAATTCAGTGGCGATCCTGCTCGGGTGGCCTTCCTCATATCGCTGTTGTCCGGTCCCGCTCTTCAATGGGCTCAAGCCTTGTGGCAATCCGATTCTCCGGTAATTAAATCTCTCCCTGATTTTCTCCGTCACTTTAAAGAGGTGTTTGGCCAAACAGTGGCTTCATTATCTGTTCACGATCAATTGTTCCAACTCCAACAAGGAAATTCTTCCGTGAACGCCTACGCTCTTCGCTTCCGCACCCTCGCCGCAGCTAGTGGATGGAACGAGCCTGCGTTAATCACCGCATTCCGCCAGGGGTTAAACCCGACGGTTCGTCAGCTGATTGTGGTGTATGATGATGTCATGGGCATCGAAAATGTCATCCAGAAAACCATTCGAGTTGCACAACTACTCACTGCTTGCGATCGGCCCACACACATGAGACCTCCCCCGCTGCCGGCAACAGACTCCTCCCTGGCCTCTCCTCCGGCACCAATTCCTATGGAAGCCTCTCATCTCTCCCCCTCTGAGCGCCTTCGACGAATGCAACAACATCTGTGTCTATACTGTGCTTCTGACCAGCATATGCTCAGCAACTGCCCCGTTCGACCTCCGCGCCTAGCAGTGAGTTCAATTACGGTAGAACATCTAGTGAAAACCCGAGTACATCTCCTAACCCGTAAACTGTGTTTTCCGGCGCAAGCCCTCATCGATTCAGGCTCCGCGGGGAACTTCATCTCCTTCACCTGCCTTCAGAAGATGAATCTCAGGAGAAAAGGACTAGATCACGATCTCTCTATTAACACCATCCAAGGCAAACCGCTAGGCCGAGGTCGTATCCGTTACTGCTCCCCCGTAATCACTCTTCAAATAGGATGTCTGCATTCCGAGAAAATTTCCTTTATGGTGCTGGAGGAGTCTACCGCTGAACTCATCCTGGGACGACCCTGGTTGATCCAACATCAACCCGTACTCCGCTGGAAAACCGGTGAAATCCTCCGATGGGGTAATGACTGTCACCATTCCTGTTTGAAGTCCGTTAAGAAAATCTCCTCTTCCTCGCCAGACGACTCCGAGGTTGCAGAGGCCGCGCTTCCTGTGTTATCTGCAGTTGAAACCGGCTCCCAGACCCACGTCCAATGTGAGATTCCAGTGGAGTACCGGACATTCCAGGACGTCTTCAGTAAAGCACTGACAACCAAGTTACCACCTCACCGGCCAGGGGACTGTGCAATTGACCTGCTACCCGGAGCTACACTTCCTAAGGGCCGGATATATCCTTTGTCCATCCCGGAACAACGGGCCATGGAGGAGTATGTGGCAGAGGCATTACAGCAAGAGTTCATACGTCCATCCATCTCCCCGGCCGCGTCAAGCTTTTTCTTCGTGGCTAAGAAGGACGGGGGCTTGCGGCCCTGCATTGACTATCGTCACCTGAATTCACAAACCATCAAATTCCGCTATCCCCTTCCTCTGGTTCCTGCCGCTCTGGAACAGTTACGTGGCGCCCGCCTCTTTTCCAAGCTAGACTTGAGAAGTGCCTACAATCTGATACGAATCCGTCATGGCGATGAATGGCAGACTGCCTTCGTGACCCCCTCAGGCCACTACGAGTATCAGGTAATGCCGTTCGGCTTATCCAACGCTCCTGCTGTCTTCCAGAGCTACATGAACGAAGTTCTCCGGCCCTTCCTCAACCGGTTTGTCATTGTTTACATCGACGAAATACTAATCTATTCTTCTTCCAGATCTGAGCATCATAATCATGTCCTTCAAGTACTAAAGCTGCGAGAACACCAACTATACCTCAAATTGGAGAAGTGCGAGTTCCACACTTCAACCGTCCAGTTCCTGGGATACATCATCAGCCAAGAGGGAATCCAAATGGACCCAAGGAAGGTAGACGCCATTCAGGACTGGCCCATGCCAGCCACCATTAAAGAACTCAGCGCTTCCTAGGATTTGCAAATTTCTACAGACGTTTCATCCAAAACTACAGTCACCTCAGCTCTCCCCTCACATCTGCTCTGAAGGGCCGGCCCAAGTCCCTGTCCTTGACACCCGCAGCCATGGAAGCATTCCAACAACTAAAGGACTCTTTCGCCTCTGCACCTGTTTTAGCTCATCCCAACCCAGAACTGCCGTTCATCGTGGAAGTTGATGCCTCATCTACTGGTGTAGGAGCAGTACTGTCTCAGCGGCAGGGCGAACCCCCCATACTCCACCCATGCGCCTTCTTCTCCAGGAAACTTGCCCCGGCGGAGCAGAATTATGATATTGGAAACCGTGAGCTACTCGCCATCAACCTAGCCCTTGAGGAATGGAGACACTGGCTGGAGGGGGCTAATCACCAGTTTGAGGTAATTACTGACCACAGAAACCTCGAATACCTTCGTCAAACCAAAAGACTGAATCCAAGACAAGCCCGCTGGGCTCTCTTCTTCACCCGCTTCGACTTCATGGTATCATATCGCCCTGGAAGTAAGAATTGCAGGGCAGATGCTCTCTCCCGGATCCATCATGCTTCCTCGGACGAGGCCGAACCGGTTCCTATCCTTCCTCCAGCTCTCTTCATTAGTCCGATTCTCTGGGACCTTGATGACCAAATCATTCAGGAAAACCTGCTCCATCCTGCTCCGCCGGGAGGGCCAGACGGGAGCACATTCGTCCCTGAACACCTGAGAACCCCCCTTCTGAAGCCCACTCTGTTCCGGGCACTGGACATCCGGGTAGCAAGCGGACCCTCTCGCTCCTCGGTACTGGTCAACGGTACTGGTGGCCCACCATCTCGGAGGACGTCGCAAGGTTCGTCAAAGGATGTTCAGTCTGTGCCATCGTCAATACCCCGAGGAGACTGCCTGAGGGAAAATTATCGCCTCTACCGATTCCTCGTCGTCCATGGTCCCACATCGGAATCGACTTCATGACCGACCTTCCTCCTTCTGATGGTTTCACGTGTGTACTAGTAGTGGTGGATCGTTTCTCAAAGGGCTGCAAGTTAATCCCGCTAGCTGGCCTCCCTACTGCACTCGTGACCGCAGAAGCCCTCGTCCATAATGTCTTCCGGAACTTCGGGATTCCTGAAGACATTGTCTCGGACAGGGGACCCCAGTTCATCTCCAGAGTATGGCGTGCCTTCTTCCGGCTACTCGGGGTAACGGTCAGCCTTTCATCAGGATACCATCCACAGACTAATGGCCAGACTGAACGCAAGATCCAAGAGATTGGTCGATATCTGCGGACCTACTGCCACCAGTACCAAGACAGCTGGAACCAGTACCTCCCCTGGGCGGAATATGCCCAAAATTCCCTGCGACAGACCACCACCGGGCTCACCCCATTTCAATGCATACTAGGATACCAGCCACCTCTCTTCCCCTGGTCGGGTGAGCCCTCGGAGGTTCCAGCTGTCGACTTCTGGTTTCATCAGAGCGAGGGGGTATGGGACTCAGCTCGCGTTCAACTCCAACAGGCAGTCAGAAGGCACAAAGCACAAGCTGACCGTCGAAGACTAAAAACTCCTATTTATCAACCAGGGCAGAAGGTTTGGCTCTCTACTAGAAATATTAGACTAAGACTGCCCTGTCGTAAGCTGAATCCTCGGTTCATTGGACCATTCCCCATCGAGAGGCAGTTGAACGAAGTCACCTACAGACTCAAGCTACCCCGACAGTATCGTATATCTCCCTCATTTCATGTTTCGCTGTTAAAACCCTTCATTGAACCGGTCTCCCCTTGTCCCTCAGATGACCCCTCGGTGGATGTACCTCCTCCTCCGGTGCCTGTGGAGGATGAACCCATCTATGGGATCCGGACCATCTTGGACTCTCGGCGGCGAGGTCCCCGACTGGAGTACCTCATCGACTGGGAGGATTACGGACCTGAGGAACATCCGGATCGTCCCGCACCCAGAGGTCGGGGTAGACCTCGTCGCCGACAGCATCCTTCGCAGGCGTCAAGAGCCGCCTCGGGAGGAGGGGGTACTGTCAGGATTCCACCCTCATCCCGTTCAACATCGCCTCCCACTCAATCCCATTATCCTCCCTCTCATTCAATCACCCGATCCCGGTCACCTGACTACTAATCACCTTCACCTGAGCCTAATCACCAGCACTCCTTTATAACCTAACATGCATCACTCACCCGCTGTCTGATCTCGTCATTCCACGACTACAGACTCTCCGAGCTCACTCCCGTGTCTTCCCAGATACTTTCCTGAAACTCCATTCCTCATCATCAGCTGTCACCACATCCATCGGCATCTTCATCCGTCACGGAGCAAGCAGGACTCTACGCCTTTCAGCTAAGATTCTCCATCCACCCTGTGTCTTACAATCTACTTTCCTCTCGACGTCTGCATCGCTGCAACAATAAAACTGCATTGGAAACTCACCTCTCTGTTCCGTGTTTCAATACCTGACAGCCAGATTAAGCCGCACCCCTTGCGAAGTTCATTAGCCCATATCTTCTGAAAACAATGGGCTATCAACACGACATTGAACCAATAATGATCCACAGAAAATTTCGTGACAATCCGACACAGATGGGTAGGCTGCAGCGCATTGTTCGCTCTGTAGGGAGGGTGATTGAGTACTTGAGGGACGGCAGATTGCAACCAGTCAAATGCTAAACAAAAACTGTTAAAAACAAAAATAAATAGGCGTCCGGTTGTCATACTATGTCTCTTAAGACCCTGCATTCTGTACCGATCCATACTACCTATGTCACAGTTCTGCACACCCTCTCCTGCACTGAGCTCCTGGGGCCTAATACAACCTTAATCTAGCTGTAGCCCCACCCACTAGATCACCCCATGGCTAACAAAACAATTAACCCTGTAATCACACAAAAATTTGCAAATAATAAACCAAAAACGCAACCAACAAATAAGCAAACACATAGTACGTTATGGCTCAGTCCGTGACACATCACGCCACAGAAACTGTTTCTTCCCGTCGGTAGTCGGGCTCATAGCCCGGATCCCCATCTGACTGACTTTCTACTGCTCACTCCCTGCACATAATTCATAAATACACTCAACACTTTCAGATAAAGTCACTCATGTACACTTCGGTGTATCTTTTTGCCTGTATACTAATTATATTACTATTTATTCTATAAATGTAATCGTCATATCCCTATTTCATCCATATTTCTTGTCTCATTCTCCAATGTCAGTACCAACCGCTAAGACAAATTGCTTGTACGTCCAACATACTTGGCAAATAAATGGTTCTTATTCTGATTGAGTGTTACCGTTTGGGATATTCTCCTTTTGGTCCTGCTATTAAAAGAAATCCACGTTCAGACTATAATGTAATGTTTTTGTAACAGTCTTCTTTCTTCATTGAGCAGAAATGATCAGTTGGGAAGTGGTCTCTTTGAATTAGGGGCTTTGTCTCATCAGCCCTCCTCACTACCTAGCTCCTATATTGCTCAATAGGCCTCAGTCACACACACACACTCAGCGTTTGTAATATACGTGTGTGTGTGTGTGTGTGTGTGTGTGTGTGTGTGTGTGTGTGTGCGTGCATGTCAGTTAGCCTATTTAAAGAGCAGCAGCCTTAGGCCAATCAGCCTCCTCCGAATAAAAAAAAAAAGACTGTTTCCAAAGTTTTCCTAATGGGAAGCCATTCACCCATCGCAGCTCAATAGAAGGTAATATAACACACACACATAAATAGAAGGTCTTGTCACATTCATTTGGGGTTTGGGCCATGAGTTACCCAGAGGGTAGGCCTTTCCTACCTGGAGGGGGTCTACTGCTTCCTGTTTATGGGGACATTCCTGGAACCTCAAGGTCCACACACATACGCACGCACGCACACACACACACACACACATGCCCTATTAGTCACAGTTTCCTAGGGGAATCACCTCCCTCCTCTTGCCGAGTTGAGTCACATTCCCTTTATAGTAAACCCACGGTTCTGCCCTCAGGACTGGGGAATTGGTGTCCACTCCTGGGCCCTATGGGTTTTGTTGTTAATTTGCCTATATTTTGACATGCACTTTGACTTGGAACCGGAAGTCTGCTGCATGTTGCAGTTTTAGGTAGATGGTCTCAGGAAAGTCATCCATTGCCATCCTTCATGTGGTAAAAATGATGTGTTTCCAAATGACTTGTTCCGTCCGCACTACTCTCTATTCTATTCCGCGACACGGAGCTCTCCGGCAAGACGAAGGGTGGAGGAACCTGCTTCTACTCCAACATGTTCTCCTGATCTGGAATCTTTTATCAACAATTACCCGAACCCAATTACTCCCCCCATGAGTTCGCTTCGTTCATCCTGGTCGGTGTTTACATGCCGCCGCCAGGCAATGTGCAGGAGGCACAGCGGACACTCGCCGACCAGATACGTTGTGTGGAGCGGACCAACCCGGACTCCTTGGTTATTGTCCTCAGGGGACTTTACCCAAAGAAAACTGAACCACAAACTCCCTAAGTACAAACAGTTTATTAACCCAACCAGAGAGGAGGACACGCTGGATCACTGCTACACCACAGTAACCAGGGCTTATGATGCCGTGTCTCGACTGCACTGGGACTCTCCGACCACGTCATAGGTCCATCTGATTCCTGCATACAGGAAGAAACTAAAGCTCTGCAAACCTGTAGTGAAGGAATTCAAGAGGTGGACCAGCGAGGCCGTGGAGGATCTTTGTGTGTGTTTGGACTGCACAGACTGCGATGTTTTCAGGACTGCTTCTAACAAACTGGATGAGCTCACCGAGGCTGTAACTTCTTAAGCCTAGTTTATGCTTCTACTGTTTTCGGAGAAACGCAAGGACACGCAGACGCAAGAGCCCCTTGCGTACCTCTCCGCCCCCTCTTGTGTGCGTCGACCAATTTTTCTAGGCTTGCGTCAACAGCGGAGTCTCACATTTCCGGTTTCATAGCATAATTCCTCCATTATTAAAACAAAGAGCTTTTGTCGGAAGAAATCCGTAAATATGACCACTTATACAACGACTATAAGGATGTGCGAATGGCCTCCAATTCATGGACGCAGATCTCCGTAAAACGTTGTTTTGCCGGTCGAGGGGTGGACATAGTTGTGTAGGAAAATACGGGGCAAATATGTCCTCGAAAAAAGACAAAGCAGCAGTGGCGATGCACGGGTCAAAAAAGTATCTGATCAACAAATAAACAAACCCAACGACTTCCGCGTTACTCTCTTGGTCGACTACGACAAAAAACGTTACTCCGCCTAGTGCTCTGACGGTGAATTGCTTTGTCACACGTGCAAGCCTTTTTGAACAATGAATTGAACTGACTCTGTCGACACAAGATGCAAATGCAGAAGCATGCGTCGGCCTTCTGTGAGGACAGCTGTGTACCATCATGCACCAGGGTAACTTTTAACAACGACAAACCCTGGTTTACAGCGGAACTCAGGAAACTACTACTGCAGAAGGATCAGGCATTCAGGAGTGGGGACAAATACTTGTACACCGAGTCAAAATACAGGATTAGCAAGGCAGTGAGGGATGCTAAACGACTGTACTCTGAGAGACTCCAACAACCGTTCTCAGCAAGGGACTCTGCTTCGGTTTGGAGCAGCTTTAAACACATCAAAAACTACAAGCCAAAAAAAAACCCATTTCATGAATGACCTCCACCTGACAGATGAGCTGAACGAGTTCTACTGGCGATTTGAAGCATGTCCTGACTCCATCCCCCACAGTACCACCAACCTCCCCAAGCCCATCAGGAACCTACGCCAGGAATCCTGTTTGTGGACTTCAGCTCTGCTTGCAACACCATCATCCCCTCTCTGCTGCAGAACAAACTCTCCCAGCTGCACGTGCCCGACTGTCCAACTGAAAGCAACACGTGAAGCTGGGGAAACATGTCTCAGCCTCTCGGACCCCCAGGACTGCGTTCTTTCCCTTCTGCTCTTCTCCCTGTACACGAACAGCTGCACCTCCAGCCACTAGTCCGTCAAGCTCCTGAAGTTTGTGGATGACACCACCCTCATTGGACTGATCTCTGGGGGGGATGAGTCTGCCTACAGGTGGGTGTCTGACCATCTGGTGACGTGGTGCAGCCAGAATAACATGGAGCTCAACACTCTGAAGACAGTCGAGATGGTCCTGGATTTCAGGAAGAACGCAGTCCCACCTTACCCCATCACCCCGTATGACTCCTCGTCACCGCTGTGGATTCCTTCTGTTTCCTGGGCTCCATCATAACCCAGGACCTCAAGTGGGAGCTTAACATCAGCTCCATCACCAAAAAGGCTCACCAGAGGCTGTTCTTCCTGAGGCAGCTGAAGAAATTCAACCTGCCCGGAGACGATGATGGTGCACTTCTACACGGCCATCATCGAGTCCATCCTCTGCTTCTCCATTACCGTCTGGATGCAGCCACAGCCAGTCTGAAATTGTTAGGAAAGATTGTCTCCTGCCTTGTTACCTTTTGATCCAAAGTTGTGCGGGGAGGAGCTGTGAGAAGAGGAGCAGATGAGAAGAAGAGAGTAGGAGGAAGAGAAGGAGATGGAAGCATGTGGACATGGAAGGAGGGGGACGTGGTGTAATTCCTCTTCAAAGCCTACTCCTTGCTTGTCTTTGGTCGCTAGATGCACAGCAAATTGAGAGTATTGGAGTTAATTTTAAAACTTTTAAAGTGTCCCATGGGGTCCACACTCAGTGTCAATCTCTACACTTTTTAAAGTGTAGCCATTTTAACACTTTTATAGAGTTAATTTTAACTCTTATATAGTTGAAATTTAACAATAATGAAGTGTTAGTTTCTTAACACCAGTGGGTAGTGTGATTGTGGAAATGAACACTCATAGTAGTAATTAATTAACTCTTATAGTGTGATTCGCATACTATAAAAGAAGTTTCCTCATTAACACTATAAAGTGTTGTTGCTACTCCCCACCCCCCCTCCCACCCTCATTAATTTAAATGTCAATAATTAAAAATCTTAGTCAATAAAAAATACGAATGACAAGTTGAGTACTGAGTTGAGTGACACTTATTTTTTCAAATGCGTAAACATTACCAAAGCTTTCATTGCTGTCAATTTATCTAAATGTAACAATAAGGCACTATGTACGCTCTTTGACCATTCTCATTAGAGCACTGCTTGTCAAATGGTCTAAAATAAGTCAGTGCCTTCACAGATATGAATGTGTTTTCAGTCATTTGGTCTTCTAGGCACTAAAGTGGTCATCATAGTACATTGTTTGTACATTACAGGATTTTATGAAAATGATCATGTATTATGTTCTCACAGATCTTTTTGAACACAGGGAGATCATCAGTACATCCAGTGCATATGTACAACCAAACCTGGTATTCGGTACCGTAATATTTGACCCATCTTGTACTTGTAACATTTGAACAACCTTCTAAATGTAATGTCTCACTAATTTCTTCCTCATGTGAGATGTGGGTTTCTGTTTGTGTTTTTTTATATTGTTTTGACTTGTAGAAAAGATGGTGTGACCGGATGAGACCATATAAGGCAGACAATGTGAACTGGGAAAGCACATCAAGAATGGAGATAACGCACCTGTGGCCGAAGGGAGAGCCAGTTTGAACCCATTTTCAGGACAAGACAGAATGCTACGTGAGGGAGAACTGGTTTGAACTGGCTTTCAAGGACAAGCTTGCGAAGCGTGTATCAGGTCTTCAGGTATATCTGCGGAGGATTGCTCATGTAGCACTTTATCTCTTCTAAATAAAATGTTAACTTTTTTAACTTTAATTGAGTGCCGTATTGGATTCTTCTCATCAACCAACTCGGGGGGATAGGAAATCCCGACACCCACCTTGCAAGTTGCAGATGTTTTTGGATGATGTAGGACCAAATTCAAACCTTCTAAAGCAATATTTTCATAGTTAAATGCCAATTGACGCTGATGTTGTTTAACTAATGATTTGGTGAGATTCTTAAAAATTTTGCCACAAGCTAAACACAAAAAATTGTGTTTAGCTTCAAATCGCATGCACCACATATGGATAAGAGGGTCAGTTTTTTCATGCATCTAGGATAGTGTACCATCAAGTGGTGCTTGGGAATCAACCTCTTGTCAGGAAACAATAGTTTGAACTGAGTATGGTGATCACAGATCAGATGTTTCAAGTAGCATATCATTCCATCAGTTATGGTATAGGAAAACACTATATTGACAATCTGGATCAAAAGCAGCAGAAAGTCCCAGTGACTGTTATTCTTTTCAACGACATCACCAAATTTTAGTGGAGCGTTACGCAAGAGACACCATGACTGGATGGCATTCAAACCTAGATCTTTTCTCTTTTCATCCATTTTTATCCCACTTGGTTTGTTTTTACGCTCTGTGTAACCATAATTAAAGCTCTGTATCCTTTCTGACAATGTGTTTAAAGAGATATAGCTGTATACCTGTTTAACAAGGTACTCAAAATTCAGCTTAAGTTCGTACTGTACCACACCCTCCAGCAGATCATGCATTATATCAACAGCATAGTTATCAGTGCAATGGAAATACTGTAAGCAGTTGAGCACACATGACTTTTTAACACTATATATTGACCGCAGTTCAATTTCATTTAGTGCCTTACAATGTTCAGTATGAAGCTCTTTGGAATGGAAAATTAACCTAGGATGATCTTCAGTAAATACAGATTGAATTTCTTGCTTACTGATTAAACAAAATCTACAGAAATGGGTTGCACTGAATGATTCTACAAAGCCCAACAAGCCATTTAAAGCCAAATTATCTCCCGTTACTTGAATAACTGAGCCAAACAATGGTTGTTCAAAACAAAGAAGCTTTAAGCCTTTGGTTTCTAAAAATTTCAGGTCATCAATAAGAGGCTTTAGTATTACATCAAAACCATATTTTTTCAGGTCTTCAAAGTAGACACAACCTAGTTTGTGGATCCCCTTTTTGGAACCAACAGGGTTAGCGGTTTCAAAATCATCGTAATAAAGTAGAATCTGTAGTGCATGTTTTTGCTGTGAGAAGAGGGCATGGTTTTGGCAATATGACCCATCGTTGATGTCTTTGTAAATGCCATTTTCACTCTGTTTGTCCTGCAGAAAGCGTTCTCTTACTTGGTCATTTTTGAATATGGATTTAAGTGTACTTGGAATGCCTCACACCAAGGACACATTCTTTAGGTTCAACTATTTCCCATTTTTCATTATAATATTTGTGCCTTTTTGACTGTGTTTAATGCTGTAAAAGGATTACCTAATTGATCAAAACAATCATCTATTCTGGATCCTGGAGTGTCTGAACTTTCATAAGACAATGTTTTAAGAACTGCATTTTTTGCCTGTCTTTTAACATCATTGACAACTTCTTCCATTGAACAAACAATCGTTTGGACAGCACTTTCAGAGAGACCTGATGCTTGCAAATGCGCAACAATTGATCCACACATTGACGATAGTTGACTCGTATCAATAGAGCTTTCTAAGTTTTGCAAAGTGGCAACAAAATTTGGGGAATCACTTGAACATTCCGCCTCACATTCTCGCTGAGTAGAAACATCATGAACAATATCAACCTCTTGATCAACCTGACTATGCACCTTGCTGAGGTGCTTTCGGAAGCCACTATAAGTACAAAATGATAATGGGCAATGTAGCTCTCAAAGGCAGTCTTCAGGGCAGTTTAGCGGTTACAGCACCTCGCTGCAGCAGTCGGGCTCGAAGTTCTTTAACACGCGGGCTCACCTTTGCTCTTCCGACATCAATGTTGTAAATAGTGGTTTGGACGAATGTGTAAAAATTACAAAATGCTTCGTCATATGAGAGACTGATGACATAGTGCGCTCTGAACAGTTCATCAAAAGCTGCCACTGATGTGTGTGCCTTGCACAGAATTGGTTTTCGGTCGATAATGAGGTAGAACCTTTGGATATTCTTCTTTTGCTCACCGATGTAAAGGAGGAACGGTTGTCTTGCGTCAACACACCCAAGGAAGGTAGTCATACTGGCTCCTTCCTGTAGGTCAGTTAAGGGACATAAATTATCATATCTCTATCACATTTCAGCAGATATACAGAGCAAAAATGTCTCAGAATTCCAACATCCATTCGGGGATTCTGGGTGTAGATTCAGATCTATAATGTTTAAAAAGGAACTTTTGCATACCTTAAGATATCTAACAAGATGGCTGGTTGCTTGAGCTGAACTGATCTTGGCATTTTTTTTCTGGCCCCTTGAAGTTGGAGGGAGCAGATGCAGCAGCAAAAGGATTGAAGACGGATTGAAGATCACTGTCCCATCCTAAAGGCATAAAAAGTATTTAGTAAAACACTGAAATATATATTTCAACAAAACTTTTCACACTGACTTGTCTTCAGATTCAGGTGCAGTTGCTGACAGCAACTCATCCATATTCTTTGCAGTCTTGCATTCTGTGATGATGTTTGGCTTGAAGAAAGTTGACCACATGGATAGGAACTTCTGAGACACTTTGTCACCAAACATCAATTTCAATCCTGGTCGATCTACAAACAGGGAATCCAATATTTTAATATACAGGTTCAAGCACACATGACAAAATAGATGAAAGGTCAAAGACTGAAATG